>JARWKJ010000010.1:2110938-2213438 GCA_029959095.1 Rhinichthys osculus
TCTCATTACCGTAATGCATTTTTTATGAAACTAGTATAAGTTAAAGGCAAAATACGGTATATGTAAAGTTTACAATTTAAATAATATGTCAGTGTTTTTGCATCAATTTAATGAGAATGCAATTTTTCTATTATATAGTAATGCAAATAAGTGAAAAATAATGTCACTGCAATAAACTGTATATATGTGTATACAGTATATATATGTATATATGTGTGTGTGTGTGTGTGTGTGGGGGGGGGGGGGGTGTGTATATAGAGATGGTATATATGTAGATAGATAGATAGATAGATAGAAGATAGACAGATAGATAGATAGATAGATAGATAGATAGATAGATAGACAGACAGACAGACAGATAGATAGAAGATAGATATATAGATAGATAGATAGATAGATAGATAGATAGATAGATAGATAGATAGATAGATAGATAGATAGATAGATAGATAGATAGATAGATAGATAAACAGATAGATATATAGATGACAATACACACATATTTTATATTTACAAACTTTTATTAATAGCGATTAATTGATTTGACACCACTAATAGCTCTAATATATATAATTCACCAATTTGGATAACTATAATGGATATATATATATGTGTGTGTGTTTTAGTAACAATTGCAAAAATGATTATGTTTGTATTGTTTCCGCACAGGTTTCCACATCCCCTTCTGCCATTCGTCGATATACAGATAATAAAATCACGTCATTGGTTGTTTCTATGTCGGCCTGGTCAGGTCTCAAACTAACATTTTGAAACACCAGAAAATAACAATGTTCTGTATTTTGGGGGATCAACAGTTTACTTATAGTTACCTCAGCTTCTTTCTTATGATTTTGGGGTGAAATAATAATGATCCGGACGTGTTCTCGACAGGTTTTGTGAGATTCGATCAATTAAAGTGGTATATAATTGGTTTCTGGGGGTCGTTGGGTTGCAGCTTATCAGTCCTTCATAAACAAATCTTTGCACTATAGCAAAGTTTTTTTGTCCCTGCTCTTTGTTGAACACAAGAGGATGCTGGGAAGGGAGGCACTACACATTCCAAAGCTGTGATGCAATGGAATCCCTGAGCCTGTTAACCCCTAAATATACACACACACAGATACATAAAACATGCATGTGCATGCATATAAATGCAATGCATGAACTCATATGTTGTCTGAGCGCTAGCGAGCGTCTACTCCACATGCCTGTTGAGTTCTCCATCTGTGGCTTTTATTAAACAAGTTCCCACCCCAGGACCCTCTCCAACACACTCACACTGACTGCATGTGGTACAATAAGCATGTTGACACACACACACACAGTCGTGGAGAGACAACAAGTGTCCTACTGCGATGACAATGACAGCTCACTCACAAACACACACACACACATACAAGTGGCCTTAGACGTGAACACACACACACACACACACTCATTTCACACATTTTGAGCTGCTGTTAGAGTGAAGAATGTGCAGATGTACAGAAAACACGAGCAGTTTTCAGCCGAGTTCGTTAGTCTGTTCATCAGGAACATTTTACATTATTTTCCTTTGGCTCTTAAAAGGCTGGGAAGGAAAGTGTTGTTCTCTCCGTTCCCTGTTTGATTCTCTTTCTTTTAAATGGCATTATGACTTCTGTTGTAAGATTCAGGCGCATATGAACAGCTCAAAATAAGATAAATTAATTTGCATGGAAAAGGAACCGTGTAATTGGACAGATTATCCCTCAGAAAACTAGCCATCGAAATAGACAGACAGATAAATAGATAGATAGACAGAGAGATAAACAGACAGGCAGAGAGATAGACAGACAGACAGACAGACAGACAGACAGACAGATAGACAGACAGACAGACAGATAGATAGATAGATAGATAGATAGATAGATAGATAGATAGATAGATAGATAGATAGATAGATAGATAGATAGATAGATAGATAGATAGATAGATTGATAGATTGATGATAGATCTATCTATCTATCTCGGGGTGCAAAAATGATTGACAGACAAAGAGCATTTATAGCTATTTTATATTAATGTTAACGGTTATCTTATGTCGGGGAGATTTTATGCAACTTTAAGTGTCCAAATACTTTTTGAGGTCGTTGTTTGTGAAGCATTTATCCAATGTGAAGTGAAGTCCACCCTCAAATGTTTCTCATCCATCTCTCCTTCCTTCTTTTCCTCCCCGCTCCCATCGGCAGAGGTCGCCTGACAGAGCCAGAGTCAGTGAACCACACGAGCACGCGCTCACAAAGCAGGAGATTTCGGTTCTCTCAAAGTTATATACAGCTTTATTTTCTTTTTGCCGTGTTGGAACTGTGGAAATTTGGCGTAAAAATAAACCGACGATATTTCAGTGGATCGTGGGTGCTATGTAGCCTAATAATATAGCTATTTTTATATGAGTAATATACTTTTACATGTAAAATTATGTTAAAACATCATTTTAATAGCATTTTATTGTAGAAGCACACATATTTAGTTAAAAAAAGAATTCCAACCTAGCTACTTAAACGACTTAAAAAAAGAAAATTCACTTGCACTTAACCTATTATCATGTTTTACGCCTTTTAACATTATTTTGCGTTGAGATGTTGTCAAGCTCAACACAAGCGCGTAAATAATCGCAAAACATATCCAGCGAGCATCACCGCGCGCGCGTTTTCATATGGAGCAGAACAAATCCCGCGAACGGATGTGAGGAGAGCATGAACACAGGCTCAACCCCTTTCTCTTTCAGTCGTTCTGTTGCTTTTTGTTTGGGTTAACAATAGAGAGAGAGAGAGAGAGAGAGAGAGAGAGAGAGAGAGAGAGAGAGAGAGAGAGAGAGAGAGAGAGAGAGAGAGAGAACAGAAGCGCGAGCTGCTCTCCATGCCTTCAGTCTAGCGGAGCGGGCGATGGATGTGAGATTTTACCCGGCACCTCCTTCAAGCGTGGGCTCCTGTACATTACCCACCGACACCAGCCTCTCCTCTCTGGACTATTACCACTGCAACAAGGTAATTTACCCCACCATGCGTTGGCTTCTTCTTCTTCTTCTTCTTTACGCACCAGTTTCTCTTTCCCAGATGGGAAATAACCTGCTTCATTCACTTCAGGACAGTTTCATCTGTTGCAATCATGCACATCATGTTAGTAAGTGTAGGCTGAGTATGGTGAATGTGTTAGTTTTCAGTGCGCATTGTCGGGTCGCGCGAAACCTCGGCATCTCCGCATCGGGCATCCCAAACTTACTTCAGCATCTCGGGAATTGTGCACTTGCACTATAGCATCACTGTAACTGCTGGCACATTCATGCAAAATTAGCGAAATGTGGCATTGCACACGAAAAGCATTATAAAGTCACTGAGACACAGCTTGTTTCCCGAGGGAAGATGGAGATCTCCCGTCCGGCTGCTCTTATAGTATAGGAGACATGCAGCTTTCCTTTCTTTCTGTCTGGATGTGAATTCGCTTCATAATCGCTTTGTTGATAGAACTGCAAGCCTGTGTGACGTAGTTGCAATTGCACGTGTTAGAAGTAGCGAACAATTAATTAGTTCTTTGGCACGTTAGCTATTTATTTATTACGGGGAACTCGGCTAAGCGGGATTTCTCCGATGATTAATGCATTTATTTGTTCTGTGAAACAAGTAGAAAGAGACGGTGGATACTAGTGCATTTAGTTTTTTTTCCTCAAAGAACATAAGAGCATATTTAAAACCGGAAAATGTGTGCAATGCCTTATTGTGTTAAGTTTAGTTTTGCCAGTGAGCGCGTGACTAATAACGGGTCTGAATGTATAAGATATGTAGTGCTGACTGAAAATAGCATGTGCACGAGCATTCAGCGTCAGGCTGACTAGGATAAGATTTTAGCAGGTTAAAGATGCACTTTACACCCCCGATCCTCATTTGTCTACGGATTATACGTCACCAGTTATCTGTCATAGCGTGAATTAAGAATAATTAAAATAAACGTTGATCCCTTAATGCTTTGTGAGTTTTGATGGTAGGCTATGTGCGTAATGCAGCTGTTTAGGCTATAATATAGAATTCAGTTTTAGTTTATGATACTTTTTTTCTGTCGTTTTAGCCGATGTTTTGTTTAATTGGGTTCATTGTGTTACCGGGAAGTTCTCATAACAGTGTACTCCTTATCTTTTGTGATCTTGTATCCGCATACTGTCAAATTCATATTCTGTTTACTTAGAACTCAGAACTGAATCGACGTATTTAAGCGCTGGCTTTCGTCACGTGTCAATCAAGAAATAGATAACATCGTGAAGTTTCATCGGCCGTTGTTAAACCCTACCAAATCTGATCTAGAATGGCGATGTTGGCGAATATATCCTGTCATTTTCCGATAAACAGACTAAATATGACTTTGCACATTATAGTAGCCTATACAGGAACCAATCAGCTGTGTGGATTATTGATCCTCAGTCAGCGGCCCAGTAACGTCTTTCGTTTTACCGCCACTTTTTTTTTTTAAAGTAGTTAATGGACCCTTTTCTCAGACTGTGATGACGCGTTTTAACGGTCATCAGCATCGTAAATCACGCAAAGTTTTTAATTATTTTTTTTTTAATGTAAATATATATCACTATACTTTGTATTATACTACCTTATAAAAACTAATGCTGTTGTGAGGGTGTTTCCAATACAACAAATTTACATCTTTCTCTCTTCTGACTGGCAATCTCTATTTTTTCCTCTTTTGAAAGACTTGAAAACACTTTAGTGGAGTTTTTCTTTTGCTATTTGAGTAAATGGAAACATAAAAATATATTTAATGTCGTCTCTCATTTACCGCTTTAGAAGTTTACCCAGCTAATGACTTCCACTTCTGAGAAACAGAAATGTGAAAAGGGTTAATTTCTTCTTAGTTATTAAAAAAAAACGTTATATTCATGTTTTGTAAAAAAAAAAAAAATATTATGTGGTATATGAATCGCGTTGGCTATATAATGGCAAACAGAGGGTTTTACCTATTGTTATTTAATAACCACACTGTTTAGAAGCATTTGAGATTTTTTTGTTAAAAGACAGCCTGTGATGGAGCTTTTAAATTCAGCCATCTTGACAGAGAGTAACTCATAATTTGCTGATGGGTGTTTATACTAGGGTGTCACAGAGTTAAGCTTGTGGCTCTAAGCATATGGAAAAGATCAGCCGGCGAATGGAGAACAGAGTAATCCAAGCCAACTCCATACGTTGAAAAATGATCCTGTGCAAGTGGACATTATGAAACAAAATTTTAGGGGGAAAGCCTGCTCTCCCCACCACAATGGCCCTCTTTATGTGCTCCAGCTTTAATAATGCAATATTCTCCAACATTCTTGAGAGGCCCCAATTGAAGGTCATGTATGGAGGTCTTGCATTAATATGTAACGTTTGAGAGTTTGCGTGAAGTGGTTTACAGTGCTGTCGCATGAACCGGAAACTGTTCTGAAAAACTAGGCCATCCATGATAAGTGTCTATCATTTCCTGCCGCTAACACACAAACATGCTACATGCTGCATTCCTGAACCACGCATGAGCTTTTTCATACTTGTATGTGAAGTATGAAACCGTCAATCGTATAGAACAGTGCATGTACTGTATGTGAAACCAAAACCAGAACAAACTGGATGAGGTTTTTTTTTAGCAAAGGATATGCAGAATTCATAAGTGAATAAATCTAAATATTATTTTCATTTATTATTTTATTTTTACCCAGTTTTTAGCCTTTGATATAAAAATCCCATTGGAGGAGTCAGGATTTCAGTTGTGACCAACATCTTTTATCATTACACTCTAAACAATGCTGGGTTGTTTTAACCCAAAATTGGGTAAAATGTGGACAAACCCAAATTGGGTTAAAAATGTAATTTAACCCAACTTCAACTTTCACTTTCAACTGTACATTTTTTAATTACATTTTTAACCCAACATTTGGGTTTGTCCATATTTGACCCAAATTTGGGTTGAAATAACCCGGCATTCTTTAGAGTGTAGGTTGGCAGAATCATATATATTTAAATGCAATGAATTAATCTAGTTACAAAAGTTATTCAGTCAAGAGCAGTTTCTTTGTCTTTGGTTGTCTGATTAAGATTATGGACAGCTGTTGTCAATATAAGAGATAATGCACTGATCCAATATACTGATACACATGCCTTTTCTTTCTCAACTGTTTATGTTCACTAAAAAGACATAACTTACAATGTTTATAAGGATACTCGCCAATACGGGCATTCTCAAGCGCAAGACGACGAGAAAGAGAGTTAAAGTCAGTATTCGTGTGCTGTATAAGACGCAGATTTCGGATGTTTGCGCACAGAAAACTTCCCACACAGCGAATAACAAATCGCGTCTTCTAGCGCCCGAATGTTTCAATTGTTAAGGCTTAAACTTTCGTGACGATGCAGCGCTGGCCCATCAACGAGTGTCGTTCACATTTGTTCTTTTTCTCACAACATTGCATTTCTAGAATTCATAAAAATATTACCAGCCAACTGGCGATTGACACCGTTTCATATATTCGCCAAAACCAATTTTAACTCACATTTGGCACTTGGTGAGTGTTAATTCTAGGCCCTTAAGGCCCATTTTAGGCCAATTTGCTGCATTGAACAACAGAAAGCTGCTTTTGTGTGAGCTGTGCTTATACATCGCTACAATATTGACAATGGACATTTTTTTCAACGAAAAGCTCTCAATTTAAAGGAGAACTCCGACGCAAAATGAACCTTTGGTCTAATAAAACATTGGTACCTAGTCAACCGTTCTCTGAGATTTGTTTTCATGATAATCGAATGTAAAGAGTTTTATCTCTAAAAACTGTTTAGCGTATAACGCTAGTAATGGGGGCATATAATAAGTAAAAAGAAATCGCTAGTTAATACCACTAACAAGGCTCAAAATAGCCCCACACGAACACAGTAACATAATGAGGGTCCCTACATGCAAAACGAAGCATTGAGAACTTTGTAAGTGTACAGACCGTTTAATAAGAAGATAAAGATAAAGACAGTCCACTTCGTGTATACAGACAGGAGCCATCTTTGGAAAACAGTCTCGACTAATCAAACCACGAACGACGTGCTAAGTGAGCTGAACTGTATGAATGGCGTTCGTGGTTTGACTAGTCGAGACTGTTTTCCAAAGATGGCTCCTGTCTGTATACACGAAGTGGACTGTCTTTATCTTTGACTGTTAGTGGTATTAACTAGCGATTTCTTTTTACTTATTATATGCCCCCATTACTAGCGTTATACGCTAAACAGTTTTTAGAGATAAAACTCTTTACATTCGATTATCACGAAAACAAATCTCAGAGAACGATTGACTAGGTACCAATGTTTTATTAGACCAAAGGTTCATTTTGCGCCGGAGTTCTCCTTTAAGACCAAAAAGTAGAACAAACCAAAAATCACTCTCGCAACTTTAAAGTGGATTACTGTTGATTTGTTTTCATGCTATTTAGAAAATCTTACAAAGTTTTAAACTAATACAGTCCTCATGCATATAGTTTGCAATCAGTGACACCTCAGAATCGGGAAGCAACTTTACAGCCATAACAACCAGGCAATCGATAACACATTAACCAATGTCATCATTTGCCCTGCAACAAACCTGCCAGATCCATACTTCCAATGCAAACACGCCCGGCGCTGCTAGTAACGGCTATGCTAGTATTGACTCAAGTGCCCATTGGTCCAGTGGTGCACAGTCTAGTTTTCAGATATTAAGCATGTAAAAGTGCAAGAATTTGGGTTGAACATCTTTTCTGGTGTCTTAATGCTGAAGTTTCAGTTGAGCTGTGACTCATTCTCACTTTGAGCAGACTGATTTTCTATCTCTCGTTTTCATGAGTGGGTGTATTGTTTGTTAAGCATACGCTCTGTGAATTCCTCCTCTAAAGGCCATCTCTTCATAAATGCATGTTTCACCCAGAGAATATTTGTCGAATGCATTATGACTTGTGCATCGCCCCGGGCTTATTCGCTGCGTTTAAAATTGAAGTTGGATAGGTTAAGAGAAGATGGACCACTTCCCCCTCTTCACCGGTGTTACTGTATTAATGCAGACAGAGATAGGCAGCAGACCACAGTGTGTTAGAGACAACCCAACTACTTTTAACTCTTAGATCATCAAGTATATTCATAGCGCTCACTTGTGTTGCTATGTCAAGAGGGTTTGATCTTCAACATAAGTCCATAAGAAATCCAAGTTGATCTTAATGCATGTTTCTGGTTTTATTGATTTGTGATTGATTCATCAGTGTGTGTTTTTCAAAAGAATAAAGATTGTCTTTCATCAAAATGTGATAATTTGCTTCGCCTTTGAAATAACATTGCCATCCAATCAGTCTTGTCTCATTGAATATCATGTTGCATTTATAAATAAGTCATATTACAGAAGTAAAATTGGTTTGATTGGCGATTCACGTCCAGAAGAATCCGTGTGCAACATGGTGATCTTTGCAGCCGTTTCTTGCAGTGAGCTTTGACTTTCAATTTCAATTGTACGTCCAAGTGTCAGCCGTCAAAAGAAAAGGCACCTCGGATGTTAAGCGGCAGCCAAAAAAGCGTTATCGCTCCTGAATCAGATCCCTGTAAGTGGGCGGCAGTGGCACATTACCAGCTGTGTGACGGCAGAAAACCTTGATTCATTTAAAGCGAGTCTGAGCCTTAACTTATTATTTAGTCCGTTCAAAGAGTCTGTCTCTCTCCGTCTTACTCTTTGAGCTTGTTCTTCGCTGCTTTAACCATCTAAAAATAACTCGTAGGCCTAGCAATTACTGGAAACGGGTGCAGAGTGGTGCATCTACGAGTGCAACTGTCTTTAGCTTAAATAATGCTTTAACCGAAAAAATGCATCAGTGCAGTGGAAACAAGAGATTTTCTTTGTGCATGCTGTGCATGTATCGTTGCATATGGTGCATCTAAATATGCATTTCATCCCGAGGCAGGAGTGTGTGATTTACATGGGAAAGGTGTGCTGTTCTCACACTGATTCAGCGTTCCTTTCAGCGCTTTAATTCCAATCAAGTTTTAATGTATACATGCCGAATCAGTGCAACAGCAGCACACCTGCGAAACTAATCTGTTTACCTTATATGTTTATCTAATGTTGTGTAATCTCAAATCAATCAATCTGGTTCGCATTACACTCTAAAAAATGCTGGGTTATTTCAACCCAAATTTGGGTCAAATATGGATAACCCAAAAATGTTGGGTTAAAAATGTAATTAAAAAATGTACAGTTGAAAGTGAAATTTGAAGTTGGGTTAAAATTTTAAATTACATTTTTAACCACAACATTTGGGTTTGTCCATATTTTACCCAATTTTGGGTTAAAACAACCCAGCATTGTTTAGAGTGGAACAACAAGTGAATGAAAAACCGATTTGCATGAAGCAATTACCTTTCCCTGTATATGACAGTTGTCCTCTTTCCTCGACGCTGTAATGGAGATGTGAGATAAAATGAGTCGTCAGGCCAGCTGATCTGCGTTCTGTACACGGGAAGTTAATTATGTGGAAAGAGGCGATCCAGAACTAACAGAAGCTGCGCTGAGAGAGTCATTTCTAACGCTGATCATAAACCTGCCTGTGAGACATTGTTCACGACGTCTTACTTTCATCCTTCGGGTGTTTTTGAACCTGATTTTTGTGTGTAATGTGAACAGGTTTATGAATAGAACGGTAACACTGAACAATACTTCTTCAGCATCTTAGTTAATATTAATTTCAACATTTACTAATACATTATTAAAATCAAAGGTTGTATTTGTTAACATTAGTTAATGCACTGTGAACTAACATGAACAGCTGGATTTTTATGAACTAACATTAACAAAGATTAATAAATACTGAAACACATGTATTGCTCATGGTTAGCTCATGTTAGTTAATACATTAACTAATGAACCTTATTGTAAAGTGTGGCCAATAGAACAGTATGCATTGCTAGTGTGGTCCAAATGTATGGCAGCACAATTGAAAACATGAGCTTTTTCATCTTAACCTGATCCAATTCTCAAAATCCAGTGCTTTTCAGCGCACTTGTATGTGTAGCTCAAGGCGTTTATACAAAAGCATTGTCCTTTGCAATGATTAAAAGCAGGTTCTTTATGAAGTTCTGTTGGCGAGAGTGAGCCACACCTGTGTTGTAGAAGCATTCGCACCGAGACTTCACGACCCGCTGTGCACATGTATTACTGACGTGCGGTGGGAAAATGTCTGTGCACACTCTGTGGTGAGCGAGACCTTTTCAGAACTATTCAATGCTTTGCTTTATGAGTCAGAACCACAAAACTGTGTTACAAAACTCACAATACTTGTGTGAAATACAGTGGAGACCCATAGAAAATGGAAACTAATGCGGAAATAAGTTTGCATTGCATTTTCTGTCATGCACTGTAATTTCACACACACATTTTTACTATATATATATATTTAGTATAGATATGTATATGTGTATAATATATGTGTATACAATTTTTTAAAATTTAATGTGTTTCTTTGTAATTCTTTGTCAAATTTACTAGTAAAAGTACACCCCCAATTACTTTTTCATATATATATATATATACCGGTGAAACTCGAAAAATTAGAATATGGTGCAAAAGTTCATTTATTTCAGTAATTCAACTTAAAAGGTGAAACTAATATATTATATAGACTCATTACATGCAAAGTGAGATATTTCAAGCCTTTATTTGTTATAATTGTGATGATTATGGCTTAGCTTATGAAAACCCCAAATTCAAAATTAGAATATTGTGAAAAGGTTTTCATATCTGTAAGCCATAATCATCAAAATTATAACAAATAAAGGCTTGAAATATCTCACTTTGCATGTAATGAGTCTATATAATATATTAGTTTCACCATTTAAGTTGAATTACTGAAATAAATGAACTTTTGCACGATATTCAAATTTTTTGAGTTTCACCTGTATAACATTATATTGCTCTCTAGATTGGTATCAGAATCTTACCTCTGGAAAACCTATTTTGTTGGACTACTACCCCACAGTTAGCCTATATAGTGGTTTCTACGCCCTGGGACGTTAATAATCACTGTACATTTGTTTTCGCTGACAGTAAAACAGCAGAACGCTTCAGGTGACCACCGTGCAAAAATTACCTAGCATTTTTTTGGTGTTTTTTTCTTGTTGCCCTGTATCCCGTATAAAAGCGTCTGCAGCCCAGTCACACACTCGGGCAGTAATGCAGTAAATGTAGCTGGCGTTTTGTGAAGCGCTGTCAGTCGCTGTGGGGGTGCCGGCGCAGCAGAGCACTAATTGGCCTTGGCAGAGAGAGAGAGAGAGAGAGAGAGAGAGAGAGAGAGAGAGAGAGGGCGAACGAACGCCGAATGTCTGCTGGCTTCATGGTGAATAGCAACTGATTCAGTAATGCAGCCGGTAAATAATCACGAAGCCTGTCCGCGGGGGAATGAGAACTGCACAGACTTCTGGGACACTCGCTGATACAGAGGCCGAGTTTAGTGCCTGCTGGATGATGTGAATCTCGAGATGTGTGTGTGTGTGTGATCGTCATCCCTTCAGGTGAACAGGAGTTTGTCTCAGGGGTTTTCTGCTGCTGTGGTTTTGGTGATTCAGAATGTACTTTCTAAGAGCATTTTTCGTGGATGATCTATCACTGCATGTTATTATAAAGGAGAAAAAATGCCTTCATAATCTTTCATCAAAATGCAATAACTTGCTTTGCCTCTTAAACGACTTTCCGTTTTCAGTTGACGTCGCCAATCCTGCACTTTTCCATCCAGTTCAACCACTGTCTTTATTCTGGCAATGATACGCTCACTTTTCACCATTTAATCGATTCCCAATGGATGGAATTAAGCCTTGTTCAGTTTCACTATAATATATATGAACAAACTTTTATGTTTGATGCGATTAATCGATTTGACAGCACTAATTAGAAGAACCTAATTTTTCTCTTTTATTTGCGTGCATTTATTGACATTTTTCTTTGTTAGAACTATTGTAATAAAATCTCCGGTAACACTTATATAAGACAATAAGGTTTTATTTGTTGACATTCGTTATGAACTAACAATGAACACAACTTCTACATCTTAGTTCATGTTAATCTCAACGTTTACTAAAACATTTTTATTAAGATCCAAAGTTGTATAATAGCTAATGCACCGTGAACTAACCTGAACATGTTTAACTACTAATATTATTAAGTAAGGTTAATAAATGCTGTAAAAATATATCGTTCGTGTTTGTTAATGCATTAACTACTGTTACAAATGAGACAGTTAAATCTATATTTATTTTATTTATTTATATCTATTATATATGTATGTGTGTGTATACAGTATACACACACACACACACACACACACACACAGAGACATATGTCTGAATAAATATATAAATAAATGTAATTATACATACACACACATATACTATGTAAACACAAACTTAGATACGATTAATCGTGATTAATCGTGATTAATCGATTTGACAGCACTAATTAGAAGAACCTAATTTTTCTCTTTTATTTGCGTGCATTTATTGACATTTTTCTTTGTTAGAACTATTGTAATAAAATCTCCGGTAACACTTATATAAGACAATAAGGTTTTATTTGTTGACATTCGTTATGAACTAACAATGAACACAACTTCTACATCTTAGTTCATGTTAATCTCAACGTTTACTAAAACATTTTTATTAAGATCCAAAGTTGTATAATAGCTAATGCACCGTGAACTAACCTGAACATGTTTAACTACTAATATTATTAAGTAAGGTTAATAAATGCTGTAAAAATATATCGTTCGTGTTTGTTAATGCATTAACTACTGTTACAAATGAGACAGTTAAATCTATATTTATTTTATTTATTTATATCTATTATATATGTATGTGTGTGTGTGTGTATACAGTACACACACACACACACACACACAGAGACATATGTCTGAATAAATATATAAATAAATATAATTATACATACACACACATATACTATGTAAACACAAACTTAGATACGATTAATCGTGATTAATCGTGATTAATTGATTTGATTGACAGCACCAGTTCTAATAGAATCTTAAAGGGTTCCGTGAGCCACTGCATTTATAGAACCTTTTTAGAGGTTCCATTACGGCATAATTTAGTTTTAATTAATTAATTTACATTTTATGAATGAACCAGGAATAACCTGTTCATAATTATCCAATCATTTAAGAAATTTCTCCTTATATGGAACCTTTTTGGCTTGGTCAAGATCCCGAGAGTTCTATATAACACATCAATTAATCTGCATTAGAATTGACTGGGCATTTTGTTGTTGTAATATGACCTCACAATGAACCGACGGAAAATAAGACCGAACTGGAAGACATTAATTGAAATCCCCCACAGGGCGCCGGGGCACTTTGATCAGAACCTGTCAGTGCTTGATGTGGGGCATGTGTTTCCGACCCGTCAGCGCCTCACAGAAGCAGTGGTCCACCCGAGACCCCCCTTTCAGGATGTGGTGTAGCTGCACCCCCAAATGCATGTGCACATATACAGTAAAACCAAAACGTATTCAGACACCTTTAACATTTCTCACATCATCACAGTTCATTCGCTATAGAAAACGGGAATGAGAGTTATTAAATGAGTGGATATTTGACTGGTTTTGTCCGTCCTTCGGTTAGACTCTCACACATGAATTATGTTGAATATCTGTCAGCTGTTAAATTTAACTACACAATTAGATAATACCAGTTTAGCTCAACCAGTGACCAAGCAATGCTTCATGTTGTTCAGTCTGTGTGTAAAAAGAGCATTAGCAATTACAGAAAACACATGATCAGCTCAAAGTGGAGGAATCATTTTTGGTTCCAAATGTCACTGGAATTATTGGGTATAATATGTCACAGTTTACTTTATTTTGCTCTCCTCACTTACATTAGTGAACTTTTACTAGCGTGTCCTGCACACTAGTAAAAAAAATATCACAAATGATATCTCTGAATAATCTTTCTTTGACTGTAGCATGTCATTTTGGATGGAGTTATGAAGGGTTGCACGCATTCATTACAGGATTTCTCAGCCGACCGTAATTGTCAGTCAGCGGTTTGGAGACCCAGAACTGAGTCCCGCCGCCAGATGTTGCCACACTCTGATCGTCCCCATGAAAGACACAAGTTAATTGTTCTAGTGCACTCGGCATGGTAATGGCTCAGAACTCGAAGCCGGTGGATTGTCGCCGACGGATGTCGTTTAAATTAAAACGCTTCGAATTGTCTTTCGCTCCCCGGCAAGCAGAGCGATTGTTTTATATCTCATCATAAAATGGCTGCTTGTGCACGTTTGAAATAGGAAATATCTTTGTGGCAGCTGAACCTAAACCAAACAGGATGGCATCGCAGAATTCGCACAGTTTCTTTGTCACCCACGTGTGTGTGGTTTTCAGTTTGTCTCTTTTTGGTCAGGAAGTGTTTTAACCCCTGCTTGCACATGTGAGCGCAGACAATTTGGATTTCGGTTTTTTTGTGTGTGTGATGATTTCCGAGCCGAATCGGGTCTGAATTATGCATTTATCTTGCTGTTGTGTTTATCGGTCAGATACAATTGATTTCCTGCATAAACCCCATCCGGATGTTATTGACATCAGACGCCGGTTTGAGGCAGATCTGGCTGATTTTCTGCTCTTGTTTTATGTCAGTAAACGTGACCTTTATGCAAAGATGGTGTGCGTGATCAAAGGGTTTCTAGCTCGTGCTTCTTTAGGTGAAAATGCAGCGTTGATTTCACCCGTTAGTACTTGTTTGCATGGTGAAAAGTGTCTGTATGTTGCATTTCGCTGATGTCAGCTGAAAGGGAAAGTCATTTCAGAGTTATTTTGATGATTTTGTATTTGGAATATCAAGCACTACTAAAAAGCATTCATATTTAGGCCAGGATCATATAAAAAGTAAACCGAGGGCCTGTTTTTGTCTCTAACTCGAGCGTTTCTCAATGACTAACTAGTGTTGTTTCTTTGGAGGTGTTCTGCCGTCCTGCTGTGGGGGTTTTTAAAGGAAGTGTTACATAAATACAATGAAAGCACTCACTGATTATTTTTAGCGGACTCGGCTTCATTGTGGACCTGTCACCTCGCTCATCTGCGGCTTTCTACAGACCCACAGAAAAAAGTTTTAGTGAAAGCATTTGAGCTCATCTTACTGAAAGCACTTCGTCCGGCTTGCAAGGCGCTGCTGGAAATGAGTTATGAAAGCATAAAGCACTTGCTAAATCTGCAGGATTATATTGCGGCATTGATAACGAGGGTCCGATAGATGTGAACAGTGCAAAAAAAAAACGAAAACAAAAATACACATAATAACGTGAAATCTTAGCTCAGGGTGAGGAAGGTAAAGTCAAAACCACCTCGAAATGCCATTCACAAATTTCTAAGTGAGAACGTTTTTTAAAAAGTGGGTTTTCTGATCAAAATAGGTCTGAATATTGGCTTAATAATTGGAATAATATGCACCCATGAATCATTCAGAACAGAATGAATGTGTATAAATAAAGTATACGAGGTAAATGTTGAGTATGCATGGCTTTTGCAGCTTGACGGTGTGAAATACTCTCATTAAAGCACCGGCGAGGGCCGAGGAAGAGCGCGTGGGGGCCCGGCTGCAAAAAAACACATTTCGTGGGAGTTTTTTATGAGCTGTAAACGCAGGAAACTTTGACAAGGCCTGGAAGTTGCTGATATTGTTTGGGCTCTGATTATGTGCCGGTTTGACAGGCGACGGGTCCACCTGAAGCTGAGCTGAAGAGAAGCTAAAGCGACTCGCTAACCCAGAAAATACCACACAAGTTGCAAAATGAACTCAGCTGTGACCAACTACCTTTTCCCTGTGGGATTCGAGGCTGATAGTCGCTAGTGTTTGTTTATATGTGTCTTCCCGTATTACATTCAGACTCATGACTTTGTGAATCCCACCAATCACATGTCAAGGTCATATTCCCAAGCCACGCACACACACACAAATATTGAAGCATTACTGTAGCATTTATATATATATTATTTAAAATAATGTATTTTAATTAATATAATACACACACATATATATATATATATAACAATTTTTATACAATTGTTATATGGATTAATATATATCTTATTGATAAAATATATTCTTATTTATATATAATAAAAAAAAAAGTATTATATAAATATGTCGTTTTAATATTTGTAGTAGTATTTATAATATAAATGTATGTATTTATTTAATTTTAATATATATTTTAATCAATAAGATATATATTAATCCATATAACAATTGTATAAATAAATGTTATATAGGCTACATGTATTATATTAATTAAAACATGTAAAACATGTCAAATATACATGTAAAATATATATAAATAGTAACATTTTACTTAATATAATAATTATATAATATCATTTTATTATATATATATATATATAAATGTGACTTTAATATTTGTTGTATATACAGTATATATACAGTATATTATTATTACATTAATTAAACATTTTATTATTTATATACTGTATATTAAATGTATTTAATATTTAATTATATACATATACATTATACAAGTATATATATATATACTAATTGTCTCTTTTTTAAAATCGCCTGTTGTTAGCTACTTGCCATAGCTAGTCATCTTCTATAAGCAAAATGCAATTACTTATTTTTTCTTTATTGATTTGAGTGTGAAATATGACCCGGACATGAGCAGATACGAGTGCAGATGTTGTGTAATGTGTGTTTCTGCTCCACACATGATGACTCTAAGAACTGAATGTAAAAGACAGTCCTATGTTAAACCAGAGGACGTGAGATAAATAAATACGGCGTATGCGCTGGAATGCATCAGCTTTATGGAGAGAGAGAGAGAGAGACTGGGCAAACACTGAGTGTCCTGTGGCGTGTCCTGAGCAAACACTGCTGGAGTCGATCACCACAGCCCGGCCCTGAGAAGACACCCGAGGGACACGGAAGTCTCCAAGAAGTTTTATATGTTTAATATTGCAGTTTTTATTCTAAATGATTTATCCGTGCACATCATTATTGTGCTAATAATCTTGAATCAGAGTAACTTCCTCTCGCAGCATCTCTTCTCTGATGATGTGGGCGGGGCTATAACCTGTCACTCACATGAGATCAGCCAATAGCAAACCACAACCATCCAATCAATTCCTCACAGACAAAATCAAGCCCCGCCCACATTTGTTCTTGTTCCAGAAGCGTTTCAATCAGATATACGGCACTATAGGGAAGATTTTTTATATATATTTATGACAGTTTAAGTTGGAAATTAAATTTTCAGGGCCATGCTCAAAAAGTGAATAAATGGATAATTTTTTTTTATTTTTTTTTATTTAACCTTTATTTAACCAGGAATAGTCCCATTGAGTTACAGTAACTCTTCTCCCAGAGAGACCTGGCCAAGATAGGCGGCCAAAGAAAAAACATAATAAAAAAAAAACAGGACAAAAAATTACATACTACACATCAAATCTCTATACATAGACTATACATATACAAACAAGACATTTTGTTTAACTTAAGTAAATACAAACATATAATTTAAAGGGTACCTAGTTAAAAACAATTACACCGTTCAGTCAAAGTTGACTTTAAAAGGTTTTTAAAAATATGAATAGATGGAAGTGATTCTAAATTTAAGGTGTTTTGGAGTTCATTCCAGACATTTGGTGCATATGATGAAAAAGCTTTTTTTTACCAAATTCTGTTTTTGTTGATGGAATAATTAATAATATTTTTTTTGACGACCTTGTTCTGTAAATACTGTTTTGGTAAGTAAGTAAATTTGAAATGTAAATGGGTAATTTACCCATTAGTGCTTTGCCAATAAAAATCAATAGATGAATTTTCTTCTGAGAGAGAGGGAGGGCCATTGTACAGTTTCATACAGAGTGCAATGGTGAGTCCTAGCTGTTGCATCTGTAATGAAACCTAAGGCAGAGTGATATAATATACATTTTTTTTAAATAAAAATGAGGTAGAGTGCATATACATTAAATCACCGTAATCCAAAACTGTTAAGAATGAACTCTGCACCAACTTTTTCCTTGCTGAATAAGGAAAGCACCTCTTTAATCTAAAATAAAAACCTAACTTAGGTCTTTTTTAAAAGGCTCTCAATATGGACCCCAAAAGACAATTTATCATCAATCCAAATACCTAGGTATTTGTAAGAAGTCACTCTCTCTATAACTACACCATAACTATAATTTATTACCATAGAATCACATAAAAATACAACATATTAAATTAACTTTTTGTTATTTTTGACTGACGTGCGAACAGCACCAGAGGGTTAGATGTGGCTTTGATTTTCTATCAATTTTAGAGTTTTGTAAAATATATATTTTGGTTTACAGTAAACTTCAATTTTTTAAAGTTCTTTCATCCAAGTGTGAGACCAACCTTAGGTCTGTGTTTCAAAGCCTTCGTCAACTACAACCATTTCAGTTCACGTCTCAAGAAATGGGTTCAACAATCAACAATATATGTGTGTGTGTGTGAGATGGGGAAACTCCTCCAGCATCTCTCACACTCGTCTATAGACTCAAACGCCAGAGCCCGAAGCTTCGACGTGTATGTCGCACAGAGACAGTGTTGAATAGAGACTTGTGAGTGTTTCCAGTGTAATTAACATGCAGGCGTGAGCTCTGTTGAGCGTGTTTCGCCTCTCGACCTGTGACTGTCTCTCTTCAACCCTGTCCGACTCTCATCACATGCTTTTATTCAGGTTCATCTGCTAAACAGCGAATCTCTTGATCATTTCATGTCTAAACCAGGGTTGAACGCCTCTCGAGTGGCTTCAAGGCCTTTAAACTGGGCTTGAAAGAAAAACCACAAATGAGACTTTTTTAATAATTAATTTTTTGCTGCTAAGCAATTTGACTCAATTGAGAGCAAGTGGAGACTTGGTTAAAGGGATAATTCACCCCAAAATAAAAATAGAAATAAATTCATCATTTACTCCCCCTCATGTCGTTCCAAACTCGTATGGCTTTCTTTCTTCTGCAAAAGACAAAAGACGATGTTTTGTAGGACAACATTGGGGTCCATTGACTTCCATTGTATGGACAAACAAACAACAAAAACCACAGACATTTCATATCTTACAGGTTTGGGATGAATAAATGATGACAGAATGTTAATATGTGGGTGAAACGTCCCTCAAAATTCTACATTAAATTAAAAGGGATTCTGTTTATTTAATATATATAGGCTATATATATCACAATGTCACCATTTATATTTATATTCATATAAATTATGTAAAATTTAAACTTTTGGGTGAAATGCCCCTTTAAATTCTACATGAAATTAAAATGTACTCTGTTTATTTAATACCTTTCTTTGGTAGTAAAGTTAGCATCAGTAAAGTTAGCATCAGTAAAGTTAGCTTCAGTACACTTAGCTTCAGTAAAGTTAGCTTCAGTAAAGTTAGCATCAGTAAAGTTAGCTTCAGTACACTTAGCTTCAGTAAAGTTAGCTTCAGTAAAGTTAGCTTCAGTAAAGTTAGCTTCAGTAAAGTTAGCTTCAGTAAAGTTAGCTTCAGTAAAGTTAGCTTTAGTAAAGTTAGCATCAGTAAAGTTAGCTTTAGTAAAGTTAGCTTCAGTAAAGTTAGCTTTAGTAAAGTTAGCTTCAGTAAAGTTAGCATCAGTAAAGTTAGCTTCAGTAAAGTTAGCAGCAGTAAAGTTAGCATCAGTAAAGTTAGTTTCAGTAAAGTTAGCTTCAGTAAAGTTAGCTTCAGTAAAGTTAGCATCAGTAAAGTTAGCTTCAGTAAAGTTAGCATCAGTAAAGTTAGTTTCAGTAAAGTTAGCTTCAGTAAAGTTAGCTTCAGTAAAGTTAGCATCAGTAAAGTTAGCTTCAGTAAAGTTAGCATCAGTAAAGTTAGCTTCAGTAAAGTTAGCTTCAGTAAAGTTAGCATCAGTAAAGTTAGCTTCAGTAAAGTTAGTTTCAGTAAAGTTAGCTTTAGTAAAGTTAGCTTCAGTAAAGTTAGCATCAGTAAAGTTAGCTTCAGTAAAGTTAGCATCAGTAAAGTTAGTTTCAGTAAAGTTAGCTTCAGTAAAGTTAGCTTCAGTAAAGTTAGCTTCAGTAAAGTTAGCTTCAGTAAAGTTAGCATCAGTAAAGTTAGCTTCAGTAAAGTTAGCTTCAGTAAAGTTAGCATCAGTAAAGTTAGCTTCAGTAAAGTCAGCTTCAGTAAAGTTAGCATCAGTAAAGTTAGCTTTAGTAAAGTTAGCTTCAGTAAGTGAGCTTCAGTAAAGTTAGCTTCAGTAAAGTTAGCTTTAGTAAAGTTAGCATCAGTAAAGTTAGCTTCAGTAAAGTTAGCTTCAGTAAAGTTAGCATCAGTAAAGTTAGCTTCAGTAAAGTTAGCATCAGTAAAGTTAGTTTCAGTAAAGTTAGCTTCAGTAAAGTTAGCTTCAGTAAAGTTAGCATCAGTAAAGTTAGCATCAGTAAAGTTAGCTTCAGTAAAGTTAGCTTCAGTAAAGTGAGCTTCAGTAAAGTTAGCTTCAGTAAAGTTAGATTTAGTAAAGTTAGCTTCAGTAAAGTTAGCTTCAGTAAAGTTAGCTTTAGTAAAGTTAGCTTCAGTAAAGTTAGCATCAGTAAAGTTAGCTTCAGTAAAGTTAGCTTCAGTAAAGTTAGCTTCAGTAAAGTTAGTTTCAGTAAAGTTAGCTTCAGTAAAGTTAGCTTCAGTAAAGTTAGCATCAGTAAAGTTAGCTTCAGTAAAGTTAGCATCAGTAAAGTTAGTTTCAGTAAAGTTAGCTTCAGTAAAGTTAGCTTCAGTAAAGTTAGCATCAGTAAAGTTAGCTTCAGTAAAGTCAGCTTCAGTAAAGTTAGCATCAGTAAAGTTAGCTTCAGTAAAGTTAGCTTCAGTAAAGTTAGCATCAGTAAAGTTAGCTTCAGTAAAGTCAGCTTCAGTAAAGTTAGCTTCAGTAAAGTTAGCATCAGTAAAGTTAGCTTCAGTATAGTTAGCTTCAGTAAAGTTAGCTTCAGTAAAGTTAGCTTCAGTAAAGTCAGCTTCAGTAAAGTTAGCTTCAGTAAAGTTAGCATCAGTAAAGTTAGCTTCAGTATAGTTAGCTTCAGTAAAGTTAGCTTCAGTAAAGTTAGCTTCATTCATTGAGAGAAAATGTGCGCCTTTGGGGTTTGTAGTCTTTGTAATCTCGTATTTTCACAGTCTTATACCTCAACAGTTTTACATCAAACTGCGACTTTCTTGACTTTAAAATGTATCTTTTAAATGGACAAACATCATATGTGTAATTCAGGGCACAATTCAAACGAGATCAAAATATTTGTTGTCTCTCACCATTGACTACCATACAATATTTTTCCGAAATAAGGTCCCATGGTGGTCGACCGGAAGGGGAGGGGCTTAGGCTCTCAATACGGACGAAACGCATCTTCTAATGTGTCCTTAAGAGTGTTTAAAAGTGTGCACGGATTAATTAAAAGCCGTCAAGCTCAATACTGCGCTTGTAAATAACATTTCACGTTTAGCCTAATTCAGTTTGTTTCTTTGCAGTTATTTGTGAAATTTACAAGCAATTTTGTGAGTGAAAATTGGTTTGTGATTATTTTAGGAGAAGCTCCTGAGACGAAGTCAAGAATATGAGAGTGAAGCGGTCCCGCGGGATGTGTGCGGGAACTGATGAGGAATGTTTTGTATTGTTGTAGTCGGGATAATGTACGATCCCAGAGCAAACAGTGAGTTCTCCTTTCCAGCTCCTAATCTTTGACACAAAGACACTGGAATCTGGCCTCTCTCTCTCTCTCTCCCTCTCTCTCTCCCTCTCTCTCTCTCTCTCTGGCCGAGTGTATGGCTGCGTGACAGATTGGAAGAGAGTGTGGGTTGCAGTTCGTAATCACATAGACCATAAAGAAAGTATGGCAGAGGAACTGACGGCTGTCTTTATCAAGCCGACTGCATGTTGGAAAAGCAATTTGGTGTCGTTTCACTCATTCGGCGGAAGGTAGGAAGCATTTAGGAAAAGGTCTGAGCCAGAGAAACGCCGCTGGAAACGCAGACGTTATGGATTATAAAGATTTAATAAGAGAATAAATTGAATTAGGAACAAACAGGAGCTGGATTTGTTGTGTTTAAATGTGTGCGCTTGTGAGCTCGTCGGTTGCTCTTTCACAGCTCAGGAGTTATACTCTAATTTCAGGAGAAATGTCTAAAACGTAATGAAAATAGATAAATGAGAATATAGCTGTCGTGCTTTAAAATAAATGTGGAGAAAGTGTGGGCGCACGTTATCTTGGTGAATCTGAGCACTGTTTGAGACATTGTTGAGATCTGAAGCTTTAGAGGAAAAAGCTAAAGTCTAAATTTGCTCTCCAACTCATATCTGTGGAGTTTTCACATGTTTTCATTCATATTTCTCCTGAAATTAGAGGAATAATACAAATAGATAAATGCGAAAATAGTTGTCGTGCTTTTAAAATGAATGCAGATCTTTGTGAATTTGATTACAATTTATTTTGAATTTGATTGCACACTTTATCATGGCAAATCTGAGGACTCCGGAAAACTCTAGAAACCTAATTTCTCATAAAAACGAACAAAATTCAGATGTTAATGAGAAATAATACAAATAAATAAATGAGAAAATAGCTTGAGAGTTGAGGAGAAATATTTGACTTCATACCGGATTTAATTGCATTTTTAATCTTGGCAAAAGCACTAAATTGAGCTGAATAATAACTATAGTCTTCTGTAGAGCAAATTGAAGTAATTTCATTATTGATGAATTTTGCCAGAAACGTTTATTTCTGTGAAATCTGCAGTAATAAATGTGACACATTTTTGAGATCTTAAACTCGGGAAATCGTATCTAAGCCGGAGATGCAAAAGCAAAAAAGCAAAAGACGTGTCCATGTAATCTTGGAGAAACAATTGAGACGTTAAACAGATTATCTTTGTGATGTTCTCCCCTGTGGGCCGTATGGTTTAGTGTTAAAGCAACGCCTGCCTCAGGATAAAGAGCCCCGGGCTGGTAAACCATGAGTAGTAAACACAGAGTCAGTGTGTGTGTTTGATGTGTAAGAGTTTAGTAGTGCTAATGTCCTGCAGATCTGAGGATAACTGCAGGTTCACTCAGATATTAAACCACAGGGTTAGTTACATCAGCAGCACTAGTTACTGTAAGTTCAGGACTGTTGGAAGCATGTTTGCAGTTATTTGAAACAGCAGGCGTATGGGTTTACAGAGCAGGTTTCCTCTGACCCGTGGTGAGAACGAGATAAACTGTTTGTTTTTCCAGACGCGGTTACGGCGGAGGGTAAACTTCAAATTACAAGTGGCAAGTGAAAATGGCATCGCTGCCACTCGCAGCTGGTCTCAACCGGGTCCTCCTCGTCGCCAGGCGGATTCTGGCAGACTGGCGCTGAGCATCTCTTAACGCTTTCATAATTAACGACAGCTAATCAGCAAAGCCAGGCGACGCGTCAGTGTTTTTTTTTTTTTATTCTTCCGACCAACTTTGTTTTAAAAATATTTTCTTAATTATTTTTTAGCAGGCATTCTTTTTGAAAGCTCCTAATTTGTTCGCCTGCTGCGGTTCGAGATTAGGCCCCAGAGGAGGAGGCGTGAGACGCCGCGTAAAGTCACAGATTAGCTCCTGTTTTCGGGATATTTTTGCCTGACTAAGCTCGCATGTGGAAATCGTTGCACCGGTCGTTTGATAGTCTGGAATGTTCTGCGCACCTCCATTTCACAGAAAGAGAGAGAGACGTACAGCGTTTATGTTTTAAATATACCTGCAGGGCGAAAGCGCAGGAGAATATTTGTATTGCGCGAGTGTTTAAATGAGTTTGGTGATGATGGGTTCACCTCCTCCTTCCTCTTGACATTTCAAAGGCACGAGCCGTTCGCCGCTGTAAGCCGGGTCTTACTGTAATCTTTCTGTCCCTTTTTTATCCATGCTATTGATATTGTGGTCGGGATATAAACTCTTAATGAGGCTTTGCCTTTCCCAGTGCCAGATTTTTGCTGGAAACTATGAAGCAAGCTTGCGGAAAAAAGCGAGTTTAAGCACACAAAAAAAAAACACCCAAAAAACGTTTATTTATAGTGATGCATAAACCAGCGTTTCCTACAGCAGTTTTGCTTCGTGACTCAGACTTTACAAGTGACGACCAGAACTGTTTATTGTACAAAAGTAAGCAAATATGTGCTTAAATGATTAACATGACATGAGTAGGAAAACCGTGAATTATGTTTGCATGCTCTTATAGCCACTGCACAAAATGCACTATTACTTTTGCACATACTGTCTTTTATCCAAAGCGACTTACATTGCATTCAAGATATACACTTTATCAGTTCATGCATTCCATGGCATGTTTATCTTTGCATTTAATATAGGTTTTTTTTTTTACCTTTTTGCATAATCTTAGCCGAAATATATGGGATAAAGTGATTTATTATGTTAACTAAGCATAATTTATGCATTTGTCAGATGCTTTCATCCAATGCAACTTACATTGCATTCAGTTCATGCATTTACTGGGAATGGAACCCATGACCTTGGCGTTGCTGGCGTCACGCTCTACAGTTTGAGCTCTACCTAATTAATTAATTTTAAATATTTGTATTTAACTTGCATTTATCCATCTGAGGAGGACCACCGTTCTGCAAAATTCAGATTTTATCTGATATTTTTCAGTATTTTCGTCTTATCAATTTCACAACTCGGGTAAATATAATTTCTTCTGCTGCCTGATTATTTGGTTAAACCGAGCGGCCCGGTGTGTCTCTCCGAGGTCATATCGTAGCATTAGTGCTGCTAACATGAGAAAATCGTATGACGGACATGTGCAAATAAACACGGCCCCTTTTTAGCGACGCAGAGGCCCTCCGTACCACGAGTGAATGGAAAGAGCCAAGTCAGGGGAAAACAGAGGCCTTGTTCTTAAAACAAGAGCGCGATGGCCGTATCTCTGTTGTCAGATAGACCTCAGGAATTTTAAGAGCCCGGATCGGCCCACTCGCTCCTGAACTCTTCCTGAAGCGGATCTTTCTGTGACCCCCCCTCGAGTCTGAGAGAACTTGGTTTGTTCCAGCTTTTAATGGCTATCTCATTAATATTCATACGGCACATATAGGTGCAATTTTAGGATCCTGTTACAACTTTAGAGATGTGTTTGTGGTAAAATTAGGTTAAGGACAAAGTTAGAATCAATTAAACATTTTGGTAAAACATTACAATAAAGTCTCATTAGTTAACATGAACAAACAATGAACAATACTTCTATGTATTTAATAATGTCAGGCAATGTTAATTTCAAAATTTAATAAAACATTTTAAAATCAAAAGTTGTAAGTGCACTGTGAACTAACATGAACAAACAACAAACAGTTGTATTTTTATTAACGAACATAAATAAATGCTCATTGTTAGTTCATTGTTAGCAAATGAGAGCTTTTGTAAAGTGTTAACATTATTTCTAACAGCATCACATTTATTTAATGAATTTGACAATATGATGAATGAAACACATGTTAAGCTTTAGCAATGGCAATGTTTCACGTATATTTCAGCTTTGAAGATAATTAAATTCAGTGTGTAAGTGACTTTTAAAGTCTTAAGTCACATCTGGATTTAATTTATCAGTAAAATAAATGGTCTTTCTCTGACAAAGTTGCATCATTTACTAATAAATGAGTTGAAAATGGCAATTACTGGGGATTTGCACAGATTTGTACGTCTCTAAACTTGTTCATACTTAAAAGTATATTGTAGATTCTGTCAATACATTGAAATCCTCTGAAGTTAATCATTTTATCCATTAAAACTCATCTTTGATGATCAAAATGACATATTTAAATGTTTGAATTATGCCTTAAAATAGTTTGAATGTAAATCTACACCCTTGGTTCACTTAGTATATGTGAAATCATGAATATGCAAATGAGTCTCCGCCTCCACTCACTCACACCAGCTCAGATTACCGGATCCACTCGCTCAACGGTAAACGCTACATGATGGCAAGTAGAAATATTGGTTTAATTCTGCCATAAATGTTTGAAAGAGAATCTGACAGAGAAGAAGAAGAGGAAGAGTGAATTATACAGTCCATGTATCCGAATATTAATGGGTTTTATTTATGTATCTATCTAATGGTAATTGTAATTGATCTGATTAGCCTTTGGCTTGACTACGTTATCAAACAGCTAATAATGTGTTGCTAATGTTACACACACCACGTTCCTGTTGGCCATCTTAGAGTCATACATCCTCAGTCTTAGAAATGATTTGAACATCATAGAAACCCAGTGAAGAGAAGCTCCGCCCCCCTTGTGACGGGATTGGTCACTTGTTTGTGATGGTAGAAAACAGGGGCGTTTTGAGTCTGTCTTTGATAAAGTGCAGTTTTAAGGAGAAAATTCTCAGCAATGGTGTTGACTGACATGGTTTGTATATGAGAAACACCACCTAAAACATATAAACAACATTAAAAACTTGATTTTCACCACAGAGGGACTTTAAAGGTGCATATCCAAACACACAAACATGATCACGTGAACCATGCGCACGAACACCTACTGTCCGAATATGAATGAGATCATGCTGGTAATGTGGTTAATGTATATTCGCATGCAGTTATGACTTAATTTCACCTCGCCATGGCCTCAGATTGTTGGTCCAGAATCATTGTCGTGAGCTCACATTCTTAAACAAACACTGAGCGCCGGCGTGCAAACAGTGCTGCAGCTTTTAATGGTGTGAGATAAAGAGTCTCGTGCAGCTCGAGGTGAGATTAAAATGAGAAGAGAGAACGAGAGGAAATCATTGAAGAAAAAAAGCCATCTGCAAACGTAGCCGTTGAGTCTGTTCTCTTCACACCAGCCACAGTAATAGCTTTCCTGTGTACTTGTCCTGTCAAATCAGCTCAAGCTTTTGCTAAACCATTTCAGCCCGAATTCACTCTCAGCACAGACGCGTTCTGGCTGGCTGAATAAAAATGCACTGAAAAAAGATGCAAAATTATGTAGATTATAATCCTAGATTACCAAACCCGTTTGAATCAAGTGTGCGTGCATGTTTGTTAACTCGACTAGCTTTTCCTTAAACAAAAAATATAAGTGCAAAAGTCGCTACTGTGTTTTGGCCGGTCGCAGTTGCTAGATGGGATATTTATTCAGTGATTTGAATGCAATAATGTTTTGCTTGTGCAAACAGTATAGTCTTCATGTTATATGATGTCGAACACTTTAAATACATGCAAAAGACAGTCAGTGTTTGCGTACAATAGACACAGTGATTCAAATGAGATGGCTGGCACTGATTTCCACACCATCTAGTGTTACCATACTAGTGTATTGTGTGTGAAACATTCAACAAGCACAGATAACCCGTCCAAAGTGTGTGTTTTACAGATAGGCCGCCGCGAATGGCGTGTTATGCAGCGTTTTATGATGTTGCTTTCTCTGTTTTTGTATATGGGATCTTTGAGTGTGCCATACCGTGGTAAATCGGGCATCAAAAGTGTCTCAAAAGCTGCCGTCTTTCACCCGGAGAACGACACTGTGTGGATGCTGTGTGCTTAAAGCTTAGATGGAGAGAGAAAGAAGAAAGAGGCTGAGGGAGTAGTGGATGTGTGCCAGAGCCCAGAGGGCATGCGTGGGGTACAGCAGCTTTCATGTGCCGCAAACACACACAAAAGAACGCATAATAATATCTGTGTTAAAGAGAGAGTTCACACACAAATCAAGGTTCTGTCTTCATTTACTCGCCCCTCATGTCGCTCCAAACCCGTAGGACTTTCTCTCGTCTGTAGAACACAAAAGAAGATGTTTAGCTGGATGTTCACGCTGCTCTCCTGCAATGAAAGCAATCGGGTTCCCGTGCGCTTCACTCTAAACAATGCTGGGTTATTTCAACCCAAATTTGGGTCAAATATGGACAAACCCAAATGTTGGGTTAAAAATGTAATTTAAAATGTTAACCCAACTTCAACTTTCACTTTCAACTGTACATTTTTTAATTACATTTTTAACCCAACATTTGGGTTTGTCCATATTTGACCCAAATTTGGGTTGAAATAACCCAGCATTTTTTAGAGTGCATATGTCTTCCGAAGTCATACGATGCTTCGTGAGAGACACAACGACACGTTCAAGTTGCATTACAATTTGTGTGAAGTTGCATGTAGAAATTGTATGCAATTGAATGTAAAAATGTAAATAAGAGATTTTAGTTGCATTAAAAGCGTAAAATTGAACATTATTCGGTGTAAAATGTAAATAATACATCGGATCAATTTAATTTGCATTGAAAATAACGTACAACACGTATATGTAATTGTATATAAAAATGCAAATAATATATAAGATCATTTATATACAAGGCAAGGCAAGGCAAGTTTATTTATATAGCACATTTCATACACAATGGTAATTCAAAGTGCTTTACATAGGAGGAAATAATTAAAACAGATAAATTGCATAAAAATAAACGTAGTAAATATATTTTACTGTTTAAACAGCTGAATACAAAAGTATGTTTAAAAATGTAAAAATATAGGCCTACTACTTGTTTCATAAATCCAAGAACCAATCGCTCAAAGTTTGTTATTTGTAAGTGCAAATGAGATTAAAAAGTGATTTGAAATCAGATGAGATTTTGTAGTGACTCATATTTGTGGTCGTATGACTTCAGAATATGCTGTTGTGATGCCTTTGTCTGACAAAATATCGCTTTCTGATTTCATTGCACTGTATGTAAAAGATCGACATGAACATTGCACTAATCATCTACAGGTTTGAGTTCACAAAGCAGTGAAAAAGAGAGACAGTGGCATGAATGAGAGAATGGACAGATGGAGTGAGATAAGGACATGCGAAATGCAATAAAGTAAAAAAAGAAGAGCAGAGACAGCGGTCATGACGGAGTGGGGAGCAGATAGAGAGAATGTGGGATTAGAAGTGTAACAGCTGGTGCTCAAAACCCTTCAAACATCACTGCGCTCATCATAAGCTCACATCTCCAGCAAATCACACTCAAACTCACAGATTACTCCTGTGACCTTGATTTACAACAATATCTGTATTCCCCTCATCATACCTCTCATTAAGAGCATCGCTACGTGTTGCCAGTACTCACAAATGGAAACCTCATTATTGGGGAAGTGCATTAAAGTAAAACGTGCCATTATGGCTTAATTGAGCAGTTCCCAGCCGTTAACAGTATACTGTATATATATATATATATATATATATATAGTGCTATAATTTAACATAAAAGTTTGTCTATATATATATATATATATATATATATATATATATACACACACAAATACTGTACATACATTTCAATATAATTATATATATACACACACACACACATTATATACAGTAAACAAACTTTTATGTTAGATGCAATTATCATGATGAATCAATTTGACACCACTATATATATATATATATATATATATATATATATTCTATTCAGTAGTAAAAAAGATACTTGTGCAAAAAAGTTTAGGTAAAAAAGGCTTTAACTTTTTCGGTTTATATGTAAAATTATATATAATTACTTATGAAATAAAAAATATTGTTGATGATATATTGCAGTATGAATACCCATGAGGAAAATGAGGCACAACCAAAGTGACTTTTTTGGTGTAACAAGAAAAAACATTGTTGGAGTGATGTATTCCTGTGAAAGTAAACTATACTTTTCAAACAAAATCTCAGTTTTCATCATAGCGACGAGCTTGTGTCAGTGAAAGTTAAAGTATTAGTGCTTTAACTCATTCTCTTGCTCCTTTAGAGGCGTTGTGGTGGAGAAAGCTTTGCGTAAAACCTGTCTAAATATGGCCGGTCTGCAGCGACACATTTACGAGGCTGAGTGAAAGTCTAGCGAGTCGGGCAGACGCTGGTGTGGTGAAATTAGTTTTAATAGAACGTCGACCTCTGCCCTCTTTCTTTCTGTTTCACTCACTCACTGTTGCTAATATTAGCCTTTATTAAGACATACAACTGCTGCCACCTGTAGAGGCATTGGCTGGGTTTGGAATGAATTACAGCAAAATTATATCACTTATATATTGCATGTGATACATATAAGTTATAACAAATGGCATGCATGCATGCAACATGCATCTCTGAAACAGAAACGGTCACATTAGTTAACATTAGCTAATGCACGAACTAACATGAACTAACAACGAGCAATACATTTGTTACAGTATTCATCTTTGTTAATGTTAGTTAATAAAAATACAGCTGTTCATGTTAGTTCACAGTGCATTAACTAATGTTAACAAATACAACCTTTGATTTTAATAATGTATTAGTATGTTGAAATGAATATTAGCTAAGATTAATAAATGCTGTAGTATTGTTCATTCTTAGTTAATGTTAACTAATGAGCCTTATTGTAAAGTGTTACCGCAAAAACAGTATTTAGCATTTTTAAACAATTTTTGTATGAAAAGATCTTTACTTTTAGTTATTAGGGAGATGTTAAATGCACAGTTGACATCACTTCCTGTTTGCATTGCATTCTGGCATTGTGCTCGGGTTGCATGCTGTACATTTTAGGAAATGCACACTGTAGAATATGTAGTTTGAAACTAAATACTGGTGTAGAATTGTGCATTTCAGCCGTAGTATGCGAAATTATCACTTATATATTGCATGTGATGCATATAGCAAATGGCATGCATGCAATTATATGCATATCCATGCATCATGTTTAATGCACAGTTGACATCACTTCCTGTTTGCATTGCATTCTTGCATTGTGCTCGGGTTGCATGCTGCACATTTTAAGAAATGCATACAGAAAATGCACACTGAAGTGTATGTAGTTTGTCAGGGCAGCAGTTTGATCACATTAGATGTTCAGAATGACACTCACACACTTAAATAAGAGTCTGAAAGCAGAACAAACGTTTTAGTATGTCTGTTTCAAACCACACACACACACACACACACACACTGTAAGCACAGGAGCTCAGTTGTTTATATCCAGAGGCCATGATATCATTTAGTATTACAGTATATCCAGAGGCGAATCCCGACTACATTCATTCAGCATTCTGTGAACAGCAACTTCAAATCCCACTCGTTCTACTGGGACTTTGCCGTGAATTTGCAGCAAAACACAACAGCGCTGCGCTGGCAGTCGTTACAAATGCAATGAGTTATTGTAGTAATCCTCTGTGATTAGCCACGATAATTCCGGCTAAATCGTTTAGTGAATTTGCACATTTTGTTTTATTAAGTCAATTAATTATACGGAACTCACCGTCTGATTTGATTGTTTTCGGCCACCGCAAATTTGATTTCTGGGATCTGATTACATTCTGAAAGCAAGATGCCAGAAACATGTCTTGGTTTTGACCCACTTGGAAGCAGGACTGTTTGTGCAGAACCGTCACAACATAGTGACAGCGCTACGTCTGCTGATCCACGAGATGTGTGCGGGTCACGACCTTCAGCTTTCCACACTGTTTGTTTAACCCAAAGTCCGTCTTTGTTCTATTCTCTCGATAGGTAAACAATTGTGAGTCGCCGTCTACAGACTAAACATATTTCGACTTCACTGCACGCTTTTTGATCAGTGTGCATCAGGTTTAAGCGTCTCAACTTGAGCGGGATCTCAGTTTAATGAACAACACATGTTTTACAACATATAGGAGGAGTGTCTCCAGCAGATGCATTTCAGCGTTACTGTAATATGATATGCAGTCAGATATGATGCCTTGATTACACTGACTTACACAATACACAATCTGTTCATCAGTCTGAGCAGAAACTCAAACCAGAGGCTGCATGTGTGCTTATATGCACATATTGGCTAATATTACAGTGTTTTTTGCATGTACCATAGTAGTAGACCCATGGTTTTGGCCATGTACCAGTGTGTTTTTTTTATAAATGGTCTGTATTTGAAAATGTGCCATAGTAATACTGTGATTTTTTCAAAAGTAGTACCATGTTAATTCTGGGATCTTTTTGTACAATGGTATTACAATAATTATTTTTATATGTTTTTTATATTCTTATTTTGGATTTTTTGGATGTGCACCATGGTAATATATTAGGGCTGTCAAATGATTAATCACGATTAATCACATCCAAAATAAAAGTTTTTTTTACATAATATATGTGGGTGCACTGTGTATAATTATTTTGTATATATATAAATACACACACATGCATGTATATTTAAGAAAAAAATATTATTTATATATAAAATATTTATATTTATATATAATATAAATTATATATAAATCTATATACAGTATATACATGAAAATATTTTTTAATTTTGTGTGTATTTATATATATAAAATAATTATACACAGTGCACCCACATATATTATGTAAAAAAAACTTTTATTTTGGATGTGATTAATCACGATTAATCATTTGACAGCCCTAATATATATATATTGTGAGGATTAATTACCAGGAGTATTGCTGTATTTTAGCAATATTTGAAGCATTCGTAGAGAAACTCTATGATGTTTTTTTTTTGCTACTTTGAACTTTCTGAGAGATGTATTTGAGGAGAACAGGGTGATTTTAGGAGCAGAGATTGAGTCAGTCTGTCTCTGTACACACATATCCTCAGGGTTTTTTTCTGGTTTATTAGGGTCACAATATGCAATATGTATTAGGATTACAATATGCAAATCCAACATGAATCATCAGTATTTTTGGGTCCATTTTCCTAGAGTTGAAATATGCATTTGCATAGATAACATTTTGGTCCGTTGTCTTAGAAGAGAAATACTGTACATTTTAAATGTGCATATCTGAAGACTGTTTATGTCAGTGTTACAGTCTAATTAAAAGTACTGAGTAATAACAATTAACTGCATGTACTTACTATAGGGATTAGAGTTTGGTTGAGGGTTAGTTGCATGCAATTGTGCAAAATCTACTGGTATTACTACAGTAAGATGTAACATATGCAACGGATACTGTAAAATAAAGTGTTACCTGTTTATTTGATTAGTGCTTTTGGAGTACACTAGCATAGTTACTACCAAACTTCATATGCATAAAATGACACTTTCATTTGTCTCAGATTTTAAGCAATGCATTAATTATTGTCTAAGACAATTGCATTATACTATAATGAATTAGACATGTAAAGATGCAATTTAAATGGCGTCAATTACTAGACTGGCTTGAAAAACTCTCCTTTAGTAGGATATTTTTTATTCCATGTTTAACCGTGAGTGTGTAAGTGACATATACTGTGGGAAAGAGAGTGTTTGTGTTTGTCTGTCTTGTCTTTGTGTGTTTAAGTGTCTGCCTGTGTGTGTATCTTTTCATGCAGTTGTATGTAGTCATGCTCGTCTGTTTGAGGCCCTCCAGATGTCTTACACATAGTGGGCTCTTGTGTGTGTGTGTGTGTGTGTGTGTGTGTGTAAATGGGTCACTCAGCCTGTATCACCCAGCACACACACACAATGACCCCACTGTTCTCCCCTATAACAGTTCACCAGGTGGCTCTCTCGCAAAGACACAGCCATATAATTACAGTAACACACACACATGCATGCACAATTACAGTAACACACACACATGCATGCACATATCCACATGAAGATGAACTCAATTCATATATAACTAGGCCAAAAGCATGATGATATTTAGCGTTTTTAGTTTTGACAACTTTTCTCTTTGTCACAAAACTTTGAACATCGCTACGGATTGATGACTTGGATGTGAATAAGTGTGTAAAATGACCTTGTTGTGTTTTTGCGTGTCATTCAGGAGCAGTCGTCACTTAAATGGTAGATTAAATAGAAGGAGAAACAGTTCTCCACGTCTAAAATACATTAAATCTGTATAAAATAACTAAATAAAATGTATTTTTAAATCATTAAAGGTGATTGTGTGTAATTCATGTTAAAATACGTTCTCGTTTCCCAGTGCAGAGTTTTGTTTTAGCAGGTCTGGCACAGTAACATTGACTCAACCAATTGGGCGAGTTTGGGGCGGGGCTACATTCTGTGCTTGACCAATGGCAGACAGGGGGCGTGTTCAGGGAAACCTGTCTGGATACACTTCACCTTTAAAGTTTTTCGTCAGAAGATGGTAAAATTTAAATAACAATACATTGAAGCTAAATAAAAATGCAAAATGTCAAAAGCATATAACAATTTTAACTAAAATTGAAAATTCTAATATACTATAATAATACTGTTCTTTTTTATTAATTTTTTATTTTTTGATGCTGTTTACCGTCAATAAAGCGTGTGATATGATTTAAGCCCCGAGGGACCTTGGTTAGACACAAAAGCTGTGACCGCCGGATCTTCGAAAGCACTTTTGATGAGCAGATTAAACACGAGCGACGCGTCGTCAATGGGGAAGCGGACTCACAACTTCTGCTTTGTGTTTTATGTCCTTCAATGAAAAATAGATTCAACTCTCAATTCCCCAAACGTGATTTCCTCCAGCTCCAGCGTATAGAGTGTTATTCATTATTAACTCGCATTTCAAATCATCTTGTGTTTCTATTGACTTTGGGCGTTTGTGATGTGACCTGCTGTATGTGTGTAACCTGTCGTCTGGCTGTGAACTGAGACTGTAAGATGATCTGAGTAATGCAGTAAAACATCCCCCACCGTGGCTTTACCATGGTAAAATGATGACATCAGATGGTCATGCCATGGAGCTTTATTGCTCACTAATAATAATAATAATCTTTATTTTTCTATAGCGCCTTTAACTGTACATCTCAAAGCGCTCTACAGAAACAAATAAAACAACAAAAATACGCAATATAAAAAAATCCACAATATAAAATGAAAATTAAAGCAACAAAATACACCATATAAAATAATCCACAATATAAAATTAAAGCAACAAAATACACCATATAAAATAATGCACAATGAAAAATGAAAATTAAAGCAACAAAATACACCATATAAAATAATCCACAATATAAAATTAAAGCAACAAAATACACCATGTAAAATAATGCACAATGAAAAATGAAAATTAAAGCAACAAAATAAACCATATAAAATAATGCACAATGAAAAATGAAAATTAAAGCAACAAAATAAACCATATAAAATAATGCACAATGAAAAATGAAAATTAAAGCAACAAAATACACCATATAAAATAATCCACATTATAAAATTAAAATTAAAACAATAAAATACACCATATAAAATAATCCACAATATAAAATGAAAATTAAAGCAACAAAATACACCATATAAAATAATGCACAATATAAAATGAAAATTAAAGCAACAAAACACACCATATAAAATAATGCACAATATAAAATGAAAATTAAAGCAACAAAATACACCATATAAAATAATGCACAATATAAAATGAAAATTAAAGCAATAAAATACACCATATAAAATAATGCACAATGAAAAATGAAAATTAAAGCAACAAAATACACCATATAAAATAATGCACAATATAAAATGAAAATTAAAGCAACAAAATACACCATATAAAATAATCCACAATGAAAAATGTAAACTAAGTGTGTGAGTCTATAACATTTTTCACATTTTTGGAGCGAAGGTGTGCTGACTTTTTTTCCTTTTCTATATATAATATTTTGTTGAGCACCCAACCTGAGCATCATAGTGTTTTGCTGTGGATGTGCGTGCTTTTGGATCTGATTTTACAAATAGTCAACTAAAAGCTACCCTAAAAAAAATTAGTTTTAAGGTAAAAATGTAAAGATGCTAAGAGATTTTGCTTGCCTTATCTCGATTGGTAAAGAATTCCATTGTTTTGGAGTATATAGAATTAAAAGTTTGGTCAAGTATTGAGGTGCCAACCCATGAAGAGCCTTAAAAGGATTACATACGGTGAGGGAGACATTTCAGATAGAGAGATGCTTAATGATGCCCTCGATTCGGTATATTTGCTTCCACAGCGAGTGTTTTCCTTCATTTCATTCTCACGCGTGTATTTGTGTACATCTGAACTCTGACCAGTGAACCGCCACCGCTAATTTCACATTCACAGCTCTTAACCATCTCTCTTCTCCTTTTCGTTCCCACAAAAATGCCACAGACACACTTCAGTGAATCAAGACGGAGATGTGATTTTAGAGAACTGTCATTGAGGAGGAACATTAGTTGGGTTATAAAAATATTAATGTCCTTACAGTAAGATTACACCATTAGGGCTGGACAATGTCGTAAAAAAAGTTACATTTAAAAATGTGATATATATATATATATAGCTTACAAATGTTATTTTTTCTTTACAGTCCGATTTAAAATGCCTAATGCAAGGAAATTCCCTTAAAACACATTGTTTTTCATTTGTATGTGCTAGTATATCAACAGTCGATAATCATAGTACTTTACTTAAAGTCCCCCTGTGGTGAAATTCCAGCTTTTAAATGTTGTTTATATGTCTGTGTTTTAAAAAAAATATGCTTTAAGACAAACCATGTGTAAATTCATAAGTCGACAGCATTGCTGAGTATTTTCTCAGTTTGAAATCGCTGGTGTTTCTGACGTCACAAACGACCTTGTAACCAATCAGACTCAAGTGTGATCGTCAACCAGTGGATCTCTGAGCTGAGGGAGTGAGTGGAGGCGGGGCTCATTTGCATATTCATAGAACCGCGAATACTAAATGAGGTGAGGGTGTCGAGTTACATTCAAGATATTTTAAGGCATGAAGACATTTTTTTCAAGGAAAAAAAGTTTAAATATGTAATTTTGGTGATCAAAGATGAGTTTTAAGGGATAAAAATATTGACTACAGGGGGACTTTAATGAATCATTGAGTTTAAACTCAATTGACTGATTCACTCAGTGATTCACTGCAATGAATCACTGTTGGACTCTCAATGGTGCTTCATTTGTCTTTACTTCCAAAATCATTGAGAATGTATTATTAATTTTATCTGGTTTTGGTTAGTCACTCAGTAAGAAGATGACATTTCTGGCGTATGAAAAAGACCTTGATGCTCGTCTCAGGTTTTTCAGAAGACCTTCTGAAGCGGGTTGTAAAGGGATGTTCATTTCAAAGGCCACATTCGTTCGGCAGGTTAGTTTACAGTAGCGGAGACTCTGAACACGATACTGTATACATAAAAACCAAACGTATATGTCATTTCAAAGACACACAACATTTCCTCTGGCGCGGTGAAGCTGGCGTTGCTTTGGCACAGGTTATAACCCTTTAAAACAACACAGTAGCCGTGTGTGAATCGCAGGAAGTGCTTGTGTGTGTGGAGGAAAAAGCTGTGGAGGGTAAGAGGGTAAAGATGGGGTAAAAATAGGGCAATGGGCAGAAGGCAGGAAACTAGCAAACTGTGGCCTCATAGTGGAATGTGTTCTGGTGCATCGAGATAAGAGCTTTAACTCTCTCCTTTCCAACACACACACACACACACATGTACAGACAACCTGTGCAAACTCGTACCACCGTACTACCACTAACATGACATGGGAATAATCATGGTCTTTGTAAGCACCTTACCATAAAAGTGCATTGGTACATAATCAAATTGTCAATCGTCAAAAAAAGTTCTATCGTGGTTTTTGGTCATTTACCAGGTTTCGGTCACTTCTGGGTACAAATTTGTCCCCAAAATCCAGTTAAGTAGGTACACATACACACACGCATATGGTTTTTGTATTTAGTGCACACATATATTATGAGTTTTTAGTGCCATCCTTACAAAAAGTACTGTTGAGGTAACATGGCAATTCTGAAGAACTTTAACATTTACCATGTTGCTAAAAGTCATGTATAGAATTTATATGATACTCCAAATGTCCAAAAACACTGAATATGATTAAAAAAAAATGTCATGTTTTTGATAATTTACCATAGTAAATGATATTGCTATGGTTTATATGAAAGTACCATGAAATAATCCTTCAGAAAAGTACTCTGGCTGTACCATGGTACAGTTATAGTATCACATGGTAATACCTTAATATTTACCATGGTATAGCTATGCCAACTTATGGTACTTGTGCATTTCAATTACAAAAAAAAAAAAAAAAAAAAAAAAAAAAATACCATGGTACTATCATGGTATTTGGCTTATTATGCATTTTGGCAGACACTTTTATCCCAAGTGACTTACATTACATTCAAGGTCCACATTTGCATTTGATCAGTTCTTGCTTTCCCTGGGAATCGAACCCATGACCTTGGCGTTGCTGCTGTACTGCCCAAATACCATAGTACTTCTACAGTATAGTTTTTTAACAGCCACGGTTATACCAGGGTATTTTAGACATGCACCAATAGTATTTTTGGTAACACTTCAGGGTCCAATTCTCACTAGTTGCTTATTATCATCATGCATATTATTAGGATATTGGCTGTTTATTAGCACATTATTCTGCATGAACATATTCTACATCCCTTAGACCTAAACTTAACAACCACCTTGAGTTTATCAGGGCAAAAGTCGTAGTTAATAGTTAGTAAATAGTGAGAATTGGACTGCAATCTAAAGTGTGACCGTGTTTTTTTGGAGATGCACTATATTATTTTTCCTGGCAAGCAACCATGGTAATACCAGGGTATTTTGAATATGCACCATAGTACTACTATAGTTGCACTTTATTTTAAGGTGTCATTGTTACAGTGTAATTATACATTTAAGTACTGAGTAATATTAAGCAACTGCATGTACTTACTCTAGGGCTAGGGTTTGGTTGAGGGTTAGTTGCATGCATAATTTACTGTTATTAAGTACATATGAAGAGTTCAGATGCAAAAGCCTCTAAATGCCATCTGAAATTTTCTTCTAAAATGATCATTTTTATCAAGCTCGTATATTTAAATTCAGTAATTTCACTTAAATGACAATTAATGGGTAATTTTTCTTGCCATTTAAGTGAAATTATTGAACTTAAATATACGAGCTTGATAAAAATGATCATTTTAGAAGAAAATTTCAGATGGCATTTAGAGGCTTTTGCATCTGAACTCTTCATATGTAACAAGGACACTGTCAAATAAAGTGTTACCTATTATTTTTATGGCATGGTACCATGGTACTACTAGGGTATTGTGGACAGGCACACACACACACACACACAGATAAATGCATTAACGTTGAAGCGTGTCTTCATGCACATGTATGTTTGTGTATTCGTGGTAAAAAGCTCAGATCCCGCAGGTCTGTGTTCTGTTCCTCTCTGTTGTGTGTCTGACCTCATTGACCTTCTTATCATCCCATCTCAACCGTATCTCGACAGGCCGATCGGGGTTGAACGCGCCACACTTCTCTGGCATTTGGGTCTGGAAATGAGAAAAGAGCGTTGCTCCTGAATGTTGATGTCGTGTTAGTCGACTCTAGCACTGCCTTACCTGAGGAACAATAAATCATCAGCTCAATCATAACCGACCGTATTCGCCACAGTCTTCATCAAACCCAGAATTAATCTCTTAATTAACAATGTGTTTCGAGGCGAACGGCTTTGACCCGACGCAGGCATCTATCCTGACCGCGCGCTGAACCGCTAACCGATGTGACAAACGGGTGTAATCGCGTCATTTGTGTAAACACTTAAAAGATGCAATCGCGCGCGGCTGTTAATTCATTTACACAGCAGTTTGTTGGTTTTTAATTTGTGGGCGGGTGTAATTGTGTCATGTTGCCGCTGATCTTATTATGTGCTAATAGACTGTAGCGCCGGCGTCCCCCGGGGCGGATCTGTCTCGCTGGCCTTTATAGCGTCTCTCTGCCGCAGGACTTCATTTTACTGTAAAATCTGTGTCTCTCTCTCTTTACCTTTCTGTGGTGAAAGGCCCTACGGCATGCCATTACTGGGCTAATGAGGGCTGTCTACAGCTGGAGAGAGCGAGCAGTCGACACACACGCTAACACACACTGACACTCTCATTATACAACTGGCAACCGCTGAATGAAGGAGTCCCGCGCTCCCTCGCTCTCTCTCTCCTCACAGACGGCAGGCTCTCTTCCCAAAAAAAACATGCACCTCTCTAATACATTGATTGCTTTTCTTTTTTCTTTAATTGTTAGCTTTGCATAAGCCATGTGTTGATGATAAAGCATTAGCCCGGGGGGCTTTTCACAGATTTATATCACAGAAATATTTGTGGTTCATAAACGACACCTTCATGGGACGTCACCAGGACCATTATAAAGCCAAAACAATCTCTGTTACCGTAAATTGTATGTTTATCTCTGTAAAGCTGCTTTGAAACAATCTCCATTGTTAAAAGCGCTATATAAATGAAGATGACTTGACTTGACTAGGAACGAATGCATGTGCGGAAACACTTCTAGGTCATACCTCGTCATCCCAAAATAATACAAATTAATCAATAAATAAATCATATTTGCCTGAAGTACGTTTTTTTTTCCAATCTCCAAATATTCAATATTCATGACAAGGATTCACATTGCAGTAAAAACGTCTGTAATACAATGTTGGGTTGCACTTTATTTTAAGGTGTCATTGTTACAGTGTAATTATATATTTAAGTACTGAGTAATATTAAGCAACTACATGTACTTACTATAGGGTTAGGGTTTTGTTGAGGGTTAGTTGCATGTAATTATAGATAATTTACTGTTATTACTATGGTAAGTACATGTAACATATGTAACAAGGACACTGTAAAATAAAGTGTTACCCAATGTTGTTGTTTTGCTTAAATCTGCATATTTTAAAGATACAAGATGTAGAAACACAAGGGCTATATGTGTTTAATTGTCATGAATAATAATAATAAATTGTTTTATATATATATTGTTTTTTTTGGTAGGCCTATAGCCTGTATATTTTGCTTATATTTTAAAATGGTCATATATATATATATAAACTCTTGTTTTTTTCTTATATGTAATATATTATGGTTTTCTCTAAACATTTTTCTTAGTTTAATTTTATTTTTTAATTCGTCTCTTTTAATTTGGGAGTAAGATGTGACCTGGATGTCCTCTTTACAGGTTTTGTGAGATTCACCTTTGCACCAAGTGACTCACAAACCCATTGCATGTGTGTGTGTGTGTGTGTGTTGACATCTGGTCTTCCTCTTCAGTGGTCTGAAAGGTAAACACTACATTACCGGTTAATTGAGCTGCCAGATATCTGGGCCAATCAGGGCGCAGGACGGTTGCTGCGGTGAACAAACAGGGAAGGAGGGAGCAGTAAACGAGTGCAGGGTGGGATATGGAGGGAAAACAATGGACGCTGGGCAACCGGCCAAGGAAACAAGCAGAAACGGATACCATATTGGCAAAGCTTATCGCAGGAGCAAGATGGACCTGAACCAGATTAGAGTGCTGCCCGTATTCTGATATTCAAGACCACTTTCCTTTCGGACTTTCCTTCAAGGCCAAACATTTCACAGCGATATACAGATGCATTTAGGAAACGTTTCAAATCTTCTTTATTAAATTGCTTTTAATGCATGTTGGGAAAATAATGATAATATAATTAAATATAATTATTATTTTATTCCATTTTTGTATAGAGCTAAAGTTAGCCATTGATCAGCAAGGGAAACTTAGCTTGATAGATAGGTGTCAGCAAGAGGAACAATTAATTATAAGTTAATTTTGATATTGTTTCAAACATATTTTATCAAACTGTATGGAACGTTTAAGAGTGAGACACTCAAACATATATAATCAAACCAAAAAAAGAAAAAAGAAAGAATAAATGCAGATTTGCAAAAAAGCAAACCTATCTATAGCTTTTATTCATTTAGTATATCTTTACATAATTTGTCACAACGTGGGACTAATTAAAAGGAACTAGTGAAGAAACGGTGAACGGTTACAGCGCCTTGAATAGCTGTATATGTTTACTTATACTGTATATATGTATAATGAAAAGCTATTGTAGGAGCACCATTTCTTAAATATATGTAATGCAAACTTAAATCCTAATGTTGAATACAAAAATGAGTGTATTATCTTGAACAGTGACAGCTTACTAATGTGAGTGACTAGGTGTTTACTTACTTCAAATACAATCTTGTCCAAAAATATCAGATCCCAATACTGTAGTACTTTGATAAATACTGTACCATGGGATTAATATTTATGTATTATTTCAGATTGCTTCCAAGAATACTATGGTATTACCTTGCTTGCATTACCATTATACTGTTTTGGTCCTATTATATAGATGTAGGAATATATGTAACATTGGTGTCATGTGAACACACACACTCGCAGTGTTTGCTGTGTGTCTCCACTGATGCGAGACCCCGAGAGCAGCTGCCAGGGTTTTGTTACCTGTAACACAAACCAACGCATGTTGTATCATTTACAGCCATTTCACATTAATGGACCATGTGTGTGTTTCTTCATAACATTCCCTGCAGATTAACAGCATAGACATGCTCACGAGAGTCTCCTCCGATGAATGCAATGTCAGGCATTACCAGGGCTTATTTCAGTGCGCATATCACACACTCAGATAAAGACAATCTGTGTATTGTGTGCTCACACACACACACACACACACACACACACACACACACACACACACACACACACACACACACACACACACACACACACACACACACACACAAGCCATTCTCTATGTTAATGACTATTCATGGAGTGGTACAACAGTAGAGCATTTACATACTGTAAAGCACATCTTCAAACAACACAAAAGCCATTAATAACTGTGCATGTGTTATAAAACCTAGTGAGCTGCCTACCTAGACAACATTTATAGGCATCACAGGCATATACACATGCAAAGCATACACAACAGTGTAATATTCTAAGGATGAAAAATAAGGTTTTTAATTTAGCATATATACAGTATATGGTTATATATATACTGCATGTATGTACTAAATACAAAAAATATACATATATGTGTGTGTGTGTGTGTGTGTGTGTGTGTGTGCTGTACCTACTTAACTATATTTTGGGGACAAATTTGTACCTAGAAGTGAGTGACCAAAACCTGACAAAATGTCCAAAAGCGTCCCTTCAGAGACGTCCTCATTTGTAATGGTATAAAAATAAAGTAATTAAATGATTTTTAAAAATGTAAAAATCCAGAAAGTTTTGTATGATGGGTAGGTTTAGAGGCAGGGTTAGTGTGTGTGTGTGTGTGTGTGATAGGTAGGTTTAGGGGTAGGGTTAGTGTGTGTGTGTGTGTGTGTGTGTGTGTGTGTGTGTGTGTGTGTATGATGGGTAGGGTTAGTGTGTGTGTGTGTGTGTGTGTGTGTGTGATGGGTAGGTTTAGGGGTAGGGTTAGTGTGTGTGTGTGTGTGTGTGTGTGTGTGTGTGTGTGTGTGTGATAGGTAGGTTTAGAAGTAGGGTTAGTGTGTGTGTGTGTGTGTGTGTGTGTGTGTGTGTGTTTGTGTGTATGATGGGTAGGTTTAGGGGTAGGGTTAGTGTGTGTGTGTGTGTGTGTGTGTGTGTGTATGATGGGTAGGTTTAGAAGTAGGGTTAGTGTGTGTGTGTGTGTGTGTGTGTGTGTTTGGGGGTATGATGGGTAGGTTTAGAGGTAGGGTTAGTGTGTGTGTGTGTGTGTGTGTGTGTGTGTGTGTGTGTGTGTGTGTGTGTGTGTGTGTGTGTGTGTGTATGATGGGTAGGTTTAGAAGTAGGGTTAGTGTGTGTGTGTGTGTGTGTGTGTGTGTGTGTGTGTGTGTATGATGGGTAGGTTTAGAGGTAGGGTTAGTGTGTGTGTGTGTGTGTGTGTGTGTGGGTAGGTTTAGGGGTAGGGTTAGTGTGTGTGTGTGATGGGTAGGTTTAGAAGTAGGGTTAGTGTGTGTGTGTGTGTGTGTGTGTGTGTGTATGGGTAGGTTTAGGGGTAGGGTTAGTGTGTGTGTGTGTGTGTGTGTGTATGTGTATGTGTATGTATGTGTGTGTGTGTGTGTGTGTGTGTGTGTGTGTGTGTGTGTGTGTGTGTGTGTGTGTGTGTGTGTGTGTGATGGGTAGGTTTAGGGGTAGGGTTAGTGTAAGTGTACAGAATATACAGTTTGTACAGTATAAAAACCATTACGTCTATGGAATGTCCCCATTTAGATAAGTAAACGTGTGTGTGCTGTGCATATTATGTATGTATATATAGCAATTTTGTGCAATGCAATGATGTACAAAATTGAGCATTCGTAGTGTTTTTGTGTTTTGTGTTTCAGTTATGATGCAGCCTAGTAGGCAGTGTCTATGTGCTGTCTATGTGCTGTCTGTCTATGTGCTGTCTGTCTATGTGCTGTCTGTCTATGTGCTGTCTGTCTATGTGCTGTCTGTCTATGTGCTGTCTATGTGCTGTCTGTCTATGTGCTGTCTGTCTATGTGCTGTCTGTCTATGTGCTGTCTATGTGCTGTCTGTCTATGTGCTGTCTATGTGCTGTCTGTCTATGTGCTGTCTGTCTATGTGCTGTCTGTCTATGTGCTGTCTATGTGCTGTCTGTCTATGTGATGTCTATGTGCTGTCTATGTGCTGTCTGTCTATGTGCTGTCTGTCTATGTGCTGTCTATGTGCTGTCTGTCTATGTGCTGTCTGTCTATGTGCTGTCTATGTGCTGTCTGTCTATGTGATGTCTATGTGCTGTCTATGTGCTGTCTATGTGCTGTCTATGTGCTGTCTACGTAGGCCGTAGGCAGAGCTCTCGAGTGCTGTTGTAATGTAATCTATTGCACATCTCCGACAGACCTGAATTCATGCCGTTAAAACGACTATTTTGTGCCGACCACAATATCTGAGCATGCACTTTCAGTATCACACCAACAGTTTGCCGTAGCTATCGCTGCGGTGCGGAGGACTCCAGGGCAGAAAACATGAATCATGTCTTTCAGCAGAGATAACACACAATCACCCACTCCGCTGAACTTATACCAAGATATTGCACATTTAAAAAGTCACTTATTTGCAGTCGGTCCCGGTGTTTTTCTCTACATGGCCACAGCTGCATCATCAGTGTTGGAGAAGAAACTGACCTCAGATCAGCACTGTGTGGAAAGACACACACTGTGAAATGCGCTGGTATTAGTTTATGTAATTGCATTACTCATAAAGTAAACACACGCCTGCCAGATTCGACATTATTCCTGATGAAACTGTTAAGGTTTATTTTTAGGGAATTAATTTTCAGGCGCCACACACATGTGAACATTATTTGGCTGCTAAACCCAAACCTGTTGCGTTTTAGTTTGTTATGAACTCTAATTATGAATGTGGTGGTAAAAGACGTTTTTATGAAGCTTTTCGGGTTTTTTATAACCGTAATCTTACTTTGGCAACCAGTGAGGTTCCTCTTTCATAGCTTATATTTTGTCTCAGATGCAGTTTAGTCTTGGAGAGAACTGAGAAATTAAACATTAACTTAATGGAGATGTGAGGAATATGAGGAGCTAAAATGAGATTTAATTCGATGACACCTTCGTATGCAAACTCGCCCCTGATCTGAACCTACGTTTTAATCTGAATTAATTGCCTAAGATTAAATTATAGTGTTTGTATTTGTGTGTGTCATTGAGTGTGTGTTTACATGTTTCTCATATCTTCATGTTGATCTGTCTGTCAGCATGGACGCCAATTTATTGTGTTGTTCAACACGAGACATCTGCTGTGGAAAATAAACCCCATGAGATCATTACACACACACACACACACACACACATGGCAGGATCAGAAGGTCTCGTACTCACGAGCTAAAACTGTCGCTAGCACTGTCGCCAGCCTAATGCCCTGGATACACCAATAAATGTCTGACATGTTAGAAAGGTATTAGACATTCATGTACATAAATATATTTCACCTATTTTTGCTTTACGGGATTTCAATATAATCTCTTCTGCTGTTGTTGGACTAATTAAGTTTTTCTGCTGTTGGACAAATTTCAATTTGTCAAATGCAGTCATGATAGTTTCACCTTTCTTTCGTTGAACTCAAACTAGACTTTTAAAGTGAAAAACGTACAAATTGACTGGTCTGTGTGGTTGCCAGGGCGTTTTTATGTAGTTGCTAAGGAGATCTGAGTGTTTTTTACTGTTCTGCTATGTGGTTGCTAAAGTGTTTTGGTGGTTGCTAGGGCATTTGCTGTTGCTTGGCTGTACTGTGTGGTTGCCAGGGTGTTGCTAAGGAGGTCTGAGTGATTTTTAGTGTTCTGCTATGTGGTTTGCAAAGTGTTTCGGTGGTTACTAGAGCATTGCTTTGCAGTTGCTATGCTTTTCTGGGTGGTTGCCAGGGCGTTTCTATATGGTTGCTGAATTTTAGTGTGGTGCATTGTGGTTGCTAAAGTGTTTTTTGGTGGTTGCTAGGGCATTTCTTTTATTGTTCTGCTTGGTTGTTAGGGCATTGCTATGTGGTTGCTAAGGAGGAGTGATTTTTAGGGTGATGGTATGTGGTTGCTATGGTGTTGCTATGTGGTTAATTATAGGCCCAAGTGTTTGTTATCTGGGAATTTTCCAGCTGTTTTATCGTTCAGCAGGTGAAAATCCTGCATAACAGCAGAACACACACACACACACACACACACACACACACAAGCACGCACACACACACACGCACACACACACACACACTTCTCTTATGGCATCAGACTGTATGTAAAACACTTTTCAGTTCTAATTGAAATAATAATTTTTACAGCGTGTGCTGATTTGGACTGAATTCAGGATAATAAGTTTCTCTGGTCTGTTGTCTGTCTGTTAGTATCCAAATGAGTTTGTCTTAACTTGCGAGAACAATGTTTTTGCAACTTGGCTTCTTCAAACTCCATCACGTCTCAAATGTGTGTTTGGCAGCGAGTGTTTGGACGGCTTTTCTCTGGAAACAGCACTTTTGATTTAGACGACGAGCAGATGGTTGTAAGTAGATTGCTTTCATGTTAAGAAATCACTTTCCTTCTTTTGTCTGGCCTGCAAACGGAAGATTATTTTAATGCGGCCTCTTTTTTTGTCATTACTGTGTATGGAAGGATGACATAACACCAAATACTCTGGAAAGAAAGAGGATGAGGAACGGAGAAGCCTGACGGCGCTTCAATGCCATTGGTTCAGCGACAGAAACCTGTTGCCAAGCTTACAGTCCAATTATTAAAGGAACATTTTGTAGCTCAGATGTTGCTCGTTCAGAGCTCAGGACATTAGTTATTATGTTTCATTGAAATATCAACTTTATCTCAGATGTTTATCCTATGATTTCCTAATGAGAGACAAATAATTCTTTCAAATTAATGTGGAGAGCAGCTCGGATCATTTGATGAGAAATGTTTGAGTTCATATTGAGATTTGATTCACAGGCTGATTGGTCCTTACTCAATCTCATTGCAATCGCATAATTCTCTCTGCGGCACACCTGATTGGTTCCTGATGTATCAGTAGCCAATGAGATTGCAGCTAGACTTTCAAATATTTGGTCAGCATTTTCTGTAGCAGTTGCTGCGAGCTTTCAGAAACCCTCCAGCTTCCCCAGCTCCACCTGTATAGATCTGCTACGGGTAATTCATGTATGTTATATTGTAAAGCAGCAGCATGTGTTACTTGCTCACAGCAGCGTGTTGTGTATGTATTGGCAGTTGCAAGTCTTGTACTTGTTTTGCAGCAGCAATAACCAAAAGCAGCAGCAATATTCATAAGCAGCAGCAATAACCAAAAGCAGCAGCAATATTCATAAGCAGCAATAACAGCATAAACAATTACCAACATAAGCAATTACCAAAAGCAGCAGCAATATCCATAAGCAATAACCAAAAGCAGCAGCAATATCCATAAGCAGCAATAACAGCCTAAACAATAACCAACATAAGCAATAACCAAAAGCAGCAGCAATATCCATAAGCAGCAGCAATATCCATAAGAAACAACCAAAAGCAGCAACAATAACCAAAAGCAGCAATAACAGCATAAGCAACAACCAACATAAGCAATAACCCAAAGCAGCAACAATATCCAAAAGCAGCAGCAATATCCATAAGCAATAACCAAAAGCAGCAGCAATAAACAAAAGCAGCAGCAATATCCATAAGCAGCAATAACCAAAAGCAGCAGCAATATCCATAAGTAGCAATAACCAAAAGCAGCAGCAATATCCATAAACAGCAATAACTAAAAGCAGTGGCAATAACCAAAAGCAGCAGCAATATCCATAAACAGCAATAACCAAAAGCAGCAGCAATAAACAAAAGCAGCAGCAATATCCATAAGCAGCAATAAACAAAAGCAGCAGCAATATCCATAAGCAGCAATAACCAAAAGCAGCAGCAATATCCATAAGTAGCAATAACCAAAAGCAGGAGCAATATCCATAAACAGCAATAACTAAAAGCAGTGGCAATAACCAAAAGCAGCAGCAATATCCAAAAGCAGCAGCAATATCCATAAGCAATAAACAAAAGCAGCTGCAATATCCATAAGCAGCAATAACCAAAAGCAGCAGCAATATCCATAAGTAGCAATAACCAAAAGCAGCAGCAATATCCATAAACAGCAATAACTAAAAGCAGTGGCAATAACAAAAAGCAGCAGCAATATCCATAAGCAGCAATAACCAAAAGCAGCAGCAATATCCATAAGCAGCAGCAATATCCATAAGAAATAACCAAAAGCAGCAACAATAGCCAAAAGCAGCAGCAATACCCATAAGCAGCAATACCCATAAGCAGCAATACCCATAAGCAGCAATACCCATAAGCAGCAATAACCAAAAGCAGCAACAATAACCAAAAGCAGCAATAACAGCATAAGCAACAACCAACATAAGCAATAACCCAAAGCAGCAACAATATCCAAAAGCAGCAACAATATCCATAAGCAATAACCAAAAGCAGCAGCAATAACCAAAAGCAGCTGCAATATCCATAAGCAGCAATAACCAAAAGCAGCTGCAATATCCATAAGCAGCAATAACCAAAAGCAGGAGCAATATCCATAAGTAGCAATAACCAAAAGCAGCAGCAATATCCATAAATAACCAAAAGCAGCAGCAATATCCATAAGCAGCAATAACCAAAAGCAGCAATAACAGCATAAGCAACAACCAAAAGCAGCAGCAATATCCATAAGCAGCAATAACAGCAGCAGAGTAGCAGATCTATTCTGCCTAGACCAAACATATCAACATTGTCATTTCCATTATCATGCCAAAAACTCAGAGTTGTAATGACAGAACTACAGTCTTTCTGTCAAAAGAAACATCTGAGGAGGAGGAAGCATCAGAAAAAGTCCTCGTTTAACTCTTATGTTAAAGAGATCTCATTTGTGATTCTTCTTTCCTGTAGGCATCGCTGCATTTAAATTCTGTGCATGTTTTTACTCATAAGAAGTTTTGTTAGCAGCCCTGTGATTATGTAAAGGCAAAAGGATGATTGACAGTCAGAATGTGTTTTCGGTTTGAATCATATGATCCAGTCAGCATCACCTTTACAGCTGCACTGGCGGGTGAGAAGGCAAACCCGCCTCTGATTGGCTGTTCTGAGTGTTGTATAGTAATGCATTTGAAATGAAAGTAACGTGATTGGCCTCTGTTGTTCTCACTCTGACTGTGAGTTTGACAGCCACAGAAAGAAACGCTTATCCAGGCACCATCATATGCACGTGCACTTACAGACTCACTGCATGCTTAAATCATGCTTTTTATGTATATTTCAGTGGAATTTGTCAGTCATCATTATCGCTCTCCCTAGAAACTGTATAGAAACGCTTAAAATCAGCGAAGGAAACCATAGCAAATGCATAACAATGCAGTGAAAACCAATGTGAACACCTTAGCAACCGCATAGTAACGTACCGTCCAATCATAAAACCCTAACAATATGGCCGTGAGTTTTCTCATATTTTCTCAAAATGTAAAAATCTGCTAGAAAATTTATATTTTAACATCTGTAAATATTCACTTCAGCTTATTTTCATTTCTACTCATCCGATCCACTCGTCTCTCTCTCCCTCTGTCTGTCTCGCTCGTTTAAACAGGTCACTCATCTTCACATGGCCGAAACAATATGTTGATTGTACAAACACAGTTATTAACTGGACAGCTTCCAGCAAGAGTTGTTTTCGAAGTAAAGGCCTGTGGGAGATTTGTGCTGTGATGCAACGACAGAGAGAAATAAAAGCCATCGGTCGGATCATTCCTTCACTTTAGATTAGTTTTAAGTAGCTAAATGTCACAGATAAGCATCATCGTCCCTCAGAAATAATGTGTGTGTCGCGGTTTATTCGGCTGGAGAATCTCAGTTCACCCAGGAATGTCATGAATTTGAAAAATAATTCATAAAATGATTAATACATTTTTCAAAACAGGTAAAAAAATTCAACTTTCATGGTTTGAGTGTGTGTGTGTGTGTGTGTGTGTGTTTGTGTGTGTGTGTGTGTGTGTGTGTGTGGGTTTGTGTTTGTGCGTGTGTGTGTGATGTGTGCGTGTGTGTGTGTGTGCATATGAGTGTGTATATGAGTGTGTGTGTGTGAGGGTTTGTGTTTGTGCGTGTGTGATGTGTGCGCGTGTGTGTGCATATGAGTGTGTGTGTGTGTGGGTTTGTGTGTGTGTGTGTGTGTGTGTGCGTGTGTGTGTGGGTTTGTGTTTGTGCGTGTGTGTGTGTGTGTGTGGGTTTGTGTTTGTGCGCGTGTGTGTGTGTGTGTGTATGTATATGGTGTGTGTATATGAGTGTGTATGAGTGTGTGTGTGTCTGTGTGTGTGTGTGTGTCTGTGTGGGTTTGTGTTTGTGCTTGTGTGTGATGTGTGCGTGTGTGTGTGTATGTGTGTGTGTGCATATGAGTGTGTATATGAGTGTGTGTAAGTGTGTGTGGGTTTGTGTGCGTGTGTGCGTGTGTGTGCATATGAGTGTGTGTGTGGGTTTGAGTGTGTGTGTGTGTGTGTGTGTCTGTGTGGGTTTGTGTTTGTGCGTGTGTGTGATGTGTGTGTGTGTGCATATGAGTGTGTGTGGGTTTGTGTGCGTGTGTGTGTGTATGTATATGAGTGTGTGTGTGTGTGTGTGTGTGTGTGTGTGTGTGTGTCTTGTGTTGTGTTGCAGATGTTCTCTTCAGCAGAACCCCATCCTCATTTTTCTGTGTTATCCTAATTAAACACACACACACACACACACACACACACAGAACAGAAAAAACAATTCCCCCTATTTGCATAATGAGACAGAATCTGTGAGAGACTAACGAGAAATCTAACGATCACTCCAAAGAGAAAGTCAGCCGGAGTCGGATCCGTTTCTGTCTCATTTATAAACGGGCGCCCAGTTTTATATTAGTTTGTTTTGATTGTGTTTAATGAGTCACGGATAGAAAAACACGTCTGTTACTGGACAGAACTTAGAGCACCAGTTCAATGAAGATTCACTCATCGGACACACTCACGCTGCTCTTTGAAGCACATATGACTAAAAACATCATAAAAGTATTGTAAATTAAAATCAGGACGTTTTACAGTATTGTTTCCAGATGTTGTGCTCGACAGACGTGATCGCGATGAACAATGAAAAGCGCCATGAACATTACTCGGCAGTTTCACGGGAAACATAACATCGTATGATATGCAAGCGGTAAGCGTTCGGCACGATCATCACATAAACACACACACTTACTGTAGTACGCAGACACACCACCTAGTATTTTATACTATATTTAATATTACTAAGTACCTCCCTACTGTGGACGGCCCAGTGCTTTAGCGCCGGGAATAGAATCAGTCCACCCGTCTAGATGCTTTTCAGGCCATAATTGCAACTTAATCTCTGGCCCTATGCAATTTGCATTGTAATAATATCCAATATTCAAACTGCAGTAATGGTGTTGCGGTTTAGGGAATATTTGCATCTAGCAGCTGGTGCTTTGGGTTTCTCTTTGATGCAGATTTCGTCTTGTTTGTTTTATTTTAAACGTCCTCTGCTGGTTTATTTAAAGGAATAGTTGGGTTAAAATGTTTAATTCTTTTACACCTTCAAATCTGTATGAATTTCTTTCTTCTTCTGAACACAAAATAATAATAATAATAATAGTACATTTTATTTATAATGCGCTTTTCTAAAACCCAAAGAAGATATTTTGAAGGATGTCGGTAACCACCATGGACCCCATTGACTTCCATAGAAAAAAAATAACATGGAAGTCAATGGGGTCCAACAATTGTTTGGTTATTGGTTTGGTTCTTTTGTGTTCAGCAGAAGAAATAATTTCATACAGGTTTATAACAACTTGAGTTTGAGTAAATGATGACAGAATTTTCATTTTTAAGTGAACTATTCCTTTAAAAGTGTTTAAATCAGTTTAGTTAACAATAACAACACTGGTCTTATTGTGATCGATTCATCGAGGCACATTACTTGAAGAACAATATGTTGAATAGGTTGGCGTTTCAAGCTTCTTCGTTTCAAATCAAATGTTTTGTGATGTTTGTGTGCGTCTGTCATGTATTAGTATAGCCGTAACAGGAATACAAAACAATCAGGGTTCCCGCGGGGCCTTAAAAAGGTGAATGCATACCTTGACGCTAGGGGTCTAACAACTAAAAATCAAGTCAGGAATCTTGGTGTGTCTCTAGAGTCAGACCTTAGTTTCAGTAGTCATGTCAAATCAATAACTAAATCAGCATACTATCATCTGAAAAATATTGCAAGAATTAGATGCTTTGTTTCCAGTCAAGACTTAGAGAAACTTGTTCATGCTTTTATCACCAGCAGGGTGGATTATTGTAATGGACTCCTCACTGGCCTTCCTAAAAAGACCATAAGACAGTTGCAGCTCATACAGAACCAGAACATATGAACACATCACACCAGTCCTCAGGTCTTTACACTGGCTCCCAGTTACATTTAGGATTGATTTTAAAGTATTATTACTGGTATATAAATCATTTAACGGCCTAGGACCTAAATACATTGCAGATATGCTCACTGAATATAAACCCAACAGATCACTCAGATCATTAGGATCACATCAGCTAGAAATACCAAGGGTTCACTCTAAGCAAGGAGAGTCTGCTTTTAGCTATTATGCCAGCCGCAGCTGGAACCAGCTTCCAGAGGAGATCAGATGTGCTCCTTCAGTAGTCACTTTCAAATCCAGACTCAAAACACTTCTGTTTAGCTATGCATTTACTGAATGAGCACTGTGCCACTGTGTCCGACTGTTTGTACTGTATTTTATTTAATTTTTTATTCTAAACTGTTTTAATTATTCTTATTTCTTTTGATTATTTTAATCTCTTTATTCTAAACTGTTTTAATTATTCTTATTTCTTTTGATTATTTTAATCTCTTTATTCTTAACTGTTTTAATTATTCCTATTTCTTTTGATTTTTCTATGTAAAGCACCTTGAATTACCTTTGTGTATGAAATGTGCTATATAAATAAACTTGCCTTGCCTTGCCTTGCCTTAAAAAGCCTTAAAAGCATTGAATTTATTCATTTGGAAATAATACCTTAAAAAGACTTTAAAAAGTCTTGAATTTTGATGTCTGGGTCTTAAAAATTGTGCTGTATGTAACTTTTCCGTATTGTATTTTTCCTCAAAAGTTTCATTTGTCAACCATGATTATTATAATTGTCGATGTTTATTGTTCAGGCGTCTCTAAGTTCCCCATATTCCCAGCATGGAATAAGTAATGTTAAAAAACAACTTAACATTGTTCGGCAAACTTTCTTGTGGCCTACTGAAATGTTTTTATTTTTCACACCTGCTTGGCTTATCATCTTTTACCCATTCCACATTTGAAAAATAAATGAACACAAGTTCAAGGATTTTTTTTTTTTTTTTTTTTTTTGCTGGTAGGGACGTGAAATAGGTATTAATTTTTTATATAAATAGTCTTAAAGGGATACTCCACTTTTTTTGGAAATAGCCTCATTTTACACCTCCCCCAGAGTTAAACTGTTGAGTTTTACCGTTTTTTGAATCCATTCAGCCGATCTCCGGTTCTGGCGGTACCACTTTTAGCATAGCTTAGCATACATCATTGAAGTGGACAAGACCATTAGCATTTCAAAAAAAAAAATTACCAAGGTTTTCGATGTTTTTCCTATTTAAAACTTGACTCTTTTGTAGTTACATCGTGCACTAAGACCGACGGAAAATTAAAAGTTGCGATTTTCTAGGCTGATATGGCTAGGAACTATACTCTCATTCCTGCGTAATAATCAAGAAAATTCACTGCCGTACCATGAGTGCAGCAGGCGTAATGATATGACGCAGCGCCTGAAAATAGTTCCGTTGTGTTGACGGAAGGTGGCCTATACGCCTGCTGCACTCATGGTACGGCAGTAAAGTTTCTTGATTATTACGCAGGAATGAGAGTATAGTTCCTAGCCATATCAGCCTAGAAAATCGCAACTTTACATTTTCAGTCGGTCTTAGTGCACGATGTAACTACAGAAGAGTAAAGTTTTAAATAGGAAAAACATCAAAACTCTTTGGTCATTTTTTTTTTTAGAAATGCTAATGGTCTTGTCCACTTCAATGATGTATGCTAAGCTATGCTAAAAGTGGTACCGCCAGAACCGGAGATCGGCTGAATGGATTCAAAAACGGTAAAACTCAACAGTTTACCTCTGGGGGAGTTGTAAAATGAGCCTATTTCCAAAAAAAGTGGAGTATCCCTTTAAAAAGACTTGAATTTAACTTGAAGAAACTTGTAGGAACCCTGAACAATGTGTCATCTAATTTTAATCCATGAGCCTCATCATCTTCCAGTCAAACGAGTGATCATTCTGGTAGTTATCTGGTTCGAAACATTCAGAAACGTCCCCTAAAGTCACCCACGGGTTACAGTAAAGTTGGCAGTAAAGGGCAGGTCGATTACGGACACGTGCAGTGGTTAACAGGAAGACTCGAGGTGCAGAAAACCCCTGTTGTGTGTCTAAGTTTAGACAATGAGACAGAAATACCAAATCAGAGAGAAAGAAAGAAGCATAGATGACAACATCCCACGATCCCTTCAATCTGTCTGAGCGATTAGCGCCGTGGCCGGCCCGATCTGCCACATCTGATGAGGGACATTCTCACGCGCTAAATACAGCACTTCAGATTTACTTGACAGCATATTGTTAGTCATACGACACTTTCTGAGTCACAGTGATATGCAGAATCATCCAGCGCTCACGTGTGGGACGTTTGCTTGCGTTTTCAAGACAACCGAGAAACTGATCGACATATATTAGTGTGAGGAAAGATTTAACATCAAACTTGTTTATTTTTGGCAATGCAAAGACAGTATTTTGATTCAGTGGTACTTTGAGATGGACTTTTTTTGTATGTATGAGTATCTAAAATAAACTTATATTTATATGCTACACCACCATGCATCATATATCGCTGAATGAAATTGTTGTTTCCTACTGATTTTGGTGTGCTGATTACAGAAATAGTCTGTCAAAACACACAAAAGGAGTGTTTTGCTCTAGCACAAACAAAATATGATTTTGTAGCATTTTTTTGTTGTTGCTTTAAACAACTATTTGTAAACTATGTGTCTTGTATTATCCATTAATCGGCTGAAAGACACGATTCCTCTCTTCCTCTGAGCCCGACGACAACTATCTGTTTAATTCTCAGCCGCTTTTCACATTAAGGACATTATCTTATGCCTAATCCTGAATTAGAGGTTAGAATTATGGACAGATGTTTTCTGTGGGTGTTTTACCGCATTCAACGAGTGACAGAAAATCACAGATGCGGTGAAAAAGCTTGTGTTTATGTTTCTAGACATTAAAGTATTTAACATTATTCCATTATTAGTATTTTTCCACTCCTACTTTTGAATACATTCAAACAACTACATTTGACTAAATGTTTTAGTTATTATTTAAAGCTAATTTATATACAGGTGAAACTCGAAAAATTAGAATATGGTGTAAAAGTTCATTTATTTCAGTAATTCAACTTAAAAGGTGAAACTAATATATTATATAGACTCATTACATGCAATGTGAGATATTTCAAGCCTTTATTTGTTATAATTTTGATGATTATGGATTACAGCTTATGAAAACCTTTTCACAATATTCTAATTTTGAATTTTCATAATCTATAAGCCATAATCATCAAAATGATAACAAATAAAGGCTTGGAATATCTCACTTTGCATGTAATGAGTCTATATAATATATTAGTTTGACCTTTTAAGTTGAATTACTGAACTTTTGCACCATATTCTAATTTTTTGAGTTTCACCTGTATATATTAGCTTTTAAATAACTCCTTTTGTGTGTGTTTAACAGGCTATTTCTGTAATCAGCACACCAAAATTAGTAGGAAACAACAAGTATTGGATTTCATTCAGCGATATATGATGCATGGTGGTGTAGCATATAAATATAAGTTTATTTTAGATACTCATACATACAAAAAAAGTCCATCTCAAAGTATCACTGAATCAAAATACTGTCTTTGCATTGCCAAAAATAAACAAGTTTGATGTTAAATCTTTCCTCACACTAATATATGTCAATCACTTTAAAGAGTTTCACCTGTATATATATATATAACTGTACATGATATATATATATACTCATGCTTTGGGACTTCAAAGAATACCATGGTATAACCATATAAATGTTATTTTGTTAATGATCCTGAGGGCGTATTTCATCCGGTTGTAATTTTTCTCTCAGGTCGTTTGAGAGACAGCGGTGTGCACTACAAGTACACTACACTCGTTTCATATGTCTCTATGTGTGCTGTGTGTGTGTGTGTGTGTGTGTGTGTTTGGCACACTCTCTTGTGTGAATCATTAGATGTTGGATTGCTCCGATTCCTAAACCCAGACTGCCAAAACTCCTGCCGGGAGCGTTTCCTCAAACAAGCCTCACACACAGAGTAGGACAAAAGGAGATCTCTCTCTCACACACACACACACACACACACACACACACACACACGCACACACACAGATACACACACACACACACAGATACATGAACACGCAGTGGGAAGAGGCCAGAATGACTGACTGAAATCAGTTCATATGTCATTATTCCTGCTGAGCACAATATGTTATAGTGGCATTTAAGTCAATCATCACTAGCACTAGAGCTGATCATGATGTGATCAAACGCCTGAAGTATTAAAGGCACTGGATGATAAAACAGGTGGAAAAGTCCCGTAGACACACATTGAAGGAGGGACCTGAGCCATATATCCATAATATTAGAGGGTGTATGTCTGTGAGGGAAAACACCACAAAAATCCTGTTGGGAATTGATGATGTTTTGATTTGTGAAGCTCTCATTGGTTGTTTGTCAATGATGAACCAGTTGTTTCACTTCTAAGTTGGGTCCGTTGTCCTGTGTTTTCTCTCCTCTCTGTCTCCTTCCGTCTTTACTCTCTTCCTCTCCTCTTTTCTCCATCTCTACAGAGCAGATTCAGTGTAGGAGATCGAGGTGTTAGGCTGTACGGCGCATTACCCGTGAGACACAACCCTGAGGAGAAAAGACTGCCCTCTTCAGGGGTGAGACCCGTTCCACACCTTCATCTTCCTCTTCAGTTCTGATACAAACCCTAGTGAGATGCTACTGACCAGAAACATACTCTAAACGGTCATTTCACCGTCTCGGTTAACTATAGACCCGATGTAGTCCGGCTATGAGTAGCCAAAATAACCTCACATTTGGTTACATGTCGTTTTTGCCAAAATAACTTGTGAGATGAATGATATTCAAAGTCAACAGTGATTACAAGGGGTTTGGTTTCATTTCTTTGACATGTTCATATTTTAGATGACTAGTCTATTCTTGGGCGATGGTTAGATGTCTATTACATTTTCACTGAATGTTCAAATTTTGCCTTGTTTTAGCCTAGACATCTGGGCTGTGTTTGGACGGCTATTAGACGTCTTTAAACGCAAAATTGCTTGCTGGGATTATGGGTCACCCAAAGTACCTTTCAGAACTTTTTTTCTTTGTGTAAAGGACATTTTAATACCGTTTTCCAGTATAAAGAACCTGTAAAGGATCTATGGATGATAAAGTTCCTTCATGAAACCATAGATACCAATAAAGAACATTTATTTGTAGGAGTTTATGCAAGTACGCAAACACCAAAATCAATAATGGAGTGTCTATTTACACTAACTCCGCCCACTGACGTCGAAACTACAGATTGTCAACAGTAGAAGTAGTGTAGAAGTTTTGATGCAAATCGACCCGAGTTCAAATCCGCCTTTTGCTGAACTCGCTCTACTCCCTTTTCCCATCACATATCAGATCGGAAAGGCATTTATTTTCTATATAAATTAAAGGGGTGGTTGATTATGATTTCACTTTTCTAACTTTAGTTAGTGTGTAATGTTGCTGTTTGATCATAAACAACATCTGCAAAGTTACACCGCTCAAAGTTCAAAGCAAAGGGAGATATTTGCTTTTAAAGAAATCGTTTTTTAAGGACTACAACAAACGGCTGGTAGAACTACATGAGCTTCCTCCCGGGTTAGTGACATCACCAACCCTAAATTTACATAAACCCCGCCCCCGGGAACACGCAGTCCATGTTGAGAAGAGGAAGAGTTGTTGTAGTCGAGCACATTTGTGAGTCAGCTCAAACTGTCGCATCACATGCAATAGAAAGTCACTCTGTGTGCATCTCACAACAGTTCATATACAAGCGATTTATAGATTATCCTGACAGAATATGCTAATTGAAGATAGTTAACTCCACATCAGCAACATAAAATCATCAACTAACCATTCAGAGATGTCCTGTTGCTTCTACATGTTGTCACTTCTTCTTGAGTCTCTCCATCTTTGTCTGACTCCGGTTTAAACATAAAAGGCAGAACAGTTTTTGACATTTTAGCGAGTGTCTGCGTGAGGTAATCGGAGCTGCTAACACACACACACTCTTGAAGCTCCGCCCACTGTGCGGGAGCTGCAGCTCATTTGCATTTAAAGGGCTAGACACAAAACGGTGCGATTTTGCTAACCCTCATAAAGTGACAACTTTAACATGCTATATAATAATATCTGTGGGGTATTTTGAGCTAAAACTTCACATACACACTCGATTTATTTTACATCTTGTGAAAAGGGCATTATACCACCCCTTTATATATAAATTAATAATCATTCTAATTCCACGAGAAAAGCGAAGTCCACACCACAGCGATGACAAAAACAACACAGAATAACGACATCATTGGAATCGCTTTGACCAATTTTTGTTTTCCAGCTGATGAATGATAAAAACATCCTTGGGCGTTTAAAGTGGAAGATGACGAAACGTGTTGTAATAAACGACGTAGTTATACGGTTAAGAGCGGCCCTTTAGTGTTCAGGAGCCACTGAAATGAAACCACACTAGTGACTGGATTACTCTCTCAACTCAATGAACAGTGATTCAACTCAACATGTTGCTAAACTAATGACTCAATGCTTTAATAAGAATAAAACCACGACACATGGATATTAGGTGAAATAACCAAACTGTAAAGATTGATTCTGACTATAAAAATATTAGTATAATTAACATTTCTATTGACACAGCCACCATATTGGATTTGTTTTCCCACTCATCGTGGTTTATGTCGTCAGTTCACTGGGTTTTGGATCAGGGTTTCTCTAGCGCCCCCTGTTGTCTGACTGTGACTGTCTGTCTGTGGTGGGTTTGTGGTTCTCTGAGGGTCACAAACTCAGAGTCTCTATATGTCCACATAGGGCCACACTTCACACCCAACTTCACCTCCCACACACACACACACACACACACACACACACACACACACACACGCTACAGGATAAAGTTCAAGTTTGAGCCAAAAACCAGTCAAGTGTAACTACTTAGACTCACAAAACATACAGTGGCAGCATCAGATGGTAATGCCATGACACTGAATGATCACCATATTCATGCACAAGGGTCTTACATGGTATTTCAGAGAATATCATCATTTATGGCCCTTGGTGCAATTATTAGTTAGTGAATATCATGTAATGTGGATGTTGTCATTTTTCTTTGCTTTGAGCATGAGAAGAATTAATGTCTGTGTGAATTTTTCCAAAAGAAATGCATTTTTATAATGTGAGTTCTCCAAACAAAGTTACTATAGTGCATTTGTTGAATGAGCAATGCACGTGAATAAACAGTCATTTTAGCAGCATCTTTATAGATCGTAGGCATTGTTTTATTTTGTGCTCATGCAATGGTGTTTTTGCAGTTGCGGATACACACGGCTTATGTTTGCAATGCTGCAACTGTTCACACACACACAAAAGTGACTCACGTTCAAAAGTGAGCATGTTTGACTCAGAATTACCTATGTTTCCTTTTTCACTTTCCGTTACTTGAAAGGACGTCCGTATTTAACAAAGTAAAACACGTCTGAGTCACTGGAAAATCTCGAACTGCGTGTGCCCTCCGCTTTTCTTTTCAATTGATCTACTCAGCATATTAACTGAACATGTGAAACTGTGGAAATAAAAATGTTCCAAAACACTGAAAAATCCTCTGCGGTAGCTTTTCTTTTTTGGAAAGATCTTCTCGTCGTCCTGCTCGAGTGAATGCCTCCGTGTGCAATATTGTGGGCGGCTTCTTTTTAATTAGAAACGAGATGGTATTGATGTTCCAGAAACCGGCATCGTAAATCATTTATCAGCGCCAACAAAGCAGCTCACGCTGACCAGTCGTACCTCGCTGATCCATTATCAGGGCTCCCACGGCCGTGAGAAACGCCGGAATATCAGGGAATGTGAAAATGTTGATTTCCTGGAAAACGATGCAGATTGCATATAGTCCCATTTGGTTTCCATGTTCATATTTCATTGTGCTGTGAGGTATTTTAAACAATATCATGGTGTTGCCATCATGGTAGTGTTAAAAATGGCATATGTTTATATTTATTATATTATTTTAAATTATGTAATATTTAAAAAGTTCAAGAATAAGCACTTTTTGTATGGAAACGGAAAAAAAACAGCATGGTTTTTGAGCATATATGGTAATACTAAGGTTTACTTTAACCTAGAAATTGTACAATTCTGATTTATTACTTTAAACAATAACATTGTATTACCTTAATATAGTGTGTTAAAGAATAATATTGCTTTTTTGTAATTTTATAGTAAGTTTGTATTTTATTATTTTAAATATTTTAGTAACAGTAAGCATAAACCAATAAAAAACATCATAAAATGCATGCATATACAATGGGTTTTGACTATGGTAATCTTTAACTTAGAAATTGTAAAATTCAGATTTTTAGGTCTGGAGAAGTCATGGAAATTAATAGAATCTTAAAAGTCTTTTACAAATTTATATATAGAAATAATCCTCATCATCATAGCTTGGAAAAGTCATGGAATTTTATTGGTCAAAAGGTGTGGGAACCCTGAATTTGGATTATTTTAATGACTACATTATCATCATTATTTTATGACATCATCATAAAAACATAGAAAGTATAGAGTAATATACAGAAATATTTAAACATACAGGTGAAACTCGAAAAATTAGAATATGGTGCAAAAGTTCATTTATTTCAGTAATTCAACTTAAAAGGTGAAACTAATATATTATATAGACTCATTACATGCAAAGTGAGATATTTCAAGCCTTTATTTGTTATAATTTTGATGATTATGGCTTATAGATTATGAAAACCTCAAATTCAAAATTAGAATATTGTGAAAAGGTTTTCATATCTGTAAGCCATAATCATCAAAATTATAACAAATAAAGGCTTGAAATATCTCACTTTGCATGTAATGAGTCTATATAATATATTAGTTTCACCTTTTAAGCTGAATTACTGAAATAAATGAACTTTTGCATGATATTTTAATCTTTCGAGTTTCACCTGTATGTTTGTTGCAGAAGGGCCTGATGTGTGTGTGTGTGTGTTCCATTATTCTGCAGTTAGTTAAAGTTCTTTCACAGAGTCTTGACACTTTCATAAATAAAACTGAAAAAATATCTTCTTTTTTTTTACAATGCCCAGAGTTCTGAGGAACGATCTAAAAAAAGACAGTGGTAAAAAAAAAGAAAATCTTTTTTCTTTTTTGCTCAGTTTTCCGGATGCGTACATGCATTTACATATGAATGGTTTAAAATTATCTGCCTTTTATCAAGCGTCTCCTCAGCCGCCTTTTAAGAAGTCTAACCAAACCCTGGCATGAAGGTTGAGCTGAGAACAAGCACTTGAAGATCTCAGAGGAAACGTGCCGTTTCTCCTCGGCCCGTGCGTCAGGTGTTGCGGTGAGGGAGGGAACCAGCTTTAGGTCTTTGTTCGGTATCTTCACATCTCCACACACAGGGTTCAGTTAAAAGTTGGTTCAGTTAAACATCCGCTCACTAGCTAAAATAACCCCCCCGCACTCACTCACACACCCACCCTCACCTTCAGCTTCCTCTGGAGCTGAGCAACACACACAAACACACATGCACACATACACACTCACACATATGCACACACACACACTCACACACATGCACACACACTCACACACCCACCCTCACCTTCAGCTTCCTCTGGAGCTGAGCAACACACACACACACACACACACACACACACACGCATGCACACTCACACACATGCACACATACACACTCACACATACACATGCTCACTCGCACACATACACATACACACTCACACATATGCATACACACACACACACACACACACACACGCACACTCACACACATGCACACATACACACTCACACATATGCACACACACACACTTACACACACTCACACACCCACCCTCACCTTCAGCTTCCGCAACGCACACACACACACACGCATGCACACTCACATACACACTCACACATACACATGCACACTCGCACACATACACACTCGCACATATGCACACACCCACCCTCACCTTCAGCAACACACACACACACACACACACACACACACACACACATGCACACATACACACTCACACACATGTACACACACACTCACAAACCCACACGCACACAGACAAACACACACACACACACACACACACAGTTATTTTCAGAGGGTTTATTGCTCAGTCTCTCTCTCGCTGTGAGTGTCGTTCCCTCTTCTTCCACACGCTGCCAGAGGAAAAGGTTGCTGCTCTGGAGATTTGAAGTGAGATTTGAGTTTGAGTATCCGCTTTACCTAAAAGGGTTTTTATAATACAGAACAGACCGAAATGAGTCCGTAGTCATAATCCAGTGAGCGGAAAGAGCTATAAAAGGAATTTTTATTGCAGCTTTGATTAGAAATATTTGCGTTCATATTGAGAGCTATGACTTTTGATTGAACATTTTTGGCATCTTTTGGTATCAATTTTCACTCTGAAACAAAAAATTACAAAGTCACATTGAATTAAGCATGAAATATTTAAGTAGAAAGAGTCAAATAAACATCAGTTTTCATTCAGAATTTGCACTCTATTTAATCTCATGGCTGTTGAGTATAAGCACTTGAGATATTCACGAGATCTCAGTTATGATTTTTCATAAGAGAAAAAAGTAGGCAAGAGTTATTGCTCAGGGTTGCTCGTTCATATATCAAATAAGAGCCAATAGTTGCCTACAGTAAGTGTATAGAACCATAAAACAAACATTTATAGCAGCTCAGTTCATTTGTTGAGAGATGTTTGAGTTCATATTGAGGTTTTTTAAAAACTTTTGATAGCAGCTTTTGATTAATCTCATTATGAGTTTTCTTTGGTTTCCCTCATTTGGTGGCATTTCATCTGTAAGTTAAATGTTGAACACACAGCGAGGTGACGACACTAAACCGTCTGAAGACGACAGGATTACACAAATGAGATCTCACATTTCCTCCTCTGCTAAATATGCGCTAATGTAATGCTAATGCGCTAATGTAATGCTAACGCGCTAATGTAATGTTCTGATGTTGTGAATCCAGGGAACGGCGGTGATGTCGTCCGGACCTGCGAACTCACGGTATCAATTGATGCTAATTTGTGTGTGTTTTCAAGTCGAGTTCTCATCTCTGTAATCCTGGACTGTGATACAGATGTATGGGCGTCCCAGAATCAATGCATAATAGCTATTAAAAACCAAAACACCCACTTTTCTTATATAAAGACAACGTGAAATCTGATTGGACCCGGATTACATACACTACTCTCAATACATCTCTCATTTTATTGTGCATGATTCATTAGTGTATCTTATTCTAAAAAAACGCTGATGCAACTAACACCACATGTGCAGGCAAAACATATTAACCAAAAATATCATATTCTAACATGCTTTCAAGTATTCAAAATATAAATCTTTTCTAAAAATGTATATCTTTACTATCACTTTTTTTTTTTTACTTTTCAAAAAGTAGTGTAAATTGTTACACCAATATTTCTATTTTAAATAAATGCTGTTTTTTATTCATCAAACAATCCTGAAAAAAGTATCACAGGTAATAAAAAAAAAAAATATTACGCATCACAAGCGTTTCCAATATTGATAATAAATCATCATATTAGAGTGATTTCTGAAGGATCATGTGACGCTGAAGACTGGAGTAATGATGCTGAAAATTCAGCTTAGATCACAGGAATAAATTAGACTTTAAAGTATATTAAAACAGAAAATGTATGATTCGTTAATTTATTTGATATATACATATTTATATATTGATCAATTACTGTATAAGGAAGTACTGTAAGTCATAAAGGCGTGTGTATATGAACTTTCAGACCTAAAACAGGCCTTTTTTTAAAGCAAGCTATTGAGTTTGTGTGTGTTTAGGACGTGAGCTGTAAATGAGAATGAAACAAGGCCACACACACACACACACACACGGTCACAGCTGGAGCTGGCGAGTGTGTTGTGGCACTTTAAGACTGGTATATGATTAGGCAATCAGGGAACATGGAGGCGTGGCTCTTTAAACGCTCACTCACACACATCTGCACTGAAACACATTTCTGCGTATTGGTTTGTTTACATGTTAAATTGGTTGAGGAGGCTGAAACACTTCACACAGGAATAAACAACGAGTTTTTATTTGAATGCATTCCCGTCGTGGTCCATTTGCGGTTCAAGTGTTTGATATTAATGGTTTAATTTATTTGAATGTGTAAACACATCCAATTAGCGTGGTTTGGCGTTGCGTGACGCGCGATGTTTAATTGGGTTCTGCGTATGCGTCTGTGTAATCATCAGATCCATCGTCCGCTTGTCACATCTGTACATTTAATTCTTCCTCATTTGCGAGACTCTGACATATTCTTGCTTTCTGTTTTTCCTTTCTTTCTCCCTCTGCCTGATTTGGAGAGACTTGCATAGTCAATTACGCTGGAGTTTGAGAGATGGAGTGCGCTGGAGTTGCCATATTTTTTGTATGATATTAATATTTCATAAGTGCCATTCTCAGCTGAATATCTAAGAGAGAGCGCCTATTAGATTCGGCACTGCCAGAATATTATTCATTCTCCGGAGAGGAGACGAGCGCCGGTATAGCTCCCGTCATTACCGGCTGTTCTCTCGGATCCTGAACGCTGTTCTGGCAACAACTGGATTGTTTGAATGGTTGGGTCCAAGTTGGCCTGGACGAGCGCGCCGCTTGCCAGATTACAGTAACTGAGGTCAGGAGCAATGTACTGAACTGAATCAAATTGCACTGTGAATTTAGCCGTTTAATTAAAGCTGCTCTATGTAACTTTTCTTCTAAAATGAATCCTTTTTTTATTGCCTGTGTGTGAAGGGGTTGTAATCACACATTACAATGATCCACTTGTCGGGTTTTGCTATTACCTCTGAAGGCCAGTATTCCTATTTCTATGTGAAATCCATCGGATGTGACGTGCACGCGCGCTCCCGAGCCTCTCTCCTTTATATACAGTCTATGCGACGGCACTGCAGCTGACGACATGGAGTCTGATAACACCCAAACACTCCTGCCTCCAGCACAACACACACTCCAGCACAACACACACTCCAACACAAACTCCACATAAATATACAAAACAAAACAAAAATGTATCTGCTGAAGCTCGTCAGGCCAAACGTGAATCGGATCGACTGAGGATGAAAACACGGATCAACATCGGCAGAGCTTTTGAATTATGGAGAGACTCCCGCTATTTTTATTGTGATAAATTACAAGTTTTCAGATATGCTGAAATAAATAATGGTAAACTGTAATGAAATAGCAAGGTAAACTACAACATATGAGACATGAAATGAATACAAAAGACTGTTCCAGGATAACAAAAAGTAGGTCCTTTAGGATGTAACTTTTACTTTCTGTACTAGATCTACTGTCTAACGTCACTCATCCCACTACTATCATATTGTTTATAATCCACATTTCCAGACACGTTCAGTACAGTAATGTTACTTCCTACTGTCTTACTGTTACACTGAAATTGTTCAGTCTAGTTCACTAACCGTTTTCGTTATCATATTATACATTCACCTATGTTGACATTGCTGATTGTGAAAGATACACGAATAGTTAGTGAAACACCACATGCCGGCTAAATGCAGTCAATGTAACGTTATCATGGTACGAGCATGGAGCATTAGTTCAACGTCAAGCTGATAAAAGTAGCCTATTATTGTAACGTTGCAGTGGGAGTTTACATGAGTTTCCAGCATGTTGTGTGATGCTTTCTCCGGTGTGTTGAAAGTCTCAGTGTGGCCGGCACCATGAGTGATCGCTCTTGTGTTCGAGCACGCGCGCTCTTGTAAAAATTGGTTGCAATTTGAAACATCACATAAAAAAATACATATAGCACCTTTAAGCAATCTTTAAGACGTCATGCTGTTTCACGTCATATGTGTGTTTAACTGTATTGACCAATCAGCATCCGGAATAATTTATAATTTGCATTCAAAATTAAATTTCTGATTGGATGAGCTGCGTTTTAAATGCTGGTGTAAAGTTTCTTTGTGGCTTGTCATCTACAGCCAGACTAATGAACTATTATATTTGTGGCAAGAATGATTTCCTGATGATTATTAATAGTAGTTTTACCTATTAAATTAACTGTTTTTTAAATCATATTACTGTTGCCGTAATTTTTCAAAGCTCAAATACACTAATTTGTGCATTTAAAGTGATTTTACCACGGTTAAACTCCTCTTTGCACTGCTTATTGCATTATTGCATCATGTTTAAAAACTTCAGAAGTTCAAGGCTGCATGTGAAAATGCTTCTGCTTATTATAAATGCTTATTTCTGTTTCACTACAGATTATATCTTGTAATTTGAGTCAAAAATAAACACGCATTCAAGAATGTCTCAAAATACGCTGTAGCTTTATGAACAAACGCTGATGATCAGAAAGATTTGAGATGAGCATCTTGAGCTTCAATGGAAAAAGAAAATCTGACTGTTTGTAGAAAGAGTCACATGATCAACGACACCCTATATGTGACTAACTAAATGTAAGTAAATGAGAATCATTGGTCACAATAATGCAGCATCTTTTAATATTTATAGTTTATAGTATACATTTACACTTACAAAACCTTACAATACTTCTATTTCTATCAAATATATAGTCAGAAATAGTCCAGAATCTTTTTAATATTGAATATTTAACTAAAAAAAAAAAAAAAAGATATGATCAATTAGTCTTGAAAAAATATTTTTACATTATTGAACTCATCAAAATAATTATTTTGAGCAATTTCTACTTTTATAGGCAAGGCAAGTTTATTTATATAGCACATTTCATACACAATGGTAATTCAAAGTGCTTTACATAGAAGAAATTAAAATAATCAAAACAAATAATTATAAGTTATACGAGATTTGACTCAAAGGTCACCTTATGTTGCAAAAATAAAAATGTTCAATGCCAGTTTAATGAAATAACTTTAATAAACAGCCAGTTTGATTATACTTAAATAATTTAATTAGCAACTGAACTTAAGCTTTAAATGGAATTTTTTTTTTTTTTTACAGTGTAGTATATATTTATACTTCTAAAACCTTACATTATTATATATTTTCCAAAATCCTAAAACTTAATTTCCGGGTTTACCGGGGTCATGACATGAGAAATCAAATTTTCCTTGATCTTTCGACATAAATGAAGTCTTTCTTTGTACCATTAAAAGATCCTGCAAGTTTCAGAGCTAAAAACATCCTCATAATAAACGAAGCATTTATTTAATCAAGTTCCATAACCGGCTCGTCTGGATATTGGAGGATCTGTCACGTCTCACATGCAAATACATTTGCATATGCCCGCCTCCAGAGCAAGACATCGACCAATAGTTATTCATCATCACACCATAGGCCCCGCCCACTGGTGTTCAGCTGATCTGGACGTGAGCGTCGCTTCAAAAGCAAATAGAAGCGCATTATCATGATCCCAGCATCGGACACAAGTGGATGGTTTATTTTAACTGCGTTCCGGATCGCGTCAGAGGATTATACGTTTGTTCGGAACATTTTGTCTAGTCAGACGAAGTGCAGTGACTGTATTGAATCTGACTGCAGGTGCATCACAAACACAAGTAAATGATTACACAATGCTCTGTCTGTAAATGACGGTTTTATATGGATCATGTTTTCAAACAGCGAGTGTGTGTTGACACTGTTCCCTATGCAGTGATGTTAGCCAATCACAACAGTGTCTGTTTACTGACAGCCTTAAAGGAGCCGCGCCTTAAAAACTGACAGAGGCTCAGAATAAAGCTTGAACATTTTTTTTTTAGTTTTATTAACGTTATAAGTGAACCTCAAGGGATATATTTAAACAAAAATAATGATAAAAAAAATAAATGATCCTCTTCAAATGAACAAAATCCCAGATTTTCATTGTGTTCTCATACTTCTGGACCCATTGTCCAGTCGATCTCAGACTCACAGTCAAATTTCTAAGATGCAAACAACAAACTTACACAGAGCCCAGTAGTTTTCATGCGGTCTGCAGCTTTCTCCGAAAGTCAGATGCAAAACAGTCTCTTTCTCTCTGCCATCTATTAGTGCACAGTAAATATTACATGAGCTTTGGATATTACTAGCTTCGGCATGAGTGCATTTGTGTGTGTGTGTGTGTGTGTGACTATATTATTTTATTGCAGTGTTCCTTGTTTATTGCTATGGCACATGACCTACTTCCAGCCTCTCGTACTCGGCACGAATCACTCGACGTGCCCTCCATCTCAACGGCCGTCCCCGCAGAACAATTACACGGCAAAAGGGGCCCAAATGGAGATGTTTGTACTAAATAACACGTGTGTAATTAAGCACTAATGAGCTCTTGTCACTGCCGAATGTGCAATTAGATGGGTAATAGCAAAGCCTGGCGTGGCAGACGTGCTGAGAGAGCAGGACGGGAATAATATAGTCATACTCCTCCTGTAGTATGTATACCGCGCGCGCGCACTATGCTAATGTTTCACATGCATTGGATGACATTTGTCAAAACGTGCAGTATACAAAAGAACACACTGCGTGAGATACTGTATCCCACAATGCAATGCGCTTGACCTTCTGTTTCCAGACGTGAAATCAATCACAATCGCTTTCTTGACTCCTTCTGTGTGAACCTAGTCATGTAACAACAATGAAGCATACTTATGTTTGCATTGTTAATTGTGTACGCTATCAGATGCAAAAGATCTTAATTTTCATCTGCACTTTAATACAATGAAAGCATCATTTTGTCTCAGGAAAGAAGAGGCTCATAAGAAACAATTAAATGCAGACACTGAATATATAAGAGAATATACTATAAGAGACAATAGCTAGTAAGAATAATACACAATACAGTACGCAACAATACATAACAGGGTCAATACACAAGAAGAAACAATATGCAATTAGAACACTAAAAATAAAACTATTTTACAGTATAATAATAATAAGGATGAAGTTGCAGGCAGATCTTTCGATCGCTGCTTTAATAGAAAACACTAAACACCTGTATTTATGCAGAGCAGATATTATTTGGAAAACGTGTGTGTGTGTGTGTGTGTGTGTGTGTATTTCAGTATGTTTTGAACTCTATCCACACGCTCACAGGTGTTTGCTGATGTTCATCTCTGTGTTTGTGGTCATGGCTCTTTCTACAGGAACTGGCCTTGAACGGAAGGGTGTGATATATAAAACTGTATGAACTGTATTATCATAATCAGAAGATCTCAATATGAACTCAAATATTACTCGAGTCTCCTGAGTGATAGCGTTCGTCTGGGAAGTGAAACTATTGAATTTGAGTAGAAACTGTGCTTACTGTAGTGTGTGAAAAGCTGTTTCGTGCGCACCAAGGCTGCATATATTTGATCAGAAGTACCATAAAATACAGTAAAATTGTGAAATATTATTACAGTTCAAAATCTCTGTTTTCTATTAGAGTATATTTTAAAATATAATTTATTCCTGTGATGTAAAGGTGAATTTTCTCCAGTCTTCAGTGTCACGTGATCCTTCAGAAATCACTCTAATATGACGATTTGCTGCTGAAGAAACCGTTTATGAATATTATCAGTTGAAAACAGTCGCGCTGCTTCATATCTTTGTGGAAACAAAGAAGACACAGTTCCAAAAGAACAGCATTTATTTGAAATATAATCTTTTGTAACATTATAAATGCCTTTGCTGTCACTTTTGATCGATTTAATGCATCCTTGATGAATACAAGTATTCATTTCTTTCAAAAAATATATATAAAATCTTACTGACCCCAAACTTTTGAATGCTAGTGTGTATATATCTCTGTGCACACGTGTCTGAATGTAATAAAGTCTGCAGATAAAGGGGGAAAATCTTTTAATCTTCCATTATAACTTCACACCACCCCCACACTCTCTCTCTCTCTCTCTCTCTCACACACACACACACACACACACTGTGAAAGGGTGTAATTTGTGAAGATGTCTATAGTGCATTTGGATATATTTGCATCTTAATTAGAAGACTGGGGGGGGGGGGGGGATATCCTAGTGCATTTCTAGAAGACGACGATAAACAAAACTATCAGTGCTGCCTTTAGTAGTGTGTGTGTGTGTGTGTGTGTGTGTGTGTGTGTGTGTGTGTGTGTGTGTGCAATGGGATGCTACAATGCTGTATTATTGATGCTGCAGTTTGCTGTATAGAATATATGAATGCATGATGAATGTTTAACTCACACACACACACACACACACACACACACACACTCATATACATATAATATGCGTGTGGGGGTGGGGGGTGTTCACATTAGAAATGCTCTACGACCCCCATCAGCTGTTGGACGGGTTTGTCATTATGCTTGATGTTGGATGGCTGTATAATATCACATTTCTCTGTGAGGAGAGAGAGAGAGAGAGAGAGAGATGGATGAGGAAGCCTGGAAAGAAAGAGAGAAACTCTGATTCTATAGTATTACATTTCTCTGGCGCATTTACCGTTGCATGCAATACATGATGTGAAACATTGTCAACACTCTAAACAATGCTGGGTTGTTTTAACCCAAAATTGGGTAAAATGTGGACAAACCCAAATTGGGTTAAAAATGTAATTTAACCCAACTTCAACTTTCACTTTCAACTGTACATTTTTTTATTACATTTTTAACCCAACATTTGGGTGTGTCCATATTTGACCCAAATTTGGGTTGAAGTAACCCGGCATTCTTTAGAGTGAAAAAACACTGTCATGAAGTTAAAGTGGGGCTTTTGTTCATTTAGTAGGGATGCACGCACCCTACTTAGTGCTGATCTGATCATATAAATCTATGAAACACACACTATCAGCTTTCTGAAACTGTTTGTTCAGTGATATATTGTGCATATACTATCGACTTTTCAGAGCTGTCCGTTGAGTTTCTGGTATCATATTGAGTTGTGTGGTTTTAGCAAACACCACATTGACGCACTGCCTGTGTGCGTAACTATTTTTTGTTTTGGCTTGTTTGTCTTATAACTGTTGTCTAAATATGAGCGTCGCTTGGTTTTTCCAATTTGGTTTTGTCTAACGAGTGATTATGAAAACAGTAAGACGTAAATTAAAAGAATGAAAGAAACGATTAGCAAGTTAATTGAGTCCTTTATTTCTTTAGTTTCTTTGATTAAAATAATTATTTCTGCACTCCTCAGATTAGCCTTTTTATAATGTATACTTTTTATACTGTACGTTCGTCTCCCTCGTCTTATATTCGACAGCTGTCAGAGCTTCTGAGATGCTCCGTGTGCTCCTCAGCGTTTGCTCGTCCTGCTCGTCTTCGCATGCATTAAAACATAAGTTATGAGTAATTGACCTCAGATTCACCAAGGCAGGAGCGACGTGTTTGTTCTCAACCTTTCAATCTGAGGACACAAGCTGCAGGGCAATTGTGGTCGGGTTTTAAATTCTCTCTTTCGAGCTGTCATATCCTTCCTTTCACACTGTTCCATCATTTCAGGACGGTTTTTCTGTCTCGTTTTCACCTGTTCAGTCTGACAGTAGAAAAAGTAGTTTGCAAATGAAATATGAGCATGTGAGGAAATGTATTAGAGATTTGATTCAGGTCGAGTTTGAATACTTGCTGAGATAACAATGTGATCTTTAATAATTAATCTTGCAGTGCAATCGTGCAATGCGTTGTGTGTGTGTGTGTGTGTGTGTGTGTGTGTGCATATGTAGATTTTATGAATCTGTGAAAGCTGATAACTAATATGATAGTCAATATTATAAGTTTATGGTGGTCCATAACCAATATGATGGTCGATATTTTGCCTTCTGACAACTTGTCCTAACCAGATGCGAATCCATAAGATTCCAGCACCAGCTGTGACGTGACTACGAGACGCCACAAAATCAATCCCTAATCACAGCCAATCAGGTGATCATGTGGGCGGAGTCTCTCTGCAAGCGCACTGCACTCACAACCAAATCAATCCAAAATAACAGCCAATCAGGTGATCGTGTGGGCGGAGTCTCTCTGCAAGCCACTGCACTCACAACCAAATCAATCCCTAATCACAGCCAATCAGGTGATCATGTGGGCGGAGTCTCTCTGCAAGCCACTGCACTCACAACCAAATCAATCCCTAATCACAGCCAATCAGGTGATCATGTGGGCGGAGTCTCTGTGCAAGCCACTGCACTCGCAACCAAATCAATCCCTAATCACGGCCAATCAGAAGAGTGTGTGGGCGGAGTCTTTGCAAGCCACTGCACTCGCAACCAAATCAATCCCTAATCACAGCCAATCAGGTGATCATGTGGGCGGAGTCTCTGTGCAAGCGCACTGCACTCACAACCAAATCAATCCCTAATCACGGCCAATCAGGTGATCATGTGGGCGGAGTCTCTCTGCAAGCCACTGCACTCGCAACCAAATCAATCCCTAATCACGGCCAATCAGAAGAGTGTGTGGGCGGAGTCTTTGCAAGCCACTGCACTCGCAACCAAATCAATCCCTAATCACAGCCAATCAGGTGATCATGTGGGCGGAGTCTCTGTGCAAGCGCACTGCACTCACAACCAAATCAATCCTTAATCACAGCCAATCAGAAGAGCGTGTGGGCGGAGTCTCTCTGCAAGCCACTGCACTCGCAACCAAATCAATCCTTAATCACAGCCAATCAGAAGAGCATGTGGGCGGAGTCTCTCTGCAAGTGCACTGCAGTTCATAATTAAATTAATAATTAATACACCATTTTAACATTATTAAAAATACATACCGCGTTACTGAAACAATCTGTTATAATATACACTTGTTTGTTCACATTGAGTTCTTAATTTATTTCTTCTTTACAGTAGTTCTGAGGTAAATTATCCATTTTCGCTTTCAGTACGGCTATAAGATAATTCAAAAATATATTCAAACTCACATTAGATGCTTTTAACATTAAATAAAGCATATAATCAGCACCTGAGATTATCATTGTCATAATTTGTATGTTGTTGTTCCAGCCGCGACATTGCAGAAATATAAACCATTTCTAAAATATTGCGGTAGCGGCTGATTAGCATGCACAAAAAGATGCCTTTTATCACATGTTACAGTGTCGTGTCATGTCTGGTTAGGTCAAGGTGTTATAAAGGCCGCATTCTCATTAAAGCTCAGATCTAGAATTGCAAATGAATATTACAATGTTTGCAATGCTATTCGAATCTAAGCAAAAGAAGCAGAACATCTAGTTAGGAAGAACACTAGTGTTTGGCTCTCTCTCCGTCTCTCTTTGACGGTTTTGATTGAATTGTTCTTTCCTTTTTTTCCACGTTCTGTCTGATATGCAAATCATCTTCCTTAATCTCAGCTGTCTGACCGATCAAACTTTAATCTTCTTCTCTCTATCTGCCCGCAGTTTGATGGTGACAACATGTACATGAGTGAGAACAACCAAGAGTTCCTCTCCCCGAGTCAGGTAAGATTCAAAACCCGCAAACCTGGTGTTCGAAAGCCTGGATTTACAGCTTTTTTGTTCAATCTTAGTTCCTTTTCCAGTGTTTTCAATCAAATAACATAGAAAATGGCTTTTTGTTCAGTAGTATTTTTGGTTTTCGTGTGACTTAGAGACCAGCAATATTAACATCTCGAGGATGAGACCAGGAACATGCTCTTTAGGAATATTAATGGCCAAATCATAGTGAATATATTCTGCACACTGTATATTCGGTATACGGTTCGGTCTTGGTTCTGTGGGATAAACTTGAAGAGGATCTGATAAAGCTCCTCCAATCTCTTCTTTTGTCTTGGTTTGTTTACTCTGAGACTCTTATTTGACATCTGTCTGTGGATCTACTGCGCTTGACCAGGCTCAGGCAGTTCAGACTGATGCTGCCTTTAACGCTGTAATGTAACACACACACACACACACACACACACACACACACACACACACACACACACACGCACGCACGCACGCACACACACAGACCACAGCCAGACAAACAACCCCAACTAGCTAATAATGTCTTTCTTCTTTATTAACAGCGTCTCTCTTATTGGATTTTCATGAGAGATTTTTAATATATAATACGTATATAAATATAGATCATAATGTCTATTTTTGGTTCTTCAAACGACAGTGATGCTCAGTAATAGTTATGCAAAAACAGCTTGACAAGATTGAATTAATTGTCGTGCATATGAAAACATATCAACTTGACATTCGCTGTTTTTATTATTATATTTGTGTCTTCTTTTTTAATTGTTATATTATTATATTAAAATGGTTTAATAACAAACTGGCAAAAAGACGGAGGTAACCGCTGTGTTTCATAGTATGTTTTACTTCTGTAATGTATTTCAGAAAATCCTAGTGCTATTTGTTTATGTGTATTTGTGTGTATGCAATTCACCATTCGCTGGGAGTTTGATTGACAGACGATCTGACCAATCATAACGCAATGACAAAAAAAACACCAGACAGGAGAGTTAGTAGATGAACTTGAAAAATGGTGCGTATTGACGTCTTTCCACGGTGGAAATAACAAACCTTCTGATATTCAATTATGTTTATTTCGGGCTATAACTAGTAGTAAAGAGATTATCAGTTTACGTGTCTTAGCGAAGGGTCAATTTGGGTTCAAAAGTTTGACAGCAGATTTTTTTTCATTTAAACCTGAAAATAAAGAAACATTCTGATATAAAATTAATATACAAATAATATAATACAAATATTATAAAAATACAACTATTTTAAGGTTTTAAATTATAAATATTGAAATATTCTGCATTATTTCTGTATGACTAATCAAATGTTAATTAATTAATTTAAACCTAGAACTTTTTTATATTAAGTTTAAGTGTTAAAAGGTACTGTACATTTTAAATATTAAATTTTAAAGGATTCTGCATTATTTCTATGTGACTAATCAAATGATGAGTTAATTTATTCCTAGGAAAAATATTACAGATGTCTTATAAGTATAAATACATACTATAAATTATATAGATTAAATGACTGCTTGTATGTAATACATAAAAGATGTAAATTATGTAATATTTTTTTTGGGACTAATCAAATGTAAGTAATGAGTTAATTTATCCCTAAGGAAAAAAAAATAGAAAAGATTATAGAAATATAAATATTATAAGGTCTTATAAGTATAAATACATACTATAAATTGCATTGACTGCATTATTTATAATACATAAATTATGTAATATTTTTATGTGACTCATCAAATGTAAGTAAATGAGTTTAAACCATTTAAATCTCGAAATAAACAAATTTTGGGGAATAAAAATATTATAGAAATATATAGAAATATAAAGGTTTTATAAGTATAAATGGCAACACTTTACAATCAAGTTTCATCTAGTTAATGTTAGTTCATTAATGCATGAACTAATGTTAACAAATGAGACCTTCGTGTTACCGTATAAATATATACTACACATTATAAATGATTCTGCATTATTATGATCATTGACACTCATTTACTTAGTTTTAATCGGTCATATGTAGACATATTGATATTGATCATGTGAGTCTTTGTACAGACGTTCAGATTTTCTTCTTCCATTGAAGCTCAAGATGATCGAGGTTTTGTTCATTAATCTGACAATATAAACCATAATGACAAAAAGTGTATTCAATTATGCAAAAAGCTCTCAGATCCCACTGTACATGTGGAGATCAGGAGAGGCTGTTTGATCTCTTTTTTTTATTACTATTATTCGCTGTTACTTTGAAACTGATTCCATTTGAAAAGGTTCCATTGAAAAGGACTGTCATGGAAACAGGCCTGATCCCGAACGGCCACACACAAGGCCAGTCCATCACACACTCGTTTGGGTCTGGGATCAGGCGCCGTGTCCTTCCCAGGAGTCTTCACATTCACGTTGACTGAGCTGTCCTCCTGCGACCTTTGACCCCGTCTGATTGTAGGGGAGAGTTCGTCTCCGTTTGGCCCCTAACGAGCCCTGTGTGTGTTCAGGGTCACCGAGGATCGCCACGGTAACCGCCGCCAACAAAAGAGTGTGTAGTCCGCCGAGGGTTGACCTCCAGCCAACTCGACCGATCGATAGTGGCTCAACAAGAGCGAAAAAACCCAGAGAGAGAGAGAGGAGAGAGCTGAATGAAGCTGAGAGTGAGAGAGACGGACAGATACAGCAAAAGAATTGATTACAAAGAGAAAACATCAATGCTTCTTCTGTTCTGCCTCACGTTTTCTGCTGAACTTGCGAGTTATGAGGAATATTACACCCAAAAATTAAACCTCTCTCTCTTTTTATTTACGCTCGTGTCGTATTAAATTGATCAAAAGTGACAGTTTAGACATTTAGAATGTTACAAAAGATTCTATTTCAAATAAATTCTGAACATTCTATTCATCAAAGAATCCTGAAAATGTTTCTCGAGCAGTAAATCATCATATTAGAGTGATTTCTGAAGGATCATGTGACACTGAAGACTGGAGTGATGATGCTGAAAATTCAGCTTTGATCACAGGAATAAATTACACTTTACTATATATTCACATAGTAAAAAAAACGTTCCTTTGAATCATAATAATATATCACAATTTTTACTGTATTGTTGATCAAATAAATGCAGCCTTGGTGAGCAGAAGAGACTCCTATCAAAAGCATTAGGAAATCCGACTGAAAGTTTTTTAATTAAAAAATCTGACTGAAAGTGAGCATAATAGACTTCTTTCAATATATATATATATATATATATATATTACATAAATATAGTGCACAATTTGTATGAAATAAGTACAGCATACTGGTTCAGACTGACATGAGGTGTGAGTAAATAATGACAGAATTTCTATTTTTGGGTGAACTATCCCTTTAAACGTGATCTCAGCCTGAAAGCGCTGCTTCTGATTAGCATGCTAAGCCGTCCTCCAGCACTGTGTCGATTTACTCATCTTTTATCAGCTGAAGTTCATCTCAATGTGATAGCGCAGCGTAAATGTTAGTCTTTGCATTTGCATTCTTGGCTGAAGAAAGTAGCTGGGAAATGTCTCTAATGGACTCGCCGTTTGAGTATGCAGAAGACGTCGCGGTCGAGATTATAATCTCACAATTAGAGTAACAAGGTTTTATTGATTGCTTCCCGGAGCTTTGGTTGCCAAGCAAGCCTGTGATTAGAGAAAGACTGAGAAAACTCTTCCAGAGGAGCATTTGGCTGCTGATCCGAGACGTCAGAAGAGGGATTCTGTTACTGAGGGTGACGAGGGCTTCGTGAAGACAGTTTACATGCATACTGATCCAAAACTGAACTGTCAGGGCCAAGAATCAGATCAAAACTAGCTAGAGAACTGTAGATGTGTACAGGAGGACTAGTTTAACTATTTTTGAGTCTTTCCCACGTTTTATCCGGTTATTATTTTGGTAAACACTATTATACTATTTATTAGAGCTTCATTTAAGAGATTTGTTCAAAAAACACTTATTCATTCAGGAATGAAACAAGTGAAGTCTTTATGAGTGAGACATTGAATCATTCATTAAAGAGATTCGTTCAAAAACGCTGATTCATCCAGTAATGAAACAAGTGAAATCTTAATGAGTGAGTCATTGAATCATTCATTCAAGAGATTCGTTCAAAAATGCTGATTCATCCAGTAATGAAACGAGTAAAGTCTTTATGAGTGAGTCATTGAATCATTCATTCAAGAGATTCGTTCAAAAATGCTGATTCATCCAGTAATGAAACGAGTGAAATCTTAATGATTGAGTCATTGAATCATTCATTAAAGAGATTTGTTCAAAAATGCTGATTCATCCAGTAATTAAAACAAGTGAAGTCTTTATGAGTGAGTCATTGAATCATTCATTCCAGAGATTCGTTCAAAAATGCTGATTCATCCAGTCGTGAAACGAGTGAAATCTTAATGAATGAGTCATTGAATCATTTATTAAAGAGATTTGTTCAAAAATGCTGATTCATCCAGTAATTAAAACAAGTGAAGTCTTTATGAGTGAGTCATTGAATCATTCATTCAAGAGATTTGTTCAAAAACGATGATTCATCCAGTAATTAAAACAAATGAAGTCTTAATGAGTGAGTCATTGAATCATTCATTCAAGAGATTTGTTCAAAAACGCTGATTCATCCAGTAATTAAAACAAGTGAAGTCTTTATGAGTGAGTCATTGAATCATTCATTCAAGAGATTTGTTCAAAAACGCTGATTCATCCAGTAATTCAAACAAGTGAAGTCTTTATGAGTGAGTCATTGAATCATTCATTCAAGAGATTCGTTCAAAAATGCTGATTCATCCAGTCGTGAAACGAGTGAAATCTTAATGAATGAGTCATTGAATCATTCATTAAAGAGAATAACTAAATGTGTCTAGAACAGAAGAATACTCCTAAAGGGATGATTTGAAACTTCAGTGCACAGATAGCACATTTTATGAACCGAATAATTAATGCAAGCTCTTATCAAAAACTAGATTCACGTTTCTGCTTATAAAACTTAATCTTGCCCCAGAGAATTTCTAAGGTACTGTAATTATTTTCTGTGGTAATTGACATCCTGTGTCATGCTGTACATGAGTTAAAGACTACAGCACATGCCTGTACCTTTATATGCAAATGACCTCTGTTCTGATTGGCCAACTCTTAAATAGTCTAGATTTAATGGATAGAATATAGTGAAAAGATCAAGATCCCTGTAAAAGTGTATGATAAGTGAGGTCTGTGTTTCATGTGTATCTGTGATTGAGTCTGCGCTGACTGTGATTTGGGGATCTGGTGTCATTGGCTCGTTTGCTCTGATTAAAGCGTCTTTGTGTCGACTGTAAACTCCCGCCGTATGGAGGAGAAATGCATGTGTGTGTGTGTGTGTGTGTGTGTGCTTCTCTCCCTGCTGGTCCGAATTACGGCTGAGTACATTACTATGATTTACAACTTCCTCCTGCTGTTTAGATTGAAAAGAAAGAGAGAGAGAGAGAGAGAGCGACGGCCCGTTCGCCCTGCCCCCTCGCCCTGCAACCACCACACATCTTTTGTGAAATGAAAACAAAGCACGAGCCTGCCAAAATATTTCTATAGTCGATTGCTGAGCAAGCAGAGAGTCTGTCAGAAAACAAAAGGCGAGAGAGATCGCTGGACGGCCAGATTTGATGCCACAGCAAAACTCACATTCTCCCACAAACCGCCCTAAAGTCTCTGATCACAGGCTGAATCTCATTAAACCCGCCACAACATGTCCAGGTCATATTTCTCCACGCCATTTATGTTTTGCATAAAGACAATTTGAGGACCATTAGGATTTTTTTGCATTGCATGACATTATTTTCATGGCAATTAAGGACATTTACCCTCAAACTCTAATTACTGCAATGCAATATTATTTGCATTTAATTATTTGCATTCGGCATTGTTTTTTCCCTGTGGTCCACCAGTGGCATGCATTGTGGTAGTATTTATTAATGCTTTTACATTTTAAGGGAAAAATGCATTTTGCAAAAATGCAATTTATGCTGATTTAAATCATTTTTCATTTCTGAGCATCAGAAATGCATTACAATAATGGTCGTTTGGGGGAAAATGTGTTCAGTTATCATGAGAATAATATTACAATGCAAAAAGTCTAAACATAGACTTTATTTGCTTCATGCAAAATGTGATTTCTTGCTGCTTTCTTTTAATCTTAGGGCTGATTTATGTGTTAGACGTGTGCTTTCATGAGCCCATCAGTCTGTGTGGAATATTTCTCTGACGCAGAACTGTTAACAAATGCGTCCGAGTGTTTATTCAAGTCGCCGGTGTTGCCAAGTCCTCTGATATCCTTCATTTGTGCCGTGTGAGTGATAGTGAAGTCCATAGACTTTGATATCATCCTTGATATCATGTGTGTATATAGTGAAAGTGTTTAAAGCGGCCAGATAAACATTTCCTCAACTGCATATATCTTGAGTGCTTTATGTTTATTCATTTTGTTCTATTTTTCTTAATACCCCACACAACACTTTAGCCATTAGTTGATCTTTCAGATTAAGATCAGAAGGAAAAGTCACTCTAACTGGCACCCCCCTTTTTTTTGCATAGACATAAAAATCACTATCCAAACTTAAATGGTTGTAATTCAGGAATGCTTTGGAATATAGACCTATGGCTGGTCTTGTTTTAAAGAAGACATTTTACAGATTATTGTAGAAGTCTAGACATGATAAAAAATGAAACAGAAAAAAAGTTATATAAGTTTGAGTTTATGAAATGGTGTAATGTAAAAATATAATTATTAATATTTTATATAAAATATATATATTACAAAATATATTTTACTCTAAAACTGCAAGAAAATTAAAGACAAAGATCTGAACAAGTTGTGTTTCAAATTTTAGGTTGATATCTAAAAAAATGAGCTTTCAGTAATATTTTATTTGGGCGCAGTACCCAACTTTTTCACTAGACTCCATTACTGACCATATAAGGGCGCCTCCATTTTCATATATGTTTTGAGTGATCTGAACCATGTATTTCCATAATTTTCATACAATTTATGAAGTAGACATCCTATTCAGAAGTAGTATGGGTGGTTTGGCAGTATTTGATTTGAATTCAACCTCTAATAAATGCATAAAAAGACTACGTTATAGCGTTATAGCTCGCAGCCAATCAGAAATCGAGAATCCATACATTTTTCTTTATATTTAAAACATTTTCAGACCCTTTTTTCTCATAAAATGGAATTGGTGTTATCTTTTGAACTCATGGCATGAAAACAAACTGAGGTTTCTACCAATCTTTCATGATTTTTCGTGTTTATTGTTATTTCAAAATAAAGGCCTAAATACTCCTAATGAGTATGAAATATTCTTGTTGCAAATTGATAAATTACTGCTCCTCTGTAATTTATTTTAGATAACAGCCACCAAATATGAAAACTAGAGATTTTAAGCTTTCAAATGATATATAGTTTGGCAATATTACTTTAGGTTTTTACTAAGATATTATTGTTTTAAACATGCAATGGCAAATGGAGGCGGGCCCTTGCAGGTTAAGAGGCTAGCAACATTTTCCATGTGCAAAACAAAACGAAACTTCATTTTTGAAGGATTTCATGAAGCCTCTGTGATCTTAGTGTATCATTTCATGAGAAAACTTGGCATTTTTCCTTTCAAATGTCATTAATATCACCATCATTTTCAGCACAGATGCTAAACAAATTAAATGAACTAGTGAACAACTTTAGATTGCGTTATCTGAAGATAGTTTTAAATCTGCAGCATATATAAATTATATGTACTAGAAGTCTCTTATGCTCACCACGGCTGCATTTATTTGATCATAAATACATACAAAATTGTGATACATTATTATGATTTAAAATAGGTTTTATTCCTGTGATTACTCCAGTCTTCAGTGTCACATGATCCTTCAGAAATCACTCTAATATGATGATCTGATGCTCAAGAAACATTTATGATTAACACAATTTTATTGTGAAGGTTTCTTTGATGAATAGAAAGTCCAAAAGAACAGCATTTATTTGAAATGTATTTTTTTGTAACATTATAAACGTCACTTTTGATGGATTTAATACGTCCTCACATGACAACATGTGAAGATAACTGAGGCTTTATGCAATCCTCTAGTGTTAAAAAATCCTCTTGTGCCTGAGACGACATTGCTAAAGTGACATTAGTATTGTCAGACTGCTGACTTGACCTGAAATGTTGTTGAGATGGCAGATAAAACTGTAAAGACTCGAAGTCTGCTGAGCGCATCAGTGAAGTTTTGATTTGATTTGGCTAAAACAAGGTGTCTTAGAAGCATAATGTTGTTACCTACCTTCTCGAATTCAAAACCAAACCTATAATAGTATATCAGTGATGCTAAAACAACACTGCCTTAAAATACTCTCTAGGTAGTCAGCTCACTAGTTTTTGATTTGATCAGCAATTAATGATCCGATTTCTACAGCAATCACACGCCATATGCAGTTATTACTGGCGTAAGACTCATAAAAACACGTCATGTATATATTTCAGCTGAAGATCTGCCTGATGTCACATCACGAAGCGGCTTGTCTCCATGTCTGTCCCTCTGACCTGTGTGTTGTTCATCATTAGTTTGATTCCCCTTCGCTCTCGTTCTGTCTCTAACATTCACGTAGCGTTTCTCTTCCAGTCCAGTGTGCAGTAATAATGACCTGAGATTTCCCAGAATTCACATAATGCTCAAATGAAGTGCAATGACAGAGCGAGACTGCGTCATTCCCTTTTTCACGATGATTGGATCATCTTACTATTTATAGTTGTTATATGAATCATATCAGTATTTTTTGATATTGACAAAGACACAGAATGAACATATACCGTACACCTGACAGGTTCTGTTTTCATTTATTGTTGACTCATTATAATCCACGCCTCACTAAAAAGTCTTAGGTTTAATGAAAAATGATGCCACACCAAAGTTGAGCAAACACAAGCTGTCAATCAAAAGAAACCTTCGGTCAGATTTCTTAATGCGTTTGATAGGAGTCTCTTCTGCTCAGTAAGGCTGCATTTATTTAATAAAAAATACAGTAAAAATTGTGATATAGTATTATGATTCAAAGTAGCTTTTTTCTATGTGAATATATAGTAAAGTGTAATTTATTCCTGTGATCAAAGCTGTATTTTCAGTCTTCAGTGTCACATGATCCATCAGAAATCACTCTAATATGATGATTTGCTGCTCAAGAAACATTTATGATTATTATCAATGTTGAAAACAGTAGTAAATGGCAAGTTCAAAAGAACAGAATTTTCTTGAAATAGTAGAAATAACAATATAAATGTTTTTACTGTCACTTATGATCAATTCAATGCATCCTTGCTGCTGAATATATGTATATTTACTTTTTTTTATCTTACCGACCGCAAATGTTTCTTCTTTCTTAATGCATGGTTTTGGTCTTATTGTGCACGTTTGAAAAGAAAAAATTTACATTTAAGAATAAAAACAAAATCAGAAATGAATTGTATATGCAATTCTGGAGAAATGTGACACACATAGCATGAAAAACGACCTTTTAATTAAAACATCGAGTCGATTCACATACAGCTGGCAGACAATAACATGCTACTCGCCTCTGATAGTTATATTGCATGTCTTATTGTGGTATTTTGTTTGCATCAGCGTGTTACAAAAGAAAACCAATAGTATCTTTTTTAATGAACCGGTTCTGTATTCCCAATCCTAACGGTTAGTCCAGGTGTCGTGTTACAGTAATGCGACTCCTCCGTCCTGCTTTGTGTGACCAGACTGATATGATATTGTTGAGAACGGTGTGTGTGTGTGTGTGTTCATGCATACACTTACGGGAGATGACGACAGTGAGGTACAAAAGAAAGTATTTTTTACTAGACATTTCCTCCAAGTCCTGTTGAACTGTAGAAAATCGACTCGGCTGATGAGAACGTAAAGATTTCTGGATATTTCCGACTGTAAATTGGCGCTTGAGCATATGGTGTTTGAGTGAACACATTGAAGGTTAAATGTTTCGCCTCGTCCACATGCTCTCCGAATAATGTAGACTGGAGCAGATGGTATGTAGGCTGCACATTCACTTTATTTATGGGTGAATAAGACTGTGTGTGTGACTGTTGCAATTAGGTTCCATTTAGCCGGATATTTATTAATTATCTCTATCTGCAGACGCCCATAATCCAATCCACTGCTGTAAAAGCTGCTGGGTTGTACATGCCTGTCTAAATGAGCACATATAGACATACATAAATAAGGCTCTTGATGATTATATCTTTCGATTTTCAGAAGAAAGTGTGAGTGGAAAATTGCTATTTGGTTGTTAGGGTGTTCTGGATGATTGACAAGACGTTGCTAATGTGGTTTCTCAAGTGAAAAGAGTCTAGATACTTCACTTCCCAAACACTGCTAACCATTACAACTATTACATTAATTACTCTCCCTCATGTCGTTCCAAACCTGTAAGACTTTCGTTCATCTTCTGAACACAAATGAAGATACTTTTAATGAAATCTGAGAGCTTTCTGTCCCTCCATTGACAGCTACGCAACTACCACTTTGACACTTCAAAAAGTTCATAAAGAGATTTTAAAAGAGAATTCATATGAATTTTAGTCCGCTTTATATGATGAACAGATTTAAATTAGGCTTTTATTCACATATATACATTCATCAATGCAAACATCAGTTATGATAAACGGAAGCTCAAGCATGTTCGCTTTAATTGCGAGAACCAATGAGGTTCATTCTCGTGTTACGCATCACGTTTGAGCTTCAGCAAGAACCAATGAGGATCATTCTCGTGTTACGCATCACGTTTGAGCTTCGGCAAGAACCAATGAGGTTCATTCTCGTGTTACGCATCACGTTTGAGCTTCCGCAAGAACCAATGAGGTTCATTCTCGTGTTACGCATCACGTTTGAGCTTCTGCAAGAACCAATGAGGATCATTCTCGTGTTACGCATCACGTTTGAGCTTCTGCAAGAACCAATGAGGATCATTCTCGTGTTACGCATCACGTTTGAGCTTCTGCAAGAACCAATGAGGATCATACTCGTGTTACGCATCACGTTTGAGCTTCTGCAAGAACCAATGAGGTTCATTCTCGTGTTACGCATCACGTTTGAGCGTCAGCAAGAACCAATGAGGTTCATTCTCGTGTTACGCATCACGTTTGAGCTTCTGCAAGAACCAATGAGGATCATTCTCGTGTTACGCATCACGTTTGAGCTTCTGCAAGAACCAATGAGGATCATACTCGTGTTACGCATCACGTTTGAGCTTCTGCAAGAACCAATGAGGTTCATTCTCGTGTTACGCATCACGTTTGAGCGTCAGCGAGAACCAATGAGGTTCATTCTCGTGTTACGCATCACGTTTGAGCTTCTGCAAGAACCAATGAGGATCATTCTCGTGTTACGCATCACGTTTGAGCTTCTGCAAGAACCAATGAGGTTCATTCTCGTGTTACGCATCACGTTTGAGCTGCAGCAAGAACCAATGAGGTTCATTCTCGTGTTACGCATCACGTTTGAGTTACAGAAAGAACCAATGAGGATCATTCTCGTTCGGTTGAGCTTCTGTTTATGTTCGCTGCTAATCAATATTTATATATGTGAATAAAAGCCTAAATTCAATCTGTTTATCATATAAAGCGACTAACTAATATATGGATTAGTTTTACGATCTCCTTATGACCTTGAGTGGTAGACTGTTAATGTAGGAACAGAAAGCTCTCAGATTTCATTAAAAAGATCTTCATTTGTGTTTCAAAGATGAACGAAAGTCTTACAGGTTTGGAACAACATGAGTTTTCATTTTTGGGTGAACTAACCCTTGAACCCTAATAACACTTTACATTTTTAGAATTAAAAATGCATGCATTTACATTTATTCAATCATGATTTACTGCATTTATGAATATTTTTTTCCTTTGATTATGCTTTCAAAAGGAGGTTTTGTCATTTTCAGCTCACTTCTGGGAACGATTGTATGTCACTTTGTGTGTCTGGTCTTCGGATAATTTATGATGGTGCTGCTGTCCGTCAGCCAAATAAAAACAGATGACGCTCCGAAAACATCGTCTTTGATAAAGCCACCCCTCCACACACACACAGACACACACACACACACACACACACACACACACACACAGAGTGAATGGGAATCTGATAGATGTCTTTCTTTGTCTGTCGTTGTCGGGTGTGTGGGGGATGTGTTTTAGGTTAGATCACTCAGGCATCCATCACCGCATGTCGCTGGAGGTCTACAGAAAAATGCTTATTACAAAAATCTGTCATTATGCTTTTAAACACACGAGCACATTACATTTGCCTCGCCAAACAAGAAACTTTCAGAGTTTTATTATTTGCGCTTGAGTAAGCGTTCCTCCGAGACATTTGACTAATTCAGATATATTATTTTACGTAACAGGTGAAGCTGCGCAGCTCATTCTAGTTTTAATAAACGTGAATATTAATATAACAATCAAAGCACTCCATCATTTCTCTATAGAAAGTTTGGCTCCTTTAACTACTGTATGCTCTGGTTTCAGATACCTGAACTGCATTACTGCGTTACTCATACACAGGGTCTATAGACTTTTCTGATTTCAGAGATCAGATGCATGAGTTTCACCTTCTGGATGATAAAATGAGAATAAAATCCCACATTGAAGGAGGAACCCGAGCCATATCTAGATGCCCTTCAGAGTCGTGCGATTGGGTTTTGCACATGCATCAGAACATGTAAAAGTGTAGTTGTGGAAATATAATGGTCTTAATAAGCCAGATCGAAATAGATTTATGTCTGAATGGCATCTGTTGTGTTAAGACTGAAGCTCGCACACTCATATGTTGGATTTCTAATCAGCCCAACAGCATACAATGGCTTTAAATTGATGCCAGAGATAGTTGGACGCCTTCCCAACCTGAGAAAAAACTCTTCTCTTTTCATTATCCCATCATTTACGCCAACTAGCCGTTCATCTGTTTATGAAAACAGAAGGCGTTTGGTTTGTGTGCGTTTGCATTCGATCGCATGTACAAATGTGTGCGTTTGAGTCGACTTTCAGCGACCAAATGTTTTTGAGCGTCGTAAATATTCTCAGGAATTTGATAGCGTTGGTTTCAAAGTGGCGTCCCCTCTTCAGTTAATGAAAGCTACAAATTGAAACCCTCAAACTCAATGCAAACGCCATCTTGCATCCAAATTGAGTTCTAATATCCTTGAAAATTGGATGGAGAGATTGAGGAGGAGCAGGAAAATGGAAAAAGTGGCAAACAAAGAGGGGAAAAAAACATTTGTCGTATTACCAACTGCTTTGACTGTTGCGATGAACCTTTGAAGAGCAGCTTCTACATGCATTAAATGTGTAATACATATAATCACATCCTGAAGTGAGGAGGATGAATTATGTATTTTTACGAACCGTTCGACATGGGACCACCTTGAGATTTACATTTTATCGTCAAGGACGTTCTGCTGCTTTTGACAAACGTCCCGTCCCCTCCTGGTTTCACCACAAAACATTCACTGAGTCCATTGTTAGCATTTATCCTTAAAATCAGCATGACGTGGAGGGATTTGATGAGCGTGGCCTTTCATGCGCAGGAGAAGTGTGATGACTCAGCCGCTCTCAATGAGCTTCAGGTAATGGAGTTTCATCTGCACATCTCCCCACATTACAGATTTAAAATACCTCATCTGACATCTGCGCACGCTCAGTTCCTTACAGTAATGTACCGTGGTACCATGGCCAAAGAACCCTGGTATGAATATGGTAGACTTACAAAAAAGTTCCAGAAAGTTTCATCATGGTATTACTGTGTTAATTTGGGCATTTTCCATGGTGTTTTGCACTTGCACCATGATATTTTAGATGTGTACCATAGTATTATCAAGGTATTTTAAACATGCAACACAGTATTATCCTTTGGACATGAACATAAGGGCACCATGGCACTATCATGGTATTTTGGACATGTGTTATTTTTGTGGTATTTCTGGATGTGCACCATAATATTATCTTGCCGGTTTGGATGTGTATCATAGTATTACATTGTTTTGGACATGTACAATGGTATCACCATGGCATTTTAAACATGCAACACAGTATTATCCTTTGGACAGTATAGTGGTATTACCATTTGGATGTATACCATGGTATTACTGTGTTTTTTTTGGACATATTACATGAAATTACCAAGGGCCAAGGTATCACTGTGGCATTTTAGATGTGTACCATGGTTTTACCATAGTATTTTGTACATGCACAATGATATTATCATGGCGTTTTTGATGTTTACCATAGTATTGCTGTGGTATTTTGGACATTTACAATGGTATTACTGTGGAATTTTGACATTTACCATTGTACTACCACAGCATTTTAGACATGCACCACATGGTTTTGAACATGATATTTGATGTGAACTGTGGTAGTACTGTGGTATTTGATAATTTAACATGGTTCTACCATATTTTTTCGGACATATACCATGAAATTGCCATGGTATTTTGGGCCAAGGTATGACTGTGGCATTTTAGATGTGTACCATGGTTTTACCATAGTATTTTGTACATGCACAATGATATTATCATGGCGTTTTGGATGTTTACCATAGTATTGCTGTGGTATTTTGGACATTTACAATGGTATAACTGTGGAATTTTGACATTTACCATTGTACTACCACAGCATTTTAGACATGCACCACATGGTTATGAACATGTACCATGATATTTGATGTGAACTGTGGTAGTACTGTGGTATTTGATAATTTAACATGGTTCTACCATATTTTTTCGGACATATACCATGAAATTGCCATGGTATTTTGGGCCAAGGTATCACTGTGGCATTTTATATGTGTACCATGGTTTTACCATAGTATTTTGTACATGCACCATGATATTATCATGGCGTTTTGGATGTTTACTATAGTATTGCTGTGGTATTTTGGACATTTACCATTGTACTACCACAGCATTTTAGACATGCACCACATGGTTTTGAACACACTATGATATTAATGTGGTATGTTTGATATTACTGTGGTATGTTGGATGTGAACTGTGGTAGTACTGTGGTATTTTGGTAATTTAACATGGTTCTACCATATTTTTTCAGACATATACCATGAAATTGCCATGGTATCACCGTGGCATTTTAGATGTGTACCATGGTTTTACCATAGTATTTTGGACATGCACAATGGTATTAACATGGTATTTAAGATGTGCACCATAGTATTACTGTGGTATTTTGTGTAACATTGTATTAATTTCGTGGACTGCAGGACTGGACTGCTGTATATTTTAAAATATTACTGTATGGCCACTGCATGTCGTTTTGTTTCAGTGTGTACAGTGTCAAAGTACCACGGTATCACCATCCGGCATGATCAGAGTAGTTTTGTTATGAGGTCTTGATGTTATCAGTTTCTCCTGGTTCTGCATCAGCTGACACTGACGAGGTTCATCTCATCCCACGTTTAAAGAGGTGAATGTGTGATCGTTCTGTTGGAGAATTCTCCTGAGGACTCGACGACAGTCTCTCTTCACACAATAGCTGCTCGCCCCACTGTTTACAACACACAATTTAGTTTCCTTCCAACAATTATGAGGGAAATTGAATCTCAGGAAATGTTCATTTTCACATCCATTAGAGCGGACAATAACAGGGGAGGCCTGAAGCCCACAAAGACATCTGTCTTCAAAGGCCCGCAGAAGTATATGGAAGATTAATATCCAGGCCGGCAACACGAGTGCATGTTTACGGCGAGACCGAACGGAGAATAGAGCGACCTCAGATGTGTTACGCTGCTCATCTTTGAGCCAAAATCACCACTGAGATCTCTTTCTTATCCGGGTTACATCTTCAACCAAATCATCGGGCAGATTGTTCTCCTCAGAAAAACACTGTAACGTCTCAAACTGTGATTTTTTTCGGGAAAAACATCTTTGCATGAAACATAATGTTCAGGCTTTTATGGCTCATATAGTCTGATATAGTGAGAGCTCAAACTTGAGGAGGAAAAACAGCTCAGTTTTATATTTAGAGGCTCAAAATATGCAAAAACATTATAAAATGCATATAAATATCAATTTCTGCCAGTAATATCTTAGTAAGATGATATTTAAATGCTTAGTTTTATGATCAAAGTTTTAAAACATATAATGCAATGCAATACAATGATGATTGAGAGATGAACAAATAAACCTGATGATCATATTTGATACTCGTGATTTTTCTAATAAATGACGTATGGATAATCAAGCAAACCGAAGTTGCTTCAATATCAAAGTTACGTTTCAGATCATAAAGACACGTGAAGCTCGAGCTGAAGGATGTTTGTGCAATTAAACTAAAATGTAAAGTGTAAACTGTAGGAAGGACTGGAGGAGATTGAGTGCGACAGGTTTATCAGCAAAGTTTTGATCATTTTGTTTCAAATAACATTCAGTAGCTTTACAAGTCTCGTGAGCAATGAAAGAGTAATCTGTAAGGAATGAAAATGTTCTTCTGAGTGAGTAAGTCTCTTTCTTAAAATACCATGTAGCGTTTTAGCCTTCAAGTGGAGACGCTCGGACAGATGATATATATTTAGGAGAAGTTTGTGATTTGAGTAATGCACCGTGGCAAGGTGAAATCTGAGGTCCCACAATCCTTGTCTCTCATTCTCCACGGCCGCGTATTTGCTAAAAGTATTTGTTTGCAAGATAAATGGCCGTTCTCCAGGCGAAGATGACAGGCAACACAAAGATGATATTGAATTGATTTCTGAAATGTTGCAGAACTGACTGTATGATGTATACGGGCAGACATGAATCATAAAAATTCTATTAAAAAAGCTCTTGAATGGTTGACAGCGGAATATTATTTCTGATGATTAATTTGACTCAGTCATTATGGACGGGGCTCCAGTCAGATCGCCTCCTACAGAATTGCTTTTCATTCCCTCTTGAATACCCTGGCAATCTCTCTCTCTCTCTCTCTCTCTCTCTCTCTCTCTCTCTCTCTCTCTCTCTCTCTCTCTCTCTCTCTCTCTCTCTCTCTCTCTCTCTCTCTCTCTCTCTCTCTCTCTCTCTCTCTCTCGCATACTTCCTCTGTCAGGTCCAAAGTTAGATTGACGCGGCTGATGAGAGACATGAGTATTGATATGGACGCATGGCAACGAGAAAAAACACGAGAGCCAATCGCAAACTTTAGCGCTATGAAAACATGGTCTGCGCTTCCAAAAGTTGATTGTGATAATGCCGTATTTCCAGCAACTTTCCGTGAAGCCAGATCGGAAGCTGCCAACTCATACGCGTCCAAAAATGTGATTCTTACTTGTTTAACTGCATAATATTTATATAATTGTGTTTATGCCTCTCTTCACAAAGTAATTAGGCAAGCATCGTGTCTACTGTGGTTCATCATACTTACAGAAAGCTTTGGGATTGATCAGACTTGGTTTTATTAATTGTATTTGAAAATGAAAATAAAATATTTTAATTTAACATAAGTTATATTTGTATTGTATTTGTTGTATTTGAATGTGAACAAAATACAACTTATGCACAAATAAAATAAATTACAACTTATGTAAAATAAAATGAATAAAAGACAAATACAATTTAAAAATATAAATAGAATAAATTCAATACAAAAAATATATTTTTTTTTTACATTTTATTTAATTTATTTGAATGAAAGTTTTATTTTATTATTTTATTTGAACATTTTTTATATACAGGTGAAACTCGAAAAATTAGAATATGGTGCAAAAGTTCATTTATTTCAGTAATTCAACTTAAAAGGTGAAACTAATATATTATATAGACTCATTACATGCAAAGTGAGATATTTCAAGCCTTTATTTGTTATAATTTTGATATATTAATTGTGTATAATTGAGCTATAAGCCATATAATCATCAAAATTATAACAAATAAAGGCTTGAAATATCTCACTTTGCATGTAATGAGTCTATATAATATATTAGTTTCACCTTTTAAGTTGAATTACTGAAATAAATGAACTTTTGCACTATATTCTAATTTTGTATATAGACTATATATATATATATATAAATTGTATTTAAACATACATTTTTATTTTATTATTTAATTTAAGTTGTAATTTATTTTATTATATTCTTTCATTCTGTTTGAATTTATATTATTTATATTGAATTTATTTTATGTGTATTTATAAGTTTTTTCAAGTTTATTTTTAATTTGTTATATTTAAACAAGTTTTATTGTATTTATCTATTTTGTTTGAACGGAACGGTTGCAATTTATTTAATTCAATTTTGATGATATTCAATCTGACGAGCAAACGCCACAAAAGCCGCTATAAAGATGTAGTGATCCTCTCTGTGTTCCCGCAGCAGAATTACTCAGGACACGGCGGGGGGAGCGGGAACGGCGGAGGGGGGGGAGACGAGGACTACGAGATCCCCCCGATAACCCCCCCGAATCACCCCGAGCCTCACCTGCTGCACCTGATGGACCCCGAGTCCAGTTACCTGTGTCACTCCATCCCTCACAACGGCCTGATCAACCCGTACTCGTACCCCGAGCTGCCCGCGCTCATGATGTCCAACATGCTGGCGCAGGACGGGCACCTGCTGTCCAGCCAGATGCCCTCGGTGAGTCCCACAATGCACTGCAGCGAGATCCAGGCCTAGTGCGCTGCCTACACAGACTACATGCTTTGTTAGGCGTCATGGGTTCGCAAGGCTGTTACAAACTAATTACGTGGATTTATAAGATCACATTTATCCTTTGTGGATCGGGCAATCCCACAATGCACTGCAGTGAGATCTAGATCTAAGACGAGACTAAGACTAAGAAAGTAATATTTTAATCAGTACCGAAAATTATCAATTTAATTCAACTCTGACATTTGTGTGTGCACTATGCATTTTTGTTTATAATCATAACAATAGCATTGTTTGGTGTTAGCGTGTCTATTTTCTAGTCTAGTATTCTCTGTTAACTTGAACTGGCAAGCTCAAAGTTAGCATGTGTCATAAATGTGACGTCTTTAGCTCAGTTCATGCATATAGTTGTTAAATTCACATTTACTAATTTAGCAGAAATTGTTAATATTTCATAATTATTGATAACTAAATAATTCATTTAACTGTTAATAGTGTATGTCAATATTTATTTTTACTTATTAAATATTATTTATATCTAAATTATATAATTTATAATATGTATTTACAGCAGAAAATATTAATTAAGAATATCACTAGTCTGTATCTTGTCCTAGTTTTTTTGTATCAATAGAAATCCCATAATGCACTGCAGTGAGATCTAGGTCTAAGACGGCATATGAAGTCTTTTTATAAATAATATCTTAATCAGTACCGAAAATTATCAATATAAGTAAAACTCTGACATTTGTGTGTGCACTATGCTATAAGCATAGTGTATTATTGTGTCTATTTTCTAGATAAGTTTTCTCTATTAATAACTTGCAAGCTCAAATTTAGCATGTATCATAAATTTGACGTCTTTAGCTCAGTTCATGCATATAGTATAATTCAGTAGAAATTGTTAATATTTCATAATTATTGATAATTAAAAAAATATTAATATAACTGTTAATATTGTGTGTCAATATTTATTTTATTAAATATTTATATATAAATTATATAATTTATAATATGCATTTACAGCAAGAAAATACTAATTAAGAATATAGTATCTTGCATCAATAAAAACAGTAGAATCACCAGATGCATATGCAAATGATATGCAGATGAGGTTTTGCATAATTAAAAAGGCTCCATATTTGGTATTTCCAGGAGAACTTCTGGTGGAGAGTAAAGCTTGTGCATCTTCAGCTTGCTGTGATTTATGAATCCCTACGGTTAAATGAATCACTTAACGATTATGTGTATGCATATTTTCGGCTGATGTGATTGGCTGTTTTAGTGTGTTAGTTTGAGTGACAGGTGTCCTCGTCCTCATAGCGTCTCTGGTCGAGTGTCACTGAATGACTAGATGAATGAAGCCCACAGACAGCTAACTGACCACATCAGGCCTTTGTCTCGACTAACGATCCTCTAATTGCGTGGTAAGAGTGAGAGATGATGCGGATGATGATGCGGACGCATCAGTCTGTCAGAGTCGGTGCCACTGAGGGTTTGTGGGTAAATTCTCTCTGTCAGTGGCTTCTTTGTTCGTCCATTACGCTCTTCTCCTCCTCCTCATATCCAGAGCTCATTACTTGCTGTTTTGTTGCTTAACACAGACTCTGAGGGCTATAAAGAAATATCAGGAGAGTCGTCAAACCTGCCATCTGTGGAAACTCCCTCATAAAGCAAAGAAATGTACAGGACAGCTCCCAAACAACTCTGGAATACCTCTATAAGAGTGAATCTCCTTCTTAAACTGTGCTAAATAGAATTATAGTTCACTGTAATTATGTTAGATGCGATTAGTAGCTATTAATCGATTTGACAGCACTAATATATATATAAATATATATATATATATACACACTATGTTAAAACATACATATTCAATACAATGAAAATAAACTATAATATTATATATTTATGTTTATTAGTGCTGTCAAATCTATTAATTGCTACTAATCGCATCTAACATAAAAGTTTGTAATTGTATATATATATATATATAATTATATATTAACAAACTTTTATGTTAAATGCGATTAGTAGCAATTAATAGATTTGACAGCACTAATAAACATAAATATATAATATTATAGGTTATTTTCATTGTATTTAATATGTATGTTTTAATATACATATACATAGTGTATATATATATATATATATATAAACACACACATATAGTATGTATATGTATATTAAAACACATATATATATATATAAACACGCACATATAGTATGTATATTAAAATATATATATATATATATATAAACACACACATATAGTATGTATATGTATATTAAAACACATATATATATATATAAACACGCACATATAGTATGTATATTAAAATATATATATATATATATATAAACACACACATATAGTATGTATATGTATATTAAAACATTAAAACACACATATATATATATATATATATATATAAACACGCACATATAGTATGTATATGTATATTAAAACATTAAAACATATATATATATATATATATAAACACACACATATAGTATGTATATTAAAACATTAAAACACACACATATATATATATATATATATATAAACACGCACATATAGTATGTATATGTATATTAAAACATTAAAACACACACATATATATATATAAACACGCACATATAGTATGTATATTTATATTAAAACATTATATATATGTATGTTTTAATGTGTGTGTATATATATATATATATATATATATAATAAAGTTGAAGTTAACATCATGCATAAAACTAAATCTAAAAAAATTAATAATTAAAGCTAAAAAAAATTTTTTTAAACAAAAGCATGTAACAAATTTAAATTAAAATGAAAACTGAAAATATAAAAATAAAAGCTATTTCAAAACATGAATAAATATTATAATAGTGTATAAATAATACTAAAATATCACAGGACAGATTTTTGTGAGATTCACCTCTAAGCTTTTTTGTCCTCTTTTATATAACAGGGCTTTATATAACATTTCAGTCTTTTTGATTTTAAAACTCAGTTTGAAACTGGAATCCAGTGCAATAACAGGGCCGAGTTGAAATGAAACTTTTCTGGTCATTCTTCTAATGGCTCTCTACAAAAGAAGCCACTTAAAATGGACATCAGGCACCAGCACAAAATGGATGACAGACGTTCTGCAGCCGTATGAATCTATGCATGCAATTTCTTTAGCTACCACAATGCATTAAATCAACCATTCTTTCATTTCAAGATCCCATTTCTATATTGACACCCATCGAGCGGGTGAATATAGAGTGTGCGAGTCAATAAATCTCCACTTAATGACACCAGCGTGATGGACTGCCATTTTATTCCCATTTCTTCCTGAAGCAAACTTAACCACGTAGCAATTATGTTCTGTGCTATTTGTGCACTAAATTTCTGGTTGTTTCTGGTCGAGGCGTTTATTACGTTTTATACGCCCACAGTTACAATGATAAAACCAATCATTTTTGGAAAAGCTAAGCTCTATGCGCTGTATAATAGGGAGATGTGTAATGCGCCCTATTCATTGTGATGCTGATAACATTTCATGTTTTACATTGACCTTCTATGACCTTTGCCTCCATCTGAGATTGGTGAAATTAAATTTTAGATGTCTGATTTGGTAGATCGATGGCATTGAAACGCTGTACTGGTTGCATTCTCAGACTTGCCACTAGAGGCGCTATATAACAGTTAAATAGCTTAGCATCAACAACACATTCGGTTTAATGGCACAGACATTTGAAGGTAACATTGATCCTTTTCTTGTTTTGTTTCACATGCTTAGTGATGGGAGGAAAAAAGATTTCCGAAGCTTTGAATCAATTGAATCAATTTGATCAAATTGCGAATCAATTCTTTTGAAACAGTGATTCGGAGCACATAAAGTCACATGATTTCAGTAAATGCAGTTTTGTTACATCATAACCCCGTTCAAAAACAGTGTAAATGCAATGAAAACTGAAAAACATCTTTTACAAACCAATTGCAAATGTTTTATTAAAAGTGTAATCTATGAAATGCAATTAACAAATGGTCTAATACCATTAAATGTGAAGTGTCTGTATAATATTGTTATTTTATTAAATTCTTGGGCTTGTTTTGTTTATGGAGTGCTTGGTAAATCAGGCCAGTAAGAAAATATATACTTTATTTTAATTATACAAATGTGTAATTGATGCGGTAAAAACCTTAGACAGACACTGGTTCATGGGTTCACACAGATCTGATGTGACTCTGAATCACTGGTTCGAATTAAATGATTCACAAAGGATTCAAAGCTTCACAACGCAGTGTTTCGAGTCAAATGTAACCATGACTCATTGGAATAAAGTCAATGTTTTTGCAATAGAGAGCCTGAGTCCCTCTCCTCGGCTTCCGGCTCACGGGACCTTATTTCTGGAAAAAATATGTATGGTAGTCAATGGCGAGAGACAACTTATCTTTTTATTCCGTCTGAACTGTGCCCTGAATTACACATATGATGTTTGTCAATTTAAAAGATACTTATGAAAGTCAAGAAAGTCGCAGTTTGTCATAAAACAGAAGAGTAACATTTAGTTTGATGTGAAAATCGCTCAATGAACTACATCTCCCGGGAAGCGAAACAACGAGCGAGATCCGCTGCTCGTGTGTGTGCAGTCTGGTACAAAACACTCGATGACGGCGTAACGTTACGATTATAACGCAAGACTATAGAAACAATGACAGACGTTAGCTTCAGTAAAGTTAGCTTCAGTAAAGTTAGCTTCAGTAAAGTTAGTAGCTTCAGTAAAGTAAGCTTCAGTAAAGTTAGCTTCAGTAAAGTTAGCTTCAGTAAAGTAGCTTCAGTAAAGTTAGGTTCAGTAAAGTTAGCTTCAGTAAAGTAAGCTTCAGTAAAGTTAGCTTCAGTAAAGTTAGCTTCAGTAAAGTAAGCTTCAGTAAAGTTAGCTTCAGTAAAGTTAGCTTCAGTAAAGTTACCTTCAGTAAAGTTAGCTTCAGTAAAGTTAGCTTCAGTAAAGTTAGTAGCTTCAGTAAAGTAAGCTTCAGTAAAGTTAGCTTCAGTAAAGTTAGCTTCAGTAAAGTTAGCTTCAGTAAAGTTAGGTTCAGTAAAGTTAGCTTCAGTAAAGTAAGCTTCAGTAAAGTTAGCTTCAGTAAAGTTAGCATCAGTAAAGTTAGCTTCAGTAAAGTTAGCTTCAGTAAAGTTAGCTTCAGTAAAGTTAGCTTCAGTAAAGTTAATAGCTTCAGTAAAGTAAGCTTCAGTAAAGTTAGCTTCAGTAAAGTTAGCTTCAGTAAAGTTAGGTTCAGTAAAGTTAGCTTCAGTAAAGTAAGCTTCAGTAAAGTTAGCTTCAGTAAAGTTAGCATCAGTAAAGTTAGCTTCAGTAAAGTTAGCTTCAGTAAAGTTAGCTTCAGTAAAGTTAGCTTCAGTAAAGTTAGTAGCTTCAGTAAAGTTAGCTTCAGTAAAGTTAGCTTCAGTAAAGTTAGCTTCAGTAAAGTTAGGTTCAGTAAAGTTAGCTTCAGTAAAGTAAGCTTCAGTAAAGTTAGCTTCAGTAAAGTTAGCATCAGTAAAGTTAGCTTCAGTAAAGTTAGCTTCAGTAAAGTTAGCTTCAGTAAAGTTAGCTTCAGTAAAGTTAGTAGCTTCAGTAAAGTAAGCTTCAGTAAAGTTAGCTTCAGTAAAGTTAGCTTCAGTAAAGTTAGCTTCAGTAAAGTTAGCTTCAGTAAAGTTAGCATCAGTAAAGTTAGCTTCAGTAAAGTAAGCTTCAGTAAAGTTAGCTTCAGTAAAGTTAGTAGCTTCAGTAAAGTTAGCTTAAGTAAAGTAAGCTTCAGTAAAGTAAGCTTCAGTAAAGTTAGCTTCAGTAAAGTTAGCTTCAGTAAAGTTAGCTTCAGTAAAGTAAGCTTCAGTAAAGTTAGCTTCAGTAAAGTTAGCTTCAGTAAAGTTAGCTTCAGTAAAGTTAGCTTCAGTAAAGTTAGCATCAGTAAAGTTAGCTTCAGTAAAGTTAGCTTCAGTAAAGTTAGCTTCAGTAAAGTTAGTAGCTTCAGTAAAGTTAGCTTCAGTAAGCTTCAGTAAAGTTAGCTTCAGTAAAGTTAACTTCGGTAAAGTTAGCTTCAGTAAAGTTAGCTTCAGTAAAGTTAGCTTCAGTAAAGTTAGCTTCAGTAAAGTTAACTTCGGTAAAGTTAGCTTCAGTAAAGTTAGCTTCAGTAAAGTTAGCTTCAGTAAAGTTAGTAGCTTCAGTAAAGTTAGCTTCAGTAAGCTTCAGTAAAGTTAGCTTCAGTAAAGTTAACTTCGGTAAAGTTAGCTTCAGTAAAGTTAGCTTCGGTAAAGTTAGCTTCAGTAAAGTTAGCTTCAGTAAAGTAAAGTTAGCATCAGTAAAGTTAGCTTCAGTAAAGTTAGCTTCAGTAAAGTTAGCTTCAGTAAATTTAGCTTCAGTAAAGTCAGCTTCTGTAAAGTTAGCTTCGGTAAAGTTAGCTTCAGTAAAGTTAGCTTCAGTAAAGTTAGCTTCAGTAAAGTTAGCATCAGTAAAGTTAGCTTCAGTAAAGTAAGCTTCAGTAAAGTTAGCTTCAGTAAAGTTAGTAGCTTCAGTAAAGTTAGCTTAAGTAAAGTAAGCTTCAGTAAAGTAAGCTTCAGTAAAGTTAGCTTCAGTAAAGTTAGCTTCAGTAAAGTTAGCTTCAGTAAAGTAAGCTTCAGTAAAGTTAGCTTCAGTAAAGTTAGCTTCAGTAAAGTTAGCTTCAGTAAAGTTAGCTTCAGTAAAGTTAGCATCAGTAAAGTTAGCTTCAGTAAAGTTAGCTTCAGTAAAGTTAGCTTCAGTAAAGTTAGTAGCTTCAGTAAAGTTAGCTTCAGTAAGCTTCAGTAAAGTTAGCTTCAGTAAAGTTAACTTCGGTAAAGTTAGCTTCAGTAAAGTTAGCTTCAGTAAAGTTAGCTTCAGTAAAGTTAGCTTCAGTAAAGTTAACTTCGGTAAAGTTAGCTTCAGTAAAGTTAGCTTCAGTAAAGTTAGCTTCAGTAAAGTTAGTAGCTTCAGTAAAGTTAGCTTCAGTAAGCTTCAGTAAAGTTAGCTTCAGTAAAGTTAACTTCGGTAAAGTTAGCTTCAGTAAAGTTAGCTTCGGTAAAGTTAGCTTCAGTAAAGTTAGCTTCAGTAAAGTAAAGTTAGCATCAGTAAAGTTAGCTTCAGTAAAGTTAGCTTCAGTAAAGTTAGCTTCAGTAAATTTAGCTTCAGTAAAGTCAGCTTCTGTAAAGTTAGCTTCGGTAAAGTTAGCTTCAGTAAAGTTAGCTTCAGTAAAGTTAGCTTCGGTAAAGTTAGCTTCAGTAAAGTTAGCTTCAGTAAAGTTAGCTTCAGTAAAGTCAGCTTCAGTAAAGTCAGCTTCAGTAAAGTCAGCTTCAGTAAAGTTAGCTTCGGTAAAGTCAGCTTCGGTAAAGTTAGCTTCGGTAAAGTTAGCATCAGTAAAGTTAGCTTCAGTAAAGTTAGCTTCGGTAAAGTTAGCTTCAGTAAAGTTAGCTTCAGTAAAGTTAGCTTCAGTAAAGTTAGCATCAGTAAAGTTAGCTTCAGTAAAGTTAGCTTCAGTAAAGTTAGCTTCAGTAAAAGTGAGCTTCAGTAAAGTTAGCTTCAGTAAAGTTAGCTTCAGTAAAGTTAGCTTCATTCATTGAGAGAAAATGTGCGCCTTTGGGGTTTGTAGTCTTTGTAATTACGTATTTTCACAGTCTTATACCTCAACAGTTTTACATCAAACTGCGACTTTCTTGACTTTAAAATGTATCTTTTAAATTGACAAACATCATATGTGTAATTCAGGGCACAATTCAAACGAGATCAAAATCTTTGTTGTCGCTCGCCGTTGACTACCATACAATATTTTTCCGAAATAAGATCCCATGGTGGTCGACCGGAAGAGGAGGGGCTTAGGCTCTCTATTCTGTTGGTGACTGTTGTAAAAATGTCGGTTATGCGAACGTTAAGACAACATTCCATTTTATCATTTTGAAAACATGTAAATGTTACTTTTGAACGTGAACATTCTGAACATGAACATTCCAAAAAACAACCATTCTCAAACAATAAGTAAAAACATCCAACTGAAATGTTTCAGGAAAACGTTCCATAGGCGAATGTTTTGATAATGTTATTAAAGACCAAATAACTTTAAGCGAACATTCTTTTAACGATACTTGAAGAACGTTTGTTCGTTACTTTGATAGAAACTTTCCAGAGCGTTAGCCAAAGTTCCCTGTTAGCTGGGGAAAACCTTCATGCACATTTGAAAGTGCTTATGTTTGCATACTTAGAATGTGTTTCTCGTCTCCTAGTTTATGATTAAATTGAAAAGCAAAGAAAAACAATGTAGTGTGCTGTTGTGTTTACATCCGCAAAATTCAATGCAAACAAGACTGGTCCATTTGGGTTGGGGGTGTTCAGTGTTGTTTATGGGACGGGCTTTGTCGCACACAGAAGCCTTCGCTGATGAAATGAATCTCTGCCGTCCGTCAGGGGGTCAGTGCATATATTCCCTCTCCAGGAGAGAACAGAAGCCATTAGGTTTCATCTTCCGTCTTGAGTAGAGCGAGCTGGAGAGATCTTTTTTCATTAGAGAGAGAGAGACTGTCAGAGAAAAGAGATGGAGAGAGATGGGCTGGAGGGGCAGAAAGAGTGATAGAGGAACGGGAGGAGCAAAAAGAGGTTGAGTGACTGAACACGGCACCGGGATAAAAGGAAAACTGCTTTGAATGGAATGTCATCAGTACTAAGAGCTTTTTAAAGTATATCAAACCATTTAGATGGAGCGCTGCAGCATGGACACAACTTCCATCTCCATAACTGTGTTTGCACTTCTGACGGAGAATACATATCTGGACCAGCTCTCTTTACTGGTAATGCATGTTAATTCAGGGCATGTAAACTCCATCAACACACTAACCAGAGACATGCACTGGGGGAAACGTTGGAGACACTATTAGAAATCGCTTGAAAACTCAGAAGAAACCGAGCACATTGCACATTGATTGAATTAAAAAATAGTATTTACTCCAGGAATCTTAGTTTTATTTTCAATGAACACACTAATTAGAAATCGCTTGTAAACTTCACAATTGATTACGAAGAAATGGAAAGTTACACATTTAATTAAAAAATAGTTTTATTTAAAATTTTGAAAAGTGCTTTTTTTTTACAGTGTAGAATATATTTTTGTCCAGGAGAAATTATATTTCTATATGAACATGATCTTTCTTGATGCTGACCATTCATTCAGCACACTGTCAAAGCATCATTTCATGTTTTATATTTAATATCTGCGATGTGATAGCGTTGATGTCATTAATCTAACTTGTACTGTACAGATATCTCATAAGGGAATAAATGGCTTCGAGCGAGAGCCAGCTGTGCTGATGTGGATATCAAAGTTAAACATGTATGTGAACGTCATGATTTAGCAGATGTGGGTTTCTGTGCAATATTCTTCATTAATGAAATGTCACATTTCAATGAGATTTCAAGGGCAATCAAGTGAGTAAAACATGTCATTATCAAGAGGATAATTTGCATTTGCCACAACAGTTTGAAATATGTGTCCTTCACTACAAGTGTTTTTTATGTATGTTGTGTAATACAGGATAATATAGTTCTGACACGAATGGAAACTGGAATGTTTATAGAATATAATCTGTATCGTCATTATACAT
>JARWKJ010000010.1:2220938-2240938 GCA_029959095.1 Rhinichthys osculus
CTCGGATCATTTGTTCTGACTTCAAATCTGACTTTTGATTCCAGGCAAGACTCTAGTGGAGACTCACACAAACTCTTTCATTCTCATCTCCGTTCGGTTTCTCAGACACACTCGAGATATTAAAGAGCTGTAATGATCGGCTTGGAGTGGATTATTGCTTCAGCTTGGCATCTGTCCGTTTAGTTGTTTTACAAGTTCACGTCTCACCAGTGTCTCCAGCACAGATCTATAAAACATGAAGAACTGAGCAGATGATCTGAGCTAGCAGGGGTTTGAGCCGCTCCGCTGTCACACACACACACACACACCAGGCACACGTGCCGAGCATGTGTGAAGAGTTAACACACTTACTAATCATCCTTAAATGAACCTAATTGTTGCTGCGACACCCCGCTGAGAGTGTGTGTGAGTGTTTGTGTGTGTGTGTGTGTGTGTGTGTGTGTGTGTGTGTGCACGGCTTCTGCCTCCAGGCTTCTTTTCTCATTAGATGTAGTAGAAATGTTCTGTCTTTCTGCCTGTTCCATGTGTTGATACGGCCGTCTCTCTTCTTCCAAAGCCATTTGGGAGCTGTCATGTCAAACTCAGACTTCAGCCCAAACAAGACGAGGTCGGGAAATATATTCGCTCTTTCCTAAACCTATGAGCTGCCTTGCTGTCTAAATAGGCAGCTGCCTGCTAAGGGGTCATTCACATAGTGCTTTATAATTGTTGTCTTAGGCCTTCGCATCAGGTCTTGCTAGAAAATACTGCATACTACACAGTGCATACTACACAGTGCATACTACACAGCGTACACTGCATACTACACACTGCATACTACACAGCGTACACTGCATACTACACACTGCATACTACACAGTGTACACTGCATACTACACACTGCATACTGCATGCTATTTTTTTAAAAACACTAGGCATTATTCCATGAACATTTTAAACAGTATGATACATAGTTGTCATGTGACCTCGAGTTATTAACTTGAACATCTCAAATTATTGATTATTATGATTATTTTAATCATTTTAAATTTAGCATTAAAATTATTGTTCTTTTACAATTTATTCAATTTAAACACTTTTAATTCACACTACTTTTATTAAAAAAATTATTGAAGTTAAAATATTATTTTCTTTATTAATTTACATTTAGATATTACATTTGTTTTGTATTAGCGTTTTATTTTTATATTTTCAGTTTTCATTTTAGTAATTTTATAATATGTACTTTTCCCATTGTTATTATTATGTCTTATGATTTTTTTTGAACGGTTTAGTCATTTTAGTAGTTCAACGTAATTCAGTTAAGCGTTTTAAGTTTAGCTAATTTATTTCAGCTATAATTCAATTTCAGAAAATAATTTGAATGATCTTAATTTTAGTTAACACTAACAACACCGCATAATACACACACACACACACACAAATATTAGAGATAGTTAGTACACTCAAAAAAATGCCGGGTTGTTTCAACCCAAATTTGGGTCAAATATGGACAAACCCAAATGTTGGGTTAAAAATGTAATTAAAAAATTTACAGTTGAAAGTGAAAGTTGAAGTTGGGTTAAAATTTTTAATTAAATTTTTAACCCAACATTCGGGTTTGTCCATATGCGACCCAAATTTGGGTTAAAGCAACCCAGCATTGTTTAGAGTGTATTAACCTATTATGGATTCTTTCAATACTGAATGAAATACAAACACGATGAACCGTTTTCTCGTGTTCTGTGCAGTGCATTCTGGGATTGGTCTCTCTGTGAAGGATGCATGTGATCATGTGGTCGAGAACGCTCCTGTGATCAGTCCTTACACACTGTCTGGCTTTCTTCTTCAACTCTTTTCATTGTACAATAAGCCTGATGGTTTACCAGCTGTGTGACTACAGTGAGACGAAGCCTGTGTTGTGTCTAAACCACTGACCGTCCTGTAGGTTTATAGTGTTAGCCTCATTACACACACACACACACACACACACACACACACAGATAACCGTTGTGAACATGCCATGCTACTAAGCGTCTCTGCTAAAGCCTTTGTTTGTTAGCTTGTTTGTTTTTCCTGGTCACATTTTAAAGACGTACTGAGCGAAACCGCATCGCCGCACCGAGGAAGCTTATTAAATGCATGAAAGTGAATTTGTTGTTGTGTTTCAGATGAACACATGCGCATGCCTGGCGCTGTCGTGACGGTAATGAACACGTAGAAAGACCCTGCTAGTCTTTCAGAGGCGAAACGCTTCTCGTCGCTCCCCTCAGATTTACATCCCAGTTAATTGAATTGGAATATGATGCAATAAAACTGTCCCAGCCATGAAATAAAGGCCCAATCAAATTATTTCAATTGTTGCCTCCAGTCTCCTCCTCCCGTGAATGTTTCTAACATTAAGACCTTGTGAAAACTGAATTGGATTTTTGTGGTTTTCACTTCATTCAAAGATGCGGGATGTTTCTAGTGGAAAACCATCATTTGCATTTCTTCACTAGGACAATTATAAGGATCAATTATTGCTAATTTCATAAGAAATTTGACTTATTGATTGATTTTATGTGCTTTATAGTGAGTGTTTATCATTTTTCAGAGGTTGCCAGAATGTTTGCATAAAATCATATCAGCTCGTCTGGCAAATTTTAGTTTTTCGTATTAGATGGAAATTCGGATGTCTTTCTCTTCTGTGACAACAAGCTAAAAAAGTGACAAAAATAATTTCAATGCTGTTCTTTAGAATTCCTAAGAATCCTGAAGAAGAAAAAAAGGTATCGCAGTGTTTCTTTAGCATCAAATCATCATATTAGAGTGATTTCTGAAGGATCATGTGACCCTGAAGACTGAAAATACAGCTTTGATCACAGGAATAAATTACACTTTACTATATATTCGCATAGAAAACAGCTATTTTGAATCGTAATAATATTTCACAATTTTTACTGTATTTTTGATCAGCATAAAAGACAAAACAAAATGAAAAATCCTCTTTTTTTATATACCGGTAATTATTGAGTTGTTTGGGTTTCGACCATTAAAGCAGTCGATGTAGCTATAGTGTATTGTGAGCGCAGGTTGTCTGAGGTAAAGCTGATAACAGTGCTGATGAATGAGGCATGGAAAGCCAGTGCTGATCTGTGATCTGTGTGTGAGTGTGTTGTGAATGGAGCCGCTCTGTGATGTGGTGTGTCGAGGTTTGACTTCAGCTCGGAGTTCAAAGACCAGCGCTTTGTAACCGTCTTTCGTTTACACGGCTCTCAGAGATGAAACTCGCACGTCTTCGGGGAGGACAGGTTGCGTTTGCTTACAGATTTAACCAGCGCTTGATTTATAAATTGGCCGCCTTATTAGCACCCGGAGCGTTGTTATAAATGACCCCGGCGGGCACGGAGCGAGACATTCAGAGAACGAGATGTGCTGGGTTTCATGTTCTGCCCTCGAGGCGAACGAGGAGTCGCGGTGAGGGCAGATCTGGATGAGATTCCCCCCCGCCCGCGTGTTTACGGCTCCAGCGCGAGAGATCAGTCTCCAGCGCGCGGCTAATTAAAGCTGCCATGGCCGCGAGCCTGCCGGGATAATGTTCTATTATTATAGTCATTTGTTTCAATTAACCGCTCTGTGATTTTACAATAGCAACTGTGAACCTGCGTGGAGTGAGCCATCACTCCCAACAAGATGTCTTCAATCAGCGGCAGCGGGCGAGACTGAGATCGCTTACCCATCATGCCTTGTGCTTCGGGACTCGTTTTACACTGGGCATCAGAATCACTTACAATATGGTCCCACGGTGAAATGCAATGCATTCAGAAAAAATGGGTGTAGAAACCATTTTCACACAGAGATTGCTAGTGAATTGCACAAATAAAACATGACATTTTTTTATATTTTAAGTTTGACTGGACGCATTATCTTTGGCATTAACAACTATTTCACTAGTTCACACTTACAAATAAGTTAGATAGAATAAATGGTATGCATATTTGGCGTGCTGTCCGGGGAGAGGGCTCCGGGCTCGGATATTTGGCCCGAACCCAAAGTACTCCCCCCGTATTGCTGGTTTAAGTAGTAACCAGGTGAGTGTGAGGAGACGGGGTGGTGGAGGGATGCTGAAAAACTGTCGAAGAACATTGGTGAGTCAAATGTGTGTATATATATAGGTCTCCAACTCGAGCTGATTGGATAGACATGTTGATTACTGATGGTCGACAGCTGGTTGGAATGATGTGATAATTGGATCAATTATTTGAACGTGCTCCTCCCGAACTTTGTTAATAAAACATCATATATAACAATAATACGGTCCCACGGTGAAATGCAATGCATTCAGAAAAAATTGGTGTAGAAACCATTTTCACACAGAGATTGCTAGTGAATTTCACAAAGAAAACATGACATTTTTTTATATTTTAAATTTGACTGGACGCATGATCTTTGGCATTAACAACTATATATAACAATAATACTGTCCCACCCTGAAATGCAATGCATTAAAAAAAAAATTGGTGTAGAAACCGTTTTCACACAGAGATTGCTAGTGAATTGCGCAAATAAAAACGTGAAATTCACAAATATTTTAAGTTTTATCTTTGGCGTTAACAACTAAGTGTCTATTCTGGTTAGTTGCATTTTGCACTTTTTTCTCTCTAGCTGTCGGACTCGTTTTACACTGGGCACCAGAATCACTTACAATACGGTTCTGCGGTGAAATGCAATGCATAAAAAAAATGCATTGGTGTCGGTCACATGGAGATTGCTAGTGAATTTCACAAATAAAACATGACTTTTTTTATATTTTAAGTTTGACTGGACGCATGATCTTTGGCATTAACAACTATATATAACAATAATACGGTCCCACCCTGAAATGCAATGCATTAAAAAAAAAAATTGGTGTAGAAACCATTTTCACACAGAGATTGCTAGTGAATTGCGCAAATAAAAACGTGAAATTCACAAATATTTTAAGTTTTATCTTTGGCGTTAACAACTAAGTGTCTATTCTGGTTAGTTGCATTTTGCACTTTTTCCTCTCTAGCTGTCGGACTCGTTTTACACTGGGCACCAGAATCACAATACGGTTCTGCGGTGAAATGCAATGCATTAAAAAAATGCATTGGTGTTGGTCACATGGAGATTGCTAGTGAATTTCACAAATAAAACATGACATTTTTTTATATTTTAAATTAACTATATATAACAATAATACTGTCCCACCCTGAAATGCAATGCATTAAAAAAAAAATTGGTGTAGAAACCATTTTCACACAGAGATTGCTAGTGAATTGTGCAAATAAAAACGTGAAATTCACAAATATTTTAAGTTTTATCTTTGGCGTTAACAACTAAGTGTCTATTCTGGTTAGTTGTATTTTGCACTTTTTTCTCTCTAGCTGTCGGACTCGTTTTACACTGGGCACTAAAATCACAATACGGTTCTGCGGTGAAATGCAATGCATTAAAAAAATGCATTGGTGTTGGTCACATGGAGATTGCTAGTGAATTTCACAAAGAAAACATGACATTTTTTTTATATTTTAAATTAACTATATATAACAATATGGTCCCACAGTGAAAAATTGGTGTAGAAACCATTTTCACACAGAGATTGCTAGTGAATTGCACAAATAAAAACGTAAAATTCACAAGTATTTTATCTTTGGCGTTAACAACTGAGTGTCTATTTTGGTTAGTTGCATTTTGCACTTTTTTCCTCTCTAGCTGTCGGACTCGTTTTACACTGGGCACCAGAATCACTTACAATACGGTCCCTCCGTGAAACGCATTAACAAAAATAATATGTAGAAACCATTTTTACTCAGAGATTGCTAGTGAACTTCACAAATACAACCGTGAAATTGTTTGACTGGACGCTTGATGCACGAGTGTCTATTTTGGTTAGTTGCATTTTGCACTTTTTTCCTGTAGCTGTCAGAACAGACCTGTGACCCATTTTAGGGTGGTGACCCACTAGTTGAGCACCAGTGGCCTAGATTCACTCTCATTGGCTGTGTTGCGATATTTACTATTTTTGCATAATCTAATATAGTCTGATAGGACTCGGAAGCATCACTGCAGGTATTACTTAGGATTTATTTGTTGCATTAGGAATGGAGGGTCAAGTTGAGCACATTGCATTGTGGGAAACAGAATACAGTGTGCTTTTGTTGTGTTCTGCAAATTAAGTAGGCCATCCGCATGCAAACTGCAGAAGTGTCTATTCTGAACACAGAAACTTAATATAACTGGATTATTATGTGGCCTGAACATTTGACACATAAAGCAATACACACAGGTGAAACTCGAAAAATTAGAATATGGTGCAAAAGTTCATTTATTTCAGTAATTCAACTTAAAACTAATATATTATATAGACTCATTACATGCAAAGTGAGATATTTCAAGCCTTTATTTGTTATAATTTTGATTATTATGGCTTACAGCTTATGAAAACCTTTTCAGAATTTGGGGTTTTCATAAGCTATAAGCCATAATAATCAAAATTATGACAAATAAAGGCTTGAAATATCTCACTTTGCATGTAATGAGTCTATATAATATATTAGTTTCACCTTTTAAGTTGAATATTCTAATTTTTCGAGTTTCACCTGTATATGATTATTTTGGTGTAGTTATTTAGGTGGTTATACTGTCAATGCATGATAATTCATGTAAATAAATACAGTACAACTTTCTGGATCCTATTACATTTTCTGTCAATCATTAAAAGACACGTCGCATCCAGAAGCAGATCGTACATTAGATGATCTACTGTATTCATTGGCTGAAGAGTATGCATACTTGATGAATATCAGTTATTGATATGATCTCAGATTCATTACAAGCATCTCTTCGGCTGGTTTGAGGTGTTCCTCTAACCAATTGCAGGAGATTTCGCAGACAATAGCATTCAGATATCACACACACTCAATGCGAAGCTCATAATTGGATGGCGGTTGTTATTTGGCTGTGATGAACAGCGAGTTCAGAGAACTGAAGACACAACAGAGGAACAGGAAATGAAGTTTCCTAACAGAGAGTCTCTGCTGAATGAACAGAACGAGTCTTAAATGCTTTCCGTTGCAAAAAAACTCTCTTAATCAGTTTTTTTGTTTTTGTTTTTCAGTGTTGTTTTCCAGTGACATTAGATATTAAAGGGTTAGTTCACCCACAAATGAAAATGATGTCATTAATGACTCTCCCTCGTGTCGCTCCAAGCCCGTCAGACCTCCGTTCATCTTCAGAACACAGTTTAAGATATTTTAGATTTAGTCCGAGAGCTTTCTGTCCCTCCATTGTAAATGTATGTACGGTATACTGTCCTTGTCCAGAAAGGAAATAAAGACATCATCAAAGTAGTCCATGTGACATCAGTGGGTTAGTTAGAGTGTGTTGAAGCATCGAAAATACATTTTGCTCCAAAAATAACAAAAACTAGGACTTTATTCAGCATTGTGTTGTGTTCCGGTTCTGTTGTGGATCCGCGTTCAGTGACGCCGCTGACGTGTGTCTGGTGTGTGTGTGTGTGTGTGTGTGTGTGTGTATTCCGGTTCTGTTGTGGATCCGCGTTCAGTGCCGCCGCTGACGTAAGACGCTGCTGACGTGTGTCTGGTGTGTGTGTGTGTGTGTGTGTGTGTGTGTGTGTATTCCGGTTCTGTTGTGGATCCGCGTTCAGTGCCGCTGCTGACGTGTGTCTGGTGTGTGTGTGTGTGTGTGTGTGTGTGTGTGTGTATTCTGGTTCTGTTGTGGATCCGAGTTCAGTGCCGCTGCTGACGTGTGTCTGGTGTGTGTGTGTGTGTGTGTGTGTGTGTGTATTCTGGTTCTGTTGTGGATCCGCGTTCAGTGCCGCTGCTGACGTGTGTCTGGTGTGTGTGTGTGTGTGTGTATTCTGGTTCTGTTGTGGATCCGCGTTCAGTGCCGCTGCTGACGTGTGTCTGGTGTGTGTGTGTGTGTGTGTGTGTGTATTCTGGTTCTGTTGTGGATCCGCGTTCAGTGCCGCTGCTGACGTAAGACGCTGCTGACGTGTGTCTGGTGTGTGTGTGTGTGTGTGTGTGTGTGTGTGTGTGTGTGTATTCTGGTTCTGTTGTGGATCCGCGTTCAGTGCCGCTGCTGACGTGTGTCTGGTGTGTGTGTGTGTGTGTGTGTATTCTGGTTCTGTTGTGGATCCGGGTTCAGTGGCGCTGCTGACGTAAGACGCCTAAATCTAAAATATCTTAAACTGTGTTCTGAAGATGAACGGAGGTCTGACGGGCTTGGAGCGACACGAGGGAGAGTCATTAATGACATCATTTTCATTTTTGGGTGAACTAACCCTTTAAGTTGTTGCTACCAGAGAAAGTGAAAAACAAATTGTGGTTTAAAACAAAGAAAACGATTCGCTAAAGTGGTGAGAAAAACTTAACCATGTAAAGCCTGACATGAGATAATAAAATTAAATGGAACCTTAAGACAAGAACGCATATTTGTTTGTATCATATTTTATGCATCAGGCATATAGTCTGATATAGTGAGAATATGGAGGAAAAAAAACAGCTCAATATTAGTCAGAGCAAAAATATTCAATGTATTCATATGGACAAAAAGTAAGATCAATAATGTAAATAAATGAGATTTTTATAACAGTATAGTAGATACTTACATAAAATGCACTTAATAATGTCTTAGTCCAATAAGATTATATTTAAATGCTTAGCTTATGATCAAAGCCCGTAGTTTTAAAATATATAATGCAATACAATGATGATTGAGAGATGAACAAATAAACCTGATGATCATATTTGATACTCGTGATTTTTCTAAAAAGTGATGATTGATAATCAAGAAAACCGAAGTTGCTTCAGTCCAGTTATTCTCACATGAACTTGATAAAAATCAGTGCAGATTTCAGATCATAAAGACACGTGAAGCTCGAGCTGAAGGACGTTTGTGCAATTAAACTAAAAGACGTTTACTCGCTAAAACAGTGTAAACTGTCACTCAGAGACAGAAGGACTGGAGCGCGACAGGTTTATCAGCAAAGTTGTGATCATTTCGAGGCATTAGAAATTCATACGCAATGTACTGTAAATCATTGGTGTCTATGAACATGATATCTCAGTCTGAGCCGTAACCAGACACCATCCCCCCCATCAAGGTTTATACTATTTAGCAATTAGCATACAGTACCTATGGCAACCACTAACCTTTGTGAGACTGTTTCATGATGTTTGTACAGCCATCCAGCCAGCTTTATATAGCCTGAACACATGACTATTAGAGACAGCAGGGCAGGTTTTCTCTTTCACTCTCCCTTATTGATCAATCTCTCTCTCTCTCTCTCTCTCTCTCTCTCTCTCTCTAAAAACGCTGTCTCTCTGCAAACAGACAGCATTGCAAACAAATATTCAATATGTCATCTAAATGTGCAGTAAGCAGCCGGCAGACAATATATTGTTTGTTTAACAATTCACGCCGACTGCTTTGTCTAAATTGACAGTAAAGAGAGAAGTCGTTTGCTGAAGGTGCTCGTCTTTATTCTTTTGATTATAACCGTGACTCCAAATAAATTGAAAGCAAATGTGGTTTGGAATAACAGGGCCGGCCACGCTCTCACAAAACACTCGCTCGTTTGCCGATTTCGTTCGCTTTGAATTGCTTATTTTAATGTGAAATGTGAGCGCAATGGCTTTAGAAAATAATAAAAGTCTAATGTTAAAATAAGAGATGAAACGGTACAGTAGACTCTGTTTAAAGGACTGTGAATGTTGATGAAAACATCTCTTTCCATGCTTCTATCCTTTTCTACAGATCTGAGTTTGATCTATGTGTATTTGTTATTGTAATTAAGCTTATTGAACATTAGTTAATTAATGCATTAACTAACAATGAGCAGTACATGTGCTAGTATCTTTGCTGACGTTAAAAACTATTAACTATCAAACACTGATAGTTCATGTTAGCTCGGGTCCATTAAATAATCTTTACAGATACTAGTCAATGTATTAGTTAAAATGAATGAACACTAACTAAGATTAATAAATGTTTTAAGGCCCGTTCACACCATAAACAATAACCACAGCACAACTATAACGGCACAGAGAAACGATATAGTCGAAATACTTTCAGATGAATAATAAAAACTCTGACAGCCAATCAGAATCAATCCTGCTTTTAAGAGCTCGAGCATTTAAAGCGACAGACGACAAAACTGCAGCAAACCGAAATGAAACCGAACGATGTCGTCCACTAGTGTGAGCGCTGATTTATTAATCGTTATAGTTATGGTTATGGTTATGGTTATGGTGTGAACAGACCTTCAGAAGCATTTTTAATTGTTAGTTCATATAAACACATGTATTTAACTAATGTTAATGAACAGACCTTATTGTAAAGTGTTAACAATGAACTAAACTAAAAAAATATATATTTTAAAGGCACAATATGTAGGTTTTTTCGCCACAAGAGGGCGCAGTTTCCAACAATAACACAGGCGTAGGTTGATGACGCAGTGATGAGCTGAATGATGGGACTTGCTGTCAAGCTGATGGATCTAATAATGTTTATGGATGAGTGCAAACATTCATGTTCTTTAACATTACAGTGGTATGAAGCAGGTCGCGATTGCTAAAGAGACAGATATCACACGCGAGTCCCGCGGATATAAAGGAATAAGGACATTTAATTCTACCGAACTACTGCAAGTGCTGGATTACTCACACAGGTCAGTTTATTAGACCAATTAAACTTGTGAGGGAACGCATCGCTGCTTCACTCGGTCTAACGTTACACTATCACACTAAACGGCATTTAAATGTGTGTTGAAAGTTATAATGTTACACTACGTGTTAGTTCGTTTGCTATACGAAACTAGCAGTAAGCTAGATCAACATTAGAATAACATACTGACCATATTCTAACATTTCATCATGTTGAGTCAACGTTATATAACATTGATTTGTTTTATGTACATTTGCTCACCGGTCTAATAAAGCTGTCAAGTCGTGACTCGTGAAGCTCTGTCGAGTCCAAGTTAGTCGCGGACGCTAGCTCTCGGCATCTCCAAAACGCCACGCTGATATTGATCCTCATTTTAGTTCTCCTTGTTTGTCCCAAAGTCTGCTTGCCATGGTCTATGTTTGAAAGAAACAAGAACTGCGTGCCGCTAAACGTTACGCACTACGCAGTTGTCCACGTCTGTCGCTATGGTTACGTCATGGCTAAGGCAGTTCGAGCAGAAACTGAGGAAAGCGCGGATATTGCGTCGTTGACAGGCGACATTTTTTTTCCGGGACGGCCACTTATTTAAAATTGGAATTTCTCTGAAATGAAAAATCTTTGGAGACTTTTGGGATATTGTAAGTACACAACTGCAGGAAATATATCACACTGTGCAAGTGATTTTTGGATATTTTATTACAAAATTACACATATTGTACCTTTAAAGGTAATACTTTTACTAAGGTAATTCATTATTTCTAAATGATCACAGAAGTACTGGGATAAAAGGTTATAGTTCGGATGTAAATACTGATGTCTACGGTAGTGATCAAAATATAGTAAATCACCTTTTGAAAGTAACACGGCGCTTCAAATAAAGGATTGTGTCATTACACCGTTACACCAGTAGGCGGCGACAAGAGACTGTTAAAATGCATTCGTCATTGAATCATTAATTCAAGAGATTTGTTCAAAAAACGCTGATTCATCCAGTAATGACACAAGTGAAGCCTTAATGAGTGAGTCATTGAATCATTCATTCAAGAGATTCGTTCGAAAACGCTGATTCATCCAGTAATGACACAAGTGAAGTCTTTATGAGTGAGTCATTGAATCATTCATTCAAGTGATTCGTTCAAAAACGCTGATTCATCCAGTAATGACACAAGTGAAGTCTTTATCAGTGAGTCATTGAATCATTCATTCAAGAGATCCGTTCAAAAACGCTGATTCATCCAGTAATGACACAAGTGAAGTATTTATGAGTGAGTCATTGAATCATTCATTCAAGAGATTCGTTCAAAAACGCTGATTCATCCAGTAATGACACAAGTGAAGTCTTAATGAGTGAGTCATTGAATCATTCATTCAAGAGATTCGTTCAAAAAACGCTGATTCATCCAGTAATGACACAAGTGAAGTCTTAATGAGTGATTCATTGAATCATTCATTCAAGAGATTCGTTCAAAAAAACGCTGAATCATCCAGTAATGACACAAGTGAAGTCTTAATGAGTGAGTCATTGAATCATTCATTCAAGAGATTCGTTCAAAAAACGCTGATTCATCCAGTAATGACACAAGTGAAGCCTTAATGAGTGAGTCATTCATTCAAGAGATTAGTTCAAAAAACGCTGATTCATCCAGTAATGACACAAGTGAAGTCTTAATGAGTGAGTCATTCGTTCAAGAGATTAGTTCAAAAAACGCTGATTCATCCAGTAATGACACTGAAGTCTTAATGAGTGAGTCATTCATTCAAGAGATTCGTTCAAAAAACGCTGATTCATCCAGTAATGACACAAGTGAAGTCTTAATGAGTGAGTCATTGAATCATTCATTCAAGAGATTCATACGCTGATTCATCCAGTAATGACACTGAAGTCTTAATGATTGAGTCATTCATTCAGGAGATTTGTTCAAAAAACGCTGATTCATCCAGTAATGACACAAGTGAAATCTTAATGAGTGAGTCATTGAATCATTCACTCAATCCTATTTTTTTTAATTACTCAGAGTAATTAAACATTTTAAATAGACTGCAGCCATTAACGTTTTGTGAGAACCTCATGTTAATTTGTGTAGTTGTCTGTTCAGAATTGCGGGAGAACGTTTGAAGCTAAATAAATAAATAAATAAAAATAGCAATTTAGACAGAATTGTGCAGCTCTAATCTATGCAAATGGTTATTTTGTTGAGCTTTCCTGACAATTTCATCTGGTTGTGTATTTGGCAGGTCCCTAAACAGAAAGAGAGATAAAACACAGTTAATCGTGTGCATTTTTCTCATTTTATTATATATTTTTTTTTGCACGGCCTTTTCTCAGCAAGAAATGGGCCAGTAATTCGAGTCAACACTATTGAAATGATATTCAGAATTTCAAACGGGACGAGGGCGCTGCAATGATGCTTTGGAAACAAATACCATAAATTATTCAGCGAGAGAGAGAGAGAGAGAGAGAGAGAGAGAGAGAGAATAGACTATGATAGATTGGTGGTTTTCGCGGCTGACTGCGGAGTCGTCCCGGTACCTTTTGTCCCAACAAAGGTTCCAATCACAGAATTGGGCCGTAATATGAAAATTCGCTCAGTGAGCCCATTGGCTTCTCTCTCTCTCTCTCTCTCTTGTCTTTTGTGTGTTGTGCGCCCAGATTAAAGAAGAGGGTGATGCTCTTGGCCGGCAGCGGTTGCTATGGAAATGGGGTTGCCGTCGCTATGATAGGCCATTCATGTTTGATTAATTGGTTTTTCAATGCTTCTTGGTTTGTGAAAGCCCTTAAAGAGCAACTCCACGGAAAATGGAAAATTAATGGATTCTCTCTCTCTCTCTCTCTCTCTCTCTCTCTCCCCAACATTAAAGCTATTTCGCTGCATTTGAAAATTGAACTAATGGTGTTGCTGAAATTTGATTTGAGGTTGGAGGTTGTGTTTGCGCTGCTTCTGGAGGGGCTGTGGAGTATTCCACATCTGAAACGTCTAAATGAGGAAAGCCTTTGTTTCAGGTCTGCTTTTGTACCGACACATAGTAGGATGTGTCCTGTATATTCCAGGCTGATTCAAACTGCTCGCGTTTTCTTGCTCTTTCATTTTAAATTTCATCTATTAGCAAGTCTTGAGAGGTTAATTAGCACTATTACAAGCTCTCGCTAAGATCACAGGCGTTACGGTAATGTTTACTCTGCCCAGACCTCTCTGACTTCATGAATCATTTTAAAAGCACACAGTTGATGTTTAATTCAGCTCGACTCGTGAATGTTGCATGGAGCTAATAAATGCAAGTTCATCAACTTTCTCTATTTGGCTTTCTTTTTGATTTGTGGCTGGCTAAGTATTCCTATTTATGTGTAAATGAACACATCCGTTCGCAGTCCTGCCGTCGACATCCGCTCACATCTCCTGATGAGATGCTTTTTGAAGAGCAGCCACGGAAATGAAACATGGTGAAATATTAAAATACAGATGCTCAGTTTGAGAGGATTCTGTGATTTGAGAGAAATTAGAACCGGTGCGTTTTTAGCAAATTAACTAACTTAATTTAGCAATGCCTGGTTTGAAAAAGAGGATTTGCATATATATATATATTTTTGGCATGGTATAAATGTACTAATGTATGCAAAATAAAGAGTTGCATCATTGCGCAGTATTTCAGCATCTTATTAAACACAATCAGGTTTAACCAGGTGCAAAATGCACTAAGAAGATATTAATGTACAGTTGCACCATGCAAATTGCATTTCGACCACAATTCGCTCTCCTGTATGTACAGTAGTTGCATTACTGCTTATTTACTCAATTGTTTATGCATATATATGATTTATGTCTTATGTGGTGAATTCTTGCTGTTGTTTTTGAGTGTCAAGTCATTAATGTGGTTGCTTTGGGATTCTTCCGGGTTGAGCGCCGCCGATGGCCTTGTGGCTTTCTGAAGTAGCTTTGAAATTCATGCTGAGAGAAGTGCGGTTGATGACTTACAGTAAATGATGCTTATCTATCTAGATCACTCTCTCTAATCTTTTTATGATATAAGTCAGGCTGAAACTATAAAGGACACTTTCAAAACCCCAGGGTTCAGTTGCATTGCAATTTTGCATATATAGTGTCATATATCTACGGCCTCCTTAAATTAGGTCAGTGCATTGATAAGAGCTTTGTTTTGTAGTCGTCATAGAGTTAACTCACCTTAACCTTAACTAGCCACCAATAATCAGACGTCTGCTGCAAAGGGTGAGGGAAGAAGCGAATCTCTTTTGTAAGGGTCTCTGTAGAAGAGAAAAGACTAAAGGCGAAACGGCCTCAATTGGTTATTTCTTTTCAAAATTACTCGTAGTAAAGTCTGGTCTTCTTCTCTCACCCTAGATGCCGGCGTTTGCGGGGCAAGCGGGCAGTTATTACCCCCGTGCCCACCACAGCCCCATGATAAACAGATCTGCCCGGATACTGCCCCACCCCATGAGCGCCCTGTCCCAGCTCAGCTCTCAGATTGGCCAAGGCTCCTTTACACACGGTTCCCCGTCATCGTCAGGAAGTCAGTCAGCCACGCCCTCCCCCTCAAGCTCCGCCCAGGAAGAGGAAGCGAAGTACCACTCAAAGGTACATCAACGTTTCCTCCAGAGATCTGGCGTTTTACAGAGCGATCGGCATGAAGCTGCACGTTATTTAACAGCCGGTTATATTTCCTCATGCATTTTCTTAATGCATTATGTATCATAAACATGTTCTTTCCTACACTGCTGGGTTATTTCAATCCAAATTTGGGTCAAATATGGACAAACCCAAATGATGGGTTAAAAATGTAATTTAAAAATGTACAGTTGAAAGTGAAAGTTGAAGTTGGGTTAAAATTTTAAATTACATTTTTAACCCAACATTTGGGTTTGTCCATATTTGACCCAATTTTGGGTTAAAACAACCCCACTCTAAAAAATGCTGGGTTATTTCAACCCAAATTTGGGTCAAATATGGACAAACCCAAATGTTGGGTTAAAAATGTAATTAAAAAATGTACAGTTGAAAGTGAAAGTTGAAGTTGGGTTAAAATTTTAAATTACATTTTTAACCCAACATTTGGGTTTGTCCATATTTTACCCAATTTTGGGTTAAAACAACCCATCATTGTTTAGAGTGTAGTTAATTTATGTTTGCTTAAAATAAGCAATATTCATTTGAATGAACCTTGAAATGGTAAAAATATATGCAGAAATTACTATTAACTGAGATTAATGCATGCATTTCACCATTGCATTAGCTTATTGTAAAGCATTAGTGATGGCTATCGATTTGCAGTCAATGATTTTAACTAAGATTTACTCTAGATTTTAAAAAGTTAGAAATTAGTACTTTTATTGTGCATAAACACATTAAGTTGCTCAAAAGTGACAACATAATGTTACAAAATAAATAAATGCTGTTCTTTTGAACTTTCTATTCATCAAAGAATCCTGAAAAATAAAGGAAATCAGGGTTTCCACAAAAATATAAACTATTATTAACATTGCTCATCTAATATGAGCATCAGATCCTCATATTAGAGTGATTTCTGAAGGATCATGTGACACTGAAGACTGGAGTAATGATGCTGAAAATACAGCTTTGATCACAGGAATAAATTACACTTTACTGTATATTCACATAGAAAACAGATGATTTAAATTCTAATAATATTTCACAAATTTTACTGTATTTTTGATCAAATAAATGCAGCCTTGATGAGCAGAAGAGACTTGCCGACCCACAAAGTGTTGCACGGCCAACAAATGATTATCATAATTATATTTTCTGGCCACAGATCATCATACATCATCAGTGAATGACCTCAGAGCTCATGGCAGGTCTGAAAGGTTTATATATATTGAAAATAATTAATGTGATTTTTATTTCCGGAGCCATCTGTTGCGCGTTATAAAGGAGCATAAATGGCAGACGAGAGCTTTGAGAATTATTTCCTCTCTTTATTTGTGAATGTTTTCCGTGCGTCTCAATAGTGTTTACAAATCTCTGCATTTTGACTTCACATCTTGACGTCTTTTGTTCACTGTGATTTGCTGGCAAAAACATGTTTCTCTCTCTCTCTCACTCACTCTCTCTCACTCTCTATCCTTCTTTTCATTTTCATTGTCCCAGAAAACCAATTACTCCTGCTTGTCCGTCATCCTCTCCTTTTATTGGAAGTGTCAGTTTGAATTTAATTTGAATGTTGCATGTAATGCGCAGGCAGCTCGAAATCCCTCATTATCGCAACGCTGCATGCTTAATTGGATTGGAGAATACAAAGAGTGAATTAACTTACATGATGTTTAAATGACATTGTTCTTCAGCGAGCTTACGGAAGAGTCCGGCCTCACGCAGCACAAAGTCCGGTGCAATTATACCTGGTCCGAGTAGATCTAAAGCCAGTCAACACAAGTCAGAAGCCTTTCAGCCAGCCGGGATTGTTGGTTCAATCCTGGTGGATTTTAATAATAATAATAATAATAATGCCGTCTGGACAAAGGGAACAATTAGCACATTTCATTCCCAGTGGTATTTCCTCCGCTGGAAGTGCTCCTCGACACATACAAACACACGCTAATGCATTTAAACTCTGTGACACTGACACAAACCTTTGTTTCATTTTCCTCTGGAATGTGCCGTGCGCTTATGGAGGGCACGTGTGTGTGTGTATGGCTCATGTGTGTTTGTTTACGCTTAATCAAATTAAATGTACATAAATCTAAAGCATTTAGAGGCCAGATTCCAATCTATTCCCAGAATGCATTACCTGGCGTGGGCGTGTGTGTGAGTGTAATTGACTGTGTATATTCATGCACGTGTGAATGTGTGTGTTTTTGCACATTAATTGAATCCAGGAGTCTTTAGTTTGGATGTATGCAGCTGTGCACATATAGGCGTCACGCGTGTGGACATGCACATACACACACGAGACTGTAAATGTGGAGTATGTGCAAAAACACGTACAATCATGCACATATTACTAGTGTATAAAAAACTCTTTATCGAGTTACTCTGACGCACGCAAACTCGTTTTCACATCAAACACAAAGCAGAACATTGCATTTGCTAAAGCAGCATTGACAAACTTCATAAAAAAGGTTTATCATCGCCACAATAAGACGAGAACTCGTGCAAGTATGAGGAACCAGTGCACTACACTACATACTCAACATGTTCACTATCCAACAAAACATTGGACTGACAACATGTTTGGACTTGATTCAAATCAAACCCTCACTCTGCGTTTCCGACAGTTCGGAGAGAGACATATGCGCTCTAGTCAAATCACATATGAATATTTTTGGTATGAAATTTGATTAAAAGATAGTTTTGGACATGAAATTGTTTATTTTCTGTGTTGATGTATTTCCTGTTGGAAGTTGAGTCTTATTTTGCAGAACAATTTATTGAACTAAAATTTAATTATTGTTAGTTAACTTAAAATAGCATAAATTAATAATAAAATATTTATATATATATATATATATTAACATATATTAATATATTATTAAGTAATAATATAGTAATATATATAATAATAATAATGTATAAGAATAGTCTTTAATATTTACTTTTTTAATATATATATATTAAAGACTACTTCTATAGTAATATAAAAGTCTAGTCTTTAGTGTTTACTTTTTAATATTTTCATTCACTTTTTTCATTTTATTTTTCAAACTCTATATATATAATTTTGAATAATTGAATATTAATATATTAATATATAAAATTATATATTGACATAATATAATATTATTAAGTAATCTATTAATATATAATATTATTATTAACATATTATTATTAAGTAATATATTTATATATAATATTATATATGAACATATTCATATATTATTATTAAGTAATATATTAGTATATGTAATAATAGTACTAATAATAAAAATTTATTAGTAGTTTTTAATATTTTCTTTTTCATAATTTTAAAACACTATATACAACTTATATTTAATTATATATATTTAAGATTGAATAATACAACTTAATAATGATATGCATGTGTACTTCTATATTAATATAAAGGTCTAGTCTTTAGTATTTACTTTTTAAGATGTCATGTTTTTTTCACATTAAGACAAAAACCAATTGTTTCTGAGTTATCACGTGCTAGTTTATGATTTCATTGTATCTCGAAGACTCGTTTTGACTGTTCTGCGTGATCATCGTCATGTAAATCCCATGTAAAGTCAGAGTGAATGGAGATTTCATGCTACATTTCCTCTCTCTTCAAATTAGTTTCTCTTTTTTGGTACATTGGAAATGCTGATGAGAGAGAACGATGTTATCTAACCATCAAGTTCTGTCCTAGAAACCTCGTTCACTCGTTTGCTTTAACTCTTCTGTGTTTTCGGTCCTGTTAAAGACAAAGATGTATTGTTCACCATTCTTTATTTCTCTCTGTCCGTATCCTCATTTCGACTCATTTAAATAATGGAATTGTGTTTCTATTTTAAATGCACAGTGGTTTTAGATGAAGAAATGCATATTAGTGTGCATCAGACATGAGATGATGCAGCACTGATTCAAATGGGATATTAACAACGTCTGCTGGACTCTCTGCATTAAGAAATCAATTTCATCCGCAATGTTTGAGCGCTCAGAAGAGAGTCCACGAACTGTCAGAGTAGATTACAGCGCCGGCGCTTGACTGAAAGCATTCTGCAATCCAGTGCATCCCATTTTTATTTCATGATGTTTGCAGATAAAAGACAACCCGCATTTGCATCACCAAACATGCATGTGACTGGAACAGCAGTGCATGATGGGAGATGTAGACGCACTTGAAGAACTCTTCGATATCAACAAACTACACATGCATTTAATATTTCATTTTCATTCTTTGCTCTTCAAGGAAACTGACTTTACCATGTGATTTTTCCAAGAAAAGACTTTACCACTCGGTGATTGGCTATTTTATGTAGAATGCGGGACTTATTTTTGCCATATTGCGCAATGCACTTTTCCCCAATTCTTACGTAATATGAGTGACCCGTCTTTGTACAGTCAAACCAAAAATTATTCAGACACCAGATATCATTTTTTATATGTTTTTACTAGGACACTATCAACTAATGTAAGTGAGGAGAGCAAAATAAAGTAAACTGTGACATATTATACCCAAAAATTAATCGGACACTTTGAGCTGATCATGTTTTCTTCAATGTGTTTTTCTGTAATTGCTAATGCTCTTTTTACACACAGACTGAACAACATGAAGCATTGCTTGGTCACTGGTTGAGCTAAACTGGTATTATCTAATTGTGTCGTTAAATTTAACAGCTGACAGATATTCAACATAATACATGTGTGAGAGTCTAACCG
>JARWKJ010000010.1:2245938-2258438 GCA_029959095.1 Rhinichthys osculus
CAAGAATATGTCCGGATTTATTTCTGGACACTGGACATTTAATAATAAAATAAATAAATGAATAATTAAAAAATAAAAATTTTGATATGATTATCATTAAAAGTATCACCCCTCCCCCAAATTCTTGTTACTTAAATGTGAAAATAAAATAAAATATTATATTTAAATTAGGGCTGTCAAATGATTAATCGTGATTAATCACATCCAAAATAAAAGTTTTTTTTACATAATATATGTGGTATAATTATTTTATATATATAAATACACACACATGCTTGTATATATTTAAGAAATATTTTCATGTATATACTGTATATAGATTTATATATAATTTATATTATATATAAATATAAATATTTTATGTATAAATAATATTTTTTTCTTAAATATACATGCATGTGTGTGTATTTATATATATATAAAATAATTATACACAGTGCACCCACATATATTATGTAAAAAAAACTTTTATTTTGGATGTGATTAATCGTGATTAATCATTTGACAGCCCTAATTTAAATTCTATTAAAAGTAGACGTGTTTATATATCATGGAAGCAATAGTTTAATTACCTTTTATTTATGCTGATTTAAAGTTAATTCGGAAATAAAACTCAAATGTAGTGGAATGCATCGCACCGATTGGAAATGTGAGGGTGTCATGTGACCCGGACATGAGTTTTTTTGGTGCTTGTTGTGTGTGTAATGATCTTGTTCTTCTGTGGGAATGTCACCGGAGCGTCGGTCTCATTAATTATCAGGCTTTGCTCTTCTGGAAGGTCCGTGGGATCGTCCGGCTCTAGATAATAACGTATAAAACTCAACTCGTGTTGTTTCTCATCCTCTCACTATCAGCATAACTCTGTTCTTCAGATCCACACAGAAATAAAGCGTTGTGACATGTTCTGTCTCCAGGCCTTCAGCACGATATCTCTCTCTCTCTCCTCTCCGGGTTTGAGCCCGCTCCCCGTGTCAGCGGGTCTCACGAGTTATTGTCTTCCATAATTAACCGGTTATCAAACAAGAACATTTCATTAAGGTACAATTACAGCTAATTCTGCGGGGGGCGAGCGGCGTGTCACGATTAAGACGCCAACACATGCTCCCGTTACTTCTAATTCATAGCGACCTGCTCCCTCTCTGACGGCTTCAATTGCTAATGAATCCGCTCACTTTGGAATAATTAGAAATCCTTAGGCATGGTAATTTATTTAAGAGCTGCTGTCGTTAGGGCCACTCATTAGTGGAGGTTAAATTAATTTGAAACCAAAGCTGCTGGAAGCTCCTCGGGAGTTCATTACTACACGAAACCACGCCACCCCGTTCAATATTTAACTAGCAACACGCTAGGTCACAAACTTACGTTCGCTGAAGGTATTCGAGAGTAATTTATCGTTATTTTTGTTCTGTTGGTTGAATTAATCTCCTCAGTGACGGTTCAGACATGCTGACGGATCAACAGTTGCGCTTATCAGCATTTATATCATTTGAAAGCGGTCACTGTTACATTTGTGTATCAAGTGTTGAGGTCACAGTAACACTTTATCAGTATAACTACTACATGTCAACTTATTCTACAAACCCGAACCCTAACCTACAGTCTAATACTCTAATGAGAGTTATTATATATAGAGACATATGGAAAGTTACTAAGTTGCCTGTTCACACTAAGAATGATAATAGTTTAATAACTATAAAGATAATGGCACAGAGAAACCATATCGTTGGAATAATTTTATTCCAGAATAAGATTTTTTTTCCAGCTGATAAGCAATAAAAACAGCCAATCAGAATCCATCCTGCTTTAATGAGCTCGAGCATTTAAAGCGACAGACGACTGCAAGCTCATAATTAGAATATGGTGCAAAAGTTCATTATTTCAGTAATTCAACTTAAAAGGTGAAACTAATATATTATATAGACTCATTACATGCAAAGTGAGATATTTCAAGCCTTTATTTGTTATAATTGTGATGATTATGGATTACAGATATGAAAACCTTTTCAACAATATTCTAATTTTGAATTTGGGGTTTTCATAAGCTAAAAGCCATAATCATCAAAATTATAACAAATAAAGGCTTGAAATATCTCACTTTGCATGTAATGAGTCTATATAAAATATATTAGTTTCACCTCTTAAGTTGAATTACTGAAATAAATGAACTTTTGCATGATATTCTAATTTTTCGAGTTTCACCTGTAAACAGAACGATATTGACGCTAATATAGTTATTGTTATAGTTATCATCCTTGGTTTGAACGAGCCTTATATAGTCCAGATATCTACTATATAGAATTAAACTAAATATACGGTTACCAAAATGATTGATCAATGTATTGTATTACTAACTAATGTTAAACAGTCTTGCTGTTCATTTGTGAACGTTCATTAGATTTGTTTGGACTCATTCATGAAACATTCGTAAATATACGAGTAAATATGAGAGTGATTTGCGCGTAAAGAGACCTTCCCGAAAACTCTTCTCCTGATTCACAAATACTTCGTAAACGTCAGATGTGATAGTGAAATGTGTGTGTGTGTGTTAATGAATTCCAATCAGTCGTAAATGGGATGCGCGTGCACGCTCATTCTCAATTACCATAAATCCCGCCCATCAAATCCGACTGACAACTATATATGGGCATCATATTATGACATGAATGCGAATGAAAATAAAAAAATTCTCAGATGCAGAAATTTAAGTTTTATTATCAGAAGTTCATTCAAAACGCCACATTTTATTTTCAAGCGTACATAGTGGCGTATCGGGTCCTTAAAAAAAGCATATTACAGATGCAGTTAATGGAGTTTCATCTGTTAATCGAACATTCCCAGAAGTGAGAAGAAAATGGTTCGACATTAAGCTTGAGAGCAAAAAACTAATTAGTTCACTTCGGAAAAATATTATTCAAACTGGAGAAGGACCACCATCGCAGATGCTATTAGGCTCTCATAATAAGAAAACCCGTATGTAATTACTATATATAATATTTTTTCAAAATGCTGTGCAAATATGTACCCGATTAAGGTGAATTAAAATGCAGCCTTAGTTATTAATGAGCAAAACGTTCGGGTGTTAAGCGCACTATGTACGCGTGGCTGGGAGCAGGTGTAGATTTCTTGTGTACCAACTCACATTTTAATGAATCCAAAAATTTACGCCAGAATCACTTTACACACGATTTACACACAAATTCGTTCTGCTCATGTTTCATGAATGAGACCCATTGTGTCTGTATTCTCAATCCGTTCATATGTTTGGTTGCTGTGAGTGTTGTATGAATATGTGCAGGTGCTCAATTCATGTTTGGACCAAACTATTGTTATTATGACTAATAGAAGATATGAAACTCTCACTCTCACGACTTTAAAGTCGGCTTGAAATGGAAGTTGCGCTCGTATATTCGAGTGAAACGCTTCTGGAACGAGAACAAATGTGGGCGGGGCTTGATTGTGTCTGTGAGGAATTGATTGGATGGTTGTGGTTTGCTATTGGCTGAACTCATGTGAGTGACAGGTTATAGCCCCGCCCACTTCATCAGAGAAGAGATGCTGCGAGAGGAAGTTACTCTGATTCAAGATTATGTACACAATAATGATGTGCACGGATAAATCATTTATAATAATGATAAAAACACTGCAATATTCCATATAAGAATGGAATTGTCTATTTAGATTTTTGCTCTCCATATAAATAGGATTGCTGTAGGAGACAGAATTGAGATATTAAAGAGATCTCATCTGTGTTTTTATCTTCCTATGGGACTGCAGCCATATTCATCTTGTTAAGTCACATCGCCTTTTTCTCCATTTGCAATTTAGCGTTGTGTCTGGAAGCAGCGTGACGTATTTTGTCACCGATTTAAAGCGTGTTTTCCCTCATAAGATGAAATGGTTCTGATGTCCGCCCCAGTTTCAGGAGGGAATTGGCCGCACTCGATGCCAAGAAGAAATGGAAAGCGTAATTCTGGGATGTGAAATGATTGACAAGCAATTACATTAGCCTACATCGCATTTCATTCACTTTGTGTGCTTGAATTCTGTCTTTCTCCCTCCACAACCCCCATCCTTCTCTTCTGCCCTGTTTCTTTGATGTGGGATGTACACTTATAATTCTCAGTGTGTGTGTTTTTATGGACTTTTCAATATCAAACCCTGATTTTTAACCCTGTAAAGACTGGCATATGAAAAAATACTCCGAAAAATCTCATTTTTTTAAATGGAAGTCGAGTTTATTAAACCTTTAAACAAGTTTGCATATGTGTTTTTTTGTTTCATATTTGATACATCAGGCTTTTATGGCTGAAATTGTCTGATATAGTGAGAATATGGAGGGAAAAAATAGCTCAATTTTATTCTCAAATTGAGAAAAATATGCAATTTGGTTCAGATGCTGATATTTATATGGACAAAAAGATTAAATTCTGACGCTTGTTATAACAGTACAGCAGAAACGTGCATAGAAATATCAATATCTGCCAATAATATGTCTTAGTAAGATGATATATAAATGCTTAGTTTATGATCAAAGCTCTGTAGTTTTAAAACACAATTCAATACAATGATGATTGAGAGATGACCTTCCTCAAAAGCCTGATGATCATCATATCTGATACTCATTTTTCTAATAAATGCTGTACTCAAGTAAACCAAAGTTGCTTCAGTCCAGTTAATTAAAATATTACTAACAATATCAAAGTTATTATGTTTACTTGATAAAAAATCAGTGCAGATTTCAAGTCTAAACGGTCAATCAGAGACTGGAGATTTTGTTGTAGGTTTATCAGATCATGTTCATCATTTAGAGGCCTTAGAAATTTGCATATCAAATATGAAACAGTAGCTTCATGGGGTTAAACATGTAGTTATTGTAGTATTGCAACTGCATTTACATGCAATAACTTTTTTCTCCAATCTGAGCTAAATTTAGCCTGACTCGCTGTGATGCTCAGCTATAGCGCATGTCATACGTGTTTCGTGTAGATGCGTGAGGTTGAAAGTTGTTGACGTGACACTGGCCGGGTGCAAAGTGAAGGTTAAGTGCTCATATTCTAGCATTACGCTTGTGTCTGCTTGTGTGTTTATTCACAGTTGTGTTTCGTTCCCTCGCAGGCATATAAACGGAAAACAGAAGCGGCGAAGAAGGAGTACCTGAAGGCCCTGGCAGCGTACCGAGCCAGCCTGGTTTCCAAGGTAACCGGACGGGTTCACGTCTTTGGGTCAGCGCTAATGTTGGGGGGTGTAAACATTAGACTAAAGATTTCAGCACACACTTTCACGGCAAGAGCTGTCAGCGCAAGAGTGCTCGTGTGTGCGTGTTTTAAAGGGATAGTTCATTTTTACCTTCATGCCAGTCCATCATGTGACTGGAAGATTTATAAGAAATATAGTGCTACATTTATGGTGTTTTTTGAGAAATTTAAATTTAAATTAAATGAATGAAAAACTACATGAACGAAACTAATATAAGTTTAAAAAGTTCTAAAATTCTTAAGTTCTAAGATGACTTAACTAATATAGACTGAAAAAAAAATGAAGAGGATATAACAAATATAAAAAAAACTAATAAAAAATGTCAAAAGCACACAATAAAATTACTAAAATTAAATCAGAAAATATAATAATAAAAGCTAAAAAATATATAAATACTATAACAGCATATAATTAATCCTAAAATTACACACTATATAAATTCCCAAATGACACACTATATGTATACTCAACCGTGTAGTTTATTCATTTAATAAGATTATGATGTCATTCAACATCAGTCTGTAAGCCCCTCCCCCTCCGCCATATAAGGAACGCTGTGACAGTGCATGAACATTCTACACTGTTTCTTTTTTTCATCAACATTCTATTTGGAATGTTCAGTGTGAACACAGAACTCACACTATTTATACTACAAAATGGCATAGAACAGAGCATGAGTGCACTAATTTGGATAGTCATAGTTTATTGATAATAGAAAATAACCTTATAAAGACACTGCAATAACTCTCCTTTTTTAGCCAACCAGCTTTGGAAGTAAAAGATGACCGATTCTTTATGTGTGTGAACTCATTCTTCAATACTGTTGGCACGCTCGTATATACATTCCCGAAAACAGCATCATTAGTTCATCCGTAACCATATTGGTCTCTGTCATGTTTCCGCGGTCTCTAACCGTCGTTTTAATCTATCGGATTGCTCGGCCGGCCGGCATCACGCTCGTGCGATCCATAAATCGATAGCAAATTTGCCAAAGTGATTTGACAGACTCAAACGAGCAGAAATCAGCATGATCTGCCGTTTCATTGCATACGTTCATCTGCATAATAAAACGTTGCGATTTCAAAACCACTAATTTTACATTCATTGTTTCTCTTTTGAAAAACGCAAATTGCATTTTCATGCTAAACACTCCCTCTTCTTTCCCATACCTCGCTCTCTGAGCTCCCTGGCCCAAAACAAGAGCGCTGATTAAGCCGTGAATACAGTATTCATCAGACTCAGAGGCTTTTATTAAACGCCTTTCTCATCCTTCATTGCGTATAATTAAATATTTCGTCAAAATCTGGTTTTGGCAGATGCTTTGCTTGATGTGTTCGTAATATACTCTCATGCATTGAAAAGGAGGAAAATATGATAGAAAAAACTATCAAATGCACATCGTTTTCACGGCCCAAACCTTGAAACATACACTCGTGAAAAGAGGATGACTCTTTTTACTCCTAAATTAGGTTTTTATGCATAATTAAGACTAAAAGAATTGGTGGGAAATGTGACGTTTGAGTGTTTAAACTCATGCACCTGGTGCTATTTTATAGTGTGATGCATTATTGTCTTAGTAGTTTTATAGAAATAAGGGTTTGTGTAAAAGTACAGTTTTACTATTGCATTTGTCATCATTTTATCCTTACAATGACTTGTATGTAAATGTAAACTCTCGTTTTGTAATGTTGTTTCGAGGTTTTATGAAATATGAGGCGGTTAATGGCAGTTTCTTTTCTGAAACCGATCATGTGGTGTGTGTGTGATGATGTACGTTCAGGACCTGGACAATCTCCACTTGTTTAATTTAAAGAGAAATGTTTGGAAATGTCCGAAGCAGATGTGCTCGCTCAAACGCTCACATGCTTGGCCTTCTCTCGGTTCTCTACGGACACAGATTCAGCCCTCAATCTCTTCATGGTGATCAGTTTAGATGTTCTGCTCAATAAATATGAGGCATTATGAAGGCGCCCGGGTTGTGACAGCTGATGAACACGACCGACTGCCCATCACGCGCTGGCATTTGAAAAACATATTGCCATTTACGATGCGTAAAACGGTAATGAAACAATGCTCTGCTGTAAGCGCATGCTCTCAATTTGACAAATCAGAGATAGATGTGTTCGTGCGATTGGTGTTTGCTAATGTTTCTCACTGTGGTTTTCTACTGACAATTCGGTTTGTTGCACGGTCTCCAGAAGAATGATGCTCATTTAGGATTCATTGAAGCATCACCTCAAATGTTCCACCTTAAATATATGTATATGAGAGCGCTAACATAAATGTGATCGTTTGATGAGAAATGTTTGAGATCATAACTGACTTTTGATTGCATACTTGGGGAAATCCAAGCAGTCCGATCTCTTCTAGAGGAGACACGTGAGATTTCTGGGATCTTTTTCTCCCAGAAACATCTGAGATGCTGGAGACTTTATTTTCTAGCTCAGCGATGTCTAGGAGAAACAAATGAGATTTCATTTCCACTGAAGCAAAAGATGCTCTTCTAAAATCATGCTGAAAACCCTGATCATCGAGTTTTGTCAACACTTAAGAACATCTCACATTTATCTACTGATAATATAATTCGTATTGACAATATTAAGCTGCACGATTAATCGTTAAAAGATGGCGATCTCGATTCAAACACCCACATGATATTGTTTCTAAATGACAGTGATTTGGCTATTTTTATTAAAACTTTGACAAAATCAAAACCAGAACAATCAAATCTGTGTTCTTCACAAACTGTTTTTTTAAGCACACACAGTATCGTTATTTCTGTGTTACAAGAATTCAAATGATCACAGAAGTACTGGGATAAAAGTTTATAGTGGGAAATAAACACTGATGTCTATAAAAGCGTAAAATAAATACATATATCACCTTTTGAAAGTAACACGGCGCTTCAATAAACGATTGTATCGATTACATCGTTACGCCAGTAAGCGGCGACAAGAGACTGTTTGTATTCGTCATTGAATCATTCATTCAAGAGATTCATTCAAAAACGCTGATTCATCCTGTAATGACACAAGTGAAGTATTTTTGAGTGAGTCATTGAATCATTAATTCAAGAGATTCGTTCAAAAACGCTGATTCATCCAGTAATGACACAAGTGAAGTATTTTTGAGTGAGTCATTCAATCATTCATTCAAGAGATTCGTTCGAAAACGCTGATTCATCCAGTAAATGAAACAAGTGAAGTATTTATTAGTCATTGAATCATTCATTCAAAAGATTCATTTAAAAACGCAGATTCATCCAGTAATGACACAAGTGAGGTCTTTATGAGTGAATCATTGAATCATTCATTCAAGAGATTCGTTCGAAAACGCTGATTCATCCAGTAATGACACAAGTGAAGTATTTACGTATGAGTGAATCATTGAATCATTCATTCAAGAGATTCGTTCGAAAACGCTGATTCATCCAGTAAATTAAACAAGTGAAGTATTTATAAGTCTTTAAATCATTCATTCAAGAGATTTGTTCAAAAACGCTGATTCATCAAGTAATGACACAAGTGAAGTCTTTATGAGTGAGTCAATGAATCATTCATTCAAGAGATTCGTTCGAAAACGCTGATTCATCCAGTAAATGAAACAAGTGAAGTATTTATTAATCAATAAATCATTCATTCAAGAGATTCGTTCGAAAACGCTGATTCATCCAGTAAATTAAACAAGTGAAGTATTTATTAGTCTTTAAATCATTCATTCAAGAGATTCGTTCAAAAACGCTGATTCATCCAGTAATGACACAAGTGAAGTATTTATGAGTGAATCATTCACTCAATCCTATTTTTTTAAACTAAAAAAGAATGAACTCAAAATTAAATAGACTGCAGCAAACAAAAATGGTCAGAACCTCTAGTAAATTATGATATTTTGTTTAGTTTGCTTAGTCAAAAAAAAAAAAAATTCATAAAAGAATTCTCAATTTATCCAGAATTGTGCACTCAACTTACACTGTAAATGTAGAATCATGAGGTTTACCATTTCAGTCTTTCTACTTAAAAATGTCAAGTGTGTTACCTGCCATTTATTTAATTATGTGTAAAATTTCTAAGTGAAAATTGATTAAAAAGTAAATCCGTCACCTTTTTTTTCTTTTTCTTCAGTGTATGCATTTGATGATGTGCCTTTTCTGTCCTTCACCATTTTTTTTTTTTTTTCAGTGTAGATGCATTTAATGATGTGCATATTCTGTCCCTCAGACCTACAGTGACCCGGTGGAGAGCAAAAGCGGGCAGTCTAGCCAGCCGTCGTCACACATGATGCCCCCCAACACCCCCCTGTACAGCGTCCCGCCCCAGCCCTCCTCCCCGTACCCCTTCCCCCTCTCAGACCTCCAGAGCTACGCAGCGGGGGCTCCCAGACACGGCCTGCCCCGCTCAGCCATGCTGCCCGCGCTCAGTGCCTCCCCCCCAGCCTCCTTCCAGATCAGCCCCCCCCTCCACCAGCAGCTCTCCCTGCACCAGGGCTCGCTCCTCAACCAGCCAATCCGCATGCAGCAGGTCCAGTCACAGCCAATCATCTCTCACCAGATGGGCCTCCAGGCTCCGCTGCACTCCCCACCCCCAGGACAGCAGGTTAGCGTGCATGCTGGGAGACGCCACACGTGCTTGTGTTTATGGGGTGTGATTGCCATGTAACACTGTGCGTTACATCTGACATTTCGGTAACACTTTACAATAAGGTTCATTACTAGTTAACTACATTAGTTAGCATAATGCCACTTATGCAGCATTTATTAATTTGTGTCTAACATTTACTAATAGTTTCTTAAAATTTTGTTATCATTAGTTAATGTATTTTTATTAACAAAGATGAATAAATACTGTAACAAATATATTGTTCATGTTAGTTAATTCATTAGCGCTTTCGTAAAGTGTTACCGAAATTTCTATATACATGCACTACATTTGCCAAAATGTGCGGTGTAGGTACAGACCCACAATGCAATGCACTTCATTTCGTGATTTTTTAAAAATGCAAATAAGCCGTAGAAATGTTTAGCATTGCATGCATATTACTTTATTAAATACAAGAGTATACAATATACAGCATATATCGCACAGTTAACTCTATTCAATTCCAAACATTTTAGTGTGGCACACTGCATACAGCTTCATGCACTAGACGCCACACGTGCTTGTGTTTTTGAGGTGTGATGGGAACGGCACACTGCCATGTAACAATGCATAGTATAAAAAATGTGCACTGTACAACCAGAACACACTGCAATAGGTACCGTATCCCACAATGCAATGCTCTCAACTTGACCTTCCATTTCCAGTGTTTGTTTGATTTTTTTTTTAAATGCGATGATGATAATTGAACGTCATTTGCACAGAGATAGCACACTACCATGAAACATTTCTGTAAGGGTTAACGCCCGACGAGGTGTGTATTGTCAGGTTTTAATGGACGACGGCGAGGCGTGAACCGTCCGACGCACAGCGGAGCGAAGTCCATTAATACTTAGACAACGGACACCTCGAATGGCATTAGCTCGCTTATACCATGGTCACTTGCCAAATAACACATTAGTTTCTATTTTAATTAGTTTTACAATCGAAATCTAAAGTTTTTACAAACAATAACTTGGTTTCCCTGGTTACGCCTGATGGTTTATTTAGCAACCGGAAATATTTATAGTGCGCTCAGCTCGGAGAACCCTTCAGTTTGGCTAACTTACGAGCCAATTTTTTTCATGTAAGTTAGGCTTGTCTAGCCATGGGCGTTACACTTTACTATAATTAAAGGGGTCATATAATGCCATTTTTGTACAAGCTAGTATGATTCTTTAGGGTCTAAATTAAAAGTTTGTAATATACTTTAATTAAAAATTCTCATTAGTATTGTAAGAAAACACTTATTTTACCTGGTCAAAAACAGCTCTGTTTTCAGGACGTTGTTTCAGTGCATATGCCTTTAAATGATAATGAGCTTTGCTGACTCCGCCTCTCTGTTCTGTGCGTACACGTTTGTAACACAATAACACAATAACCATAACGCGTTGTTCATTATAGACGTGGAATTATGAATTATATTGAGAACGTCGTACATAGAAAACATGCCGTAATGTACCCTGAGTGTAAACCTTAGACGCATTCATCATGAAGCGTACAAGCAATTTGCAAAGATTAATATAAATATTAATATAAAGGTTAATAAAACGTTACACTCACTTCAGTTGTTCTAGAGGTTCAGCAGGAACAGTACCGATCCTTTATTCAGGAGCAGCTTCTTAGCAAAACCAGCTTTATACTGATCCTCGTTTATAAAGCAGTCTGGTGAGAAATGATTCGGCAAACATGAGAGCATTGACGTTGCTCGTGGGGAATATTCCCTTCGAAAACAAACTCAGCCACTGCGTCTTCAGCGGTTCGGATTTAGGAACATTAAAATGACTGTGTTCGTTATTACACCCAAGAACAGAACACCACAATCGCTTAGACGCCATTCTGCTCATAGACAGTGCTCCAGCATATCAACAATGACGGACTATGATTGACAGCTCTCACGAGCGAGGGCGGGTCTGTGTTGAAACACTGCTGTCAATCAACAATCGTGGGAGGGGCTTCCGAGCGTGTGACGTCACACTGTCGAACGGCTTGATTTGAGGCAGGGGAAAACATATAAGGAGATTAAAACAAAAACACTGGATGGATTTTTATCATTTTATGATGGTTGTGTACAGGCACTGCCAACACACATTTCAGTACAATCAACTTGTAAAAGTGCATGTACAATTATATGACCCCTTTAAAACACACAGGTAGGCATAGGATAACGGCTAACTAGATGTTTGTTTTGATACAATAAATTGTAAACGGATACTTTGACTGCCTGTTGCTATGGTTACTCACAGCGCTTTTATTTATTAATTTCGAACGGTTAACAGTCAGTTTCACCAGAACTCCTTTACTAGGTGTCCTCTATCACTTTTTAATGGACACCCTGCAGCCAATCAGAATCGAGCATTCACCCAGACCATGGTATAACGTTGCATACTGCATTGTTTCATGTACTTCATAAACATTATGGTAGTATTCCGTTCCAAACTTGCCATGATCAAAATATTAAACAGAAAACAGGCAAACAGGTTAATTTTTATGTGAAAAAACATTGATTCACATGCAGTTTATACCCTCCTTGTTTAAGTTTCGTACAGTGGTATTGAAAATGTTACCAAATTAACTTGAAAAAAGGACAGGTCGTCTTTTGCGTGTGAAACA
>JARWKJ010000010.1:2260938-2295938 GCA_029959095.1 Rhinichthys osculus
AAAGATCTTCGTTTCGGTGTGTATTTGACGATAGTTTCCTCAAATAAAACGGTTAAAAGCTTGTGAAGTGACTCTGCAGAGGAAGCTCATGTTCATCTCCTCTTACAGGTGCAACTGGAAAAATTAGAATATGGTGCAAAAGTTCATTTATTTCAGTAATTCAACTTAAAAGGTGAAACTAATATATTATATAGACTCATTACATGCAAAGTGAGATATTTCAAGCCTTTATTTGTTATAATTTTGATGATTATGGCTTACAGCTTATGAAAACCCCAAATTCAAAATTAGAATATTGTGAAAAGGTTTTCATATCTGTAATCCATAATCATCAAAATTATAACAAATAAAGGCTTGAAATATCTCACTTTGCATGTAATGAGTCTATATAATATATTAGTTTCAGCTTTTAAGTTGAATTACTGAAATAAATGAACTTTTGCACCATATTTTAATCTTTCGAGTTTCACCTGTATGTGAGAGGCTGTTAGATTATTCCATATCAAGTAAAAATGTCCAGAGCTTATCATCATCGATATGATATTGTTTATCGCCCAGCCCTTCTGAAGTCATGATGTGAGAGTAAACGCATTGCACAAGTGTTATGGATTATTGTTATGATGGTGGGGATTTGTTTGTTTTGGGGGTTGAATGGAAACGAGCAGCTCAGACATTTGCTAATATCTTAAAATTCGTTCAAAGGATTGGTTTGAATTTTAGTTTGGAGTCATCTTCATTTATACAGCGCTTTTAACAATGTAGATTGTTCCAAAGCAGCTTTACAGTGATAATAGAAGATTACAGTAACAGAGATTGTGTTGGCTTTACAGCAGCTCTAGAATAACGTTATTTCCCAGCTAAAGTTAGTTTTAATTGATTCACTTCCGTCGCAACGATCATTAGTTATTGATTCACTTCCGTCGCAACGATCATTAGTTATTAAACACGACACCGTTTTAACAGAAAACTCTTAAATAATAGTAATAATAATAATTCATTACATTTATATAGCGCTTTTCTCGGCACTCAAAGCGCTTTACATGGAAGAGGGAATCTCCTCAACCACCACCAATGTGCAGCATCCACTTGGATGATGCGACGGCAGCCATAGTGCGCCAGAACGCTCACCACACACCAGCTTACTGGTGGAGAGGAGACATAGTGATGAAGCCAATTGGTATATATATATATATATATGGGGATGATTAGGAGGCCATGATGGACAGAGGCCACTGGGCAAATTGGGCCAGGATGCCGGGGTTACACCCCTACTCTTTCGAAAGACATCCTGGGATTTTTAATGACGACATAGAGTCAGGACCTCGGTTTAACGTCTCACCCGAAGGATGGTGCTCTTTAAAGGGTTAGTTCACCCAAAAATGAAAATGATGTCATTAATGACTCTCCCTCGTGTCGCTCCAAGCCCGTCAGACCTCCGTTCATCTTCGGAACACAGTTTAAGATATTTTAGATTTAGTCCGAGAGCTTTCTGTCCCTCCATTGTAAATGTATGTACGGTATACTGTCCTTGTCCAGAAAGGAAATAAAGACATCATCAAACTAGTCCATGTGACATCAGTGGGTTAGTTAGAGTGTGTTGAAGCATCGAAAATACATTTTGCTCCAAAAATAACAAAAACTAGGACTTTATTCAGCATTGTGTTCCGGTTCTGTTGTGGATCCGCGTTCAGTGACGCTGCTGACGTGTGTCTGGTGTGTGTGTGTGTGTGTGTGTGTGTGTGTGTGTGTTCCGGTTCTGTTGTGGATCCGCGTTCAGTGCCGCCGCTGACGTGTGTCTGGTGTGTGTGTGTGTGTGTGTGTGTGTGTGTGTGTATTCTGGTTCTGTTGTGGATCCGCATTCAGTGCCGCCGCTGACGTGTGTCTGGTGTGTGTGTGTGTGTGTGTGTGTGTGTGTGTGTGTTCCGGTTCTGTTGTGGATCCGCGTTCAGTGCCGCCGCTGACGTGTGTCTGGTGTGTGTGTGTGTGTGTGTGTGTGTGTGTGTGTATTCGGGTTCTGTTGTGGATCCGCGTTCAGTGCCGCCGCTGACGTGTGTCTGGTGTGTGTGTGTGTGTGTGTGTGTGTGTGTGTTCCGGTTCTGTTGTGGATCCGCGTTCAGTGCCGCTGCTGACGTGTGTCTGGTGTGTGTGTGTGTGTGTGTGTGTATTCTGGTTCTGTTGTGGATCCGCGTTCAGTGCCGCTGCTGACGTGTGTCTGGTGTGTGTGTGTGTGTGTGTGTGTGTGTATTCTGGTTCTGTTGTGGATCCGCGTTCAGTGCCGCCGCTGACGTGTGTCATGGACTACTGTGATGATGTCTTTATTTCCTTTCTGGACAAGGACAGTATACCGTACATACATTTACAATGGAGGGACAGAAAGCTCTCGGACTAAATCTAAAATATCTTAAACTGTGTCCTGAAGATGAACGGAGGTCTTGGAGCGACACGAGGGCGAATCATTTTCATTTTTGGGTGAACTACCCCTTTAAGTTCTCTCTACACCAACTATAAAAACGCGAACCTGTGAGAACGCTGATGGCGTATGTGTATTAAGAGCTCATTCTATAGGTGTGCGTGTTTGTATATATATATATTGGAGTGACACGAGAGTGAGTGAATGACGACACAATTCTTGGTGAAATTTTTCCTCCTGACGCTGATTTGCTCTTCGTTGTTTTGCAGTGGCAGTATGATAGGCAGGGATAAGCCACTCTACCTCACTTGAAGAAAAACAAGGAGAACGGAAAGAGAAAAGATGAAACAACACCAGGGAGTCCCCCCCGCACCTCTCCACCCTTCCCAGACATCATCAGTTTCCCTCAGTGTCATTTTACATTCGTTTTTAGAAGGATGTGTGTGTGTACGCGTTCTGAAGACTACTAGTGATCCTTTCATTTTTGCCAAGCACTTAAAAATGTACAGGCCTCTGCGCCAGAGACCTCAGAGAGCACTCACCCCGTCTCTGAATAAACTTAAAAGAAAACAACAAAAAAAAGATGTATATAACAAAAACGAAAAGGAAAAAAAATAAAGCAAACTACCATTAAACTGGCCCTCAGGGCAAATGAGCTTTAACTATAACAGAGGAAAACTCTCCTCTTAGTTTCTCAGTTACTTTCCTCCTCGTCTCATTTTTGTTTTATTTTGTTGTTGTACTTTTTATTTATTTCCTGCTTGCAACATAGCTCTTCTTTTGGCCAAAAAAACAGGTCTGCTGTTACTTTAGGGAAAAGTCTCTTTCGAGGGGCGACACGTTGTTCAAAACTCAAAAAATTAAAAAAATCATAGACAAGAAAAAAGAAAAAAAAAGAATGGAAAAATTGATAAATACAACTTCTTTTTGTAAGTTTAAAGACCCGTGTCGGTCTTTGTTGATCTGTCACAGTGTGATTGTAAATATCACTTTTTGGGGGGTCAAATTGGGAAGATGAAGTCCAGATATTTTTTCTTCTTTAATATGACTTATTATAATTCATTAATTTGTATTTTAAATGGTATTTTGTGAATGCGTGCTGGTGTGAATGGGTGTGTGTGTGAGTGTATTTGTGCGTTGTGTAAGTGAACAGCCTGTGCAGGTGATATCAGAAGAGTGTTTCCACACCACGTACACAATCTTGCATTAAAAATCTGTGCTCACTGGTGTGATCCCCCCCCCCCCCCAAAAAAAAAGATCTATGGCAAAACCCACGACACACTGCATGACCTGGCTCTCCATTTAGGCTCCACGATTCATCGGAGCCCCATTTTTGATTTGGAAACGGACTCTGAGATCGCGAACGCATGGTCTGACGAAGAAGCGATTTGTTGATTTACTCTCAGGTTCTGAAGGCGCCTCGATTCAGGTCAAAGGTCAGAAACATACTTTACACAAGTACACAGATGTGAACACACTTTCCAGATGTTTATCGTTCAGCAATATTGGATCTTTTCTCCACCCTGACAGTGACTGACTGTAGATGAAGAAAACGCTGAATCACTCAGACACGTTTCACATCATGTACTTGAATAGAGTACGTTTCAAGTCTAACGCAGTTGTTGTTCTATTGAAACCCGGGTCATTTCTTTTGCCTGGTCTTCTTGACTGACATTACAACCACCAATATAACATGTAAAGGTGAACTATAATGTTCTCAATGTGAGATAATACAGCACACAGTAAATTAAATCAACAGTGGGTCTATAGTTTTCTAGTAGCTTTTGCTAGATGTTCTATTGTGTTGATCTCATCTTTAAAATTAAATGCATTTGATCATTTAGTCAAACGTTTTATTTTAATCTTTTTTTTTCTTTTTCTACTGTAGCATACTATTTTTAGTTGAATAAAGTAAATAACTTGGACGACATTTCATTTGTGTACAAACCTGCCAATTGTAGTTATTTTATTTGTAAAGTCAGCAATGATTATTATTTTAAAATTGTTATCAGCAAGTTGCCCATCAGTTAATATTTAATAATGTTTAACAGGTTTCTATTTATGAACAAAATGAGATCAATTTTGCTTATAACTACAATATTTGAATTTTATTGTTATTTTGTTTTTTGATTATGATGATGATTATGACAATTGCTTTTATTTTTACTTTTTTGAATACTGTTTTTTTTTCTTTCCTTGCCAGCCAGGTCATTTTGTGTCACTATGCCTTTTTGTTTCATTTTTTTGTCCGTAATAAAAACGTTAAATGAGAGATTTGTGGTGTTTTCTTTTAATGTACATTGACATTCATAACAACCACTTCCTTTAGCGATGCACCGATATCAAAATTTTACCGATAATTCTTTATACTTGAAAGCCGATAACCGATATATCGGCCGATAAATCTAAATTTTTATATAATTTTTGATTACAAGATTACAAAATCAAGTCTCATCATTATAATCCATGTCCCAAACACACAATTATAATGTTCTCATTATGATTTTATGTAGCTTATATGACAGACTTGCGCTGTACATGTTGCACTTCACTGTATTTTCCTTTTTTGAAGTGATTCCAATCATATTTCAAGCAATTTAAACCCATCATGTTGAACAGTGCGCATCTGAAGCGTCTCAGCTGAAGGAAATAATCCATTATTTACCAGCTTTAATAAACCGGCCAAATTTTCTCACTAGGCCGATAACGATGCCGATATATGATGCATCCATAATGCGGTTTGATGATATTTCCTACAGCACAACCTCATGTGCCTTAATGCTTAAAGTAATTGACCGATCTGAAAACATGCTATACTTTTGTTTGCAATGGTCGGTTACTTCACTGTTATAAAAGAAATGAGAAAGAGAAAAGCATTATGCTATAACACATATGAGTCACTCTCACACAGTAGGGAACATGAATGCTAAACGTCTCATGTGCTTTTACTGCGAATCAACATCCATACGGTGTGTTTTAGTGGACTGTGACCCGACATCTCTCGGTTTTTGTGGTTGATTCTAAAAGTATAGACCAACATTTCTCATATTATGCTTTTTTTTTTTTTTCAAAGCAGTTGACAAGCAAAGCTATACAGTAAAACTGCCTCGCCGCCCTCCATTTATGTTTTATTCATATTGCGGCGGGTGTTGAATAGATCATTATTGAACAATTGGAAACCAGAACCGCCATTCCGTGCTGAGACACACATTACGAGGAATATCCCAGTCATATAATCTTAATGAAACATACGGTGGTGGAGATGGAAAGATGTCGTTTCATTGTGCAATTGTGTGTGTGTGTTATTGTTTGTGTGTATTACAATAAAGCAACAAGCAAAACCTTGATATTTCATTGGATAAAGCACCAGGAAGAAGGCCAAAAGTTCAACTTTCCATAGGAATGATGCGATATCTTTAATATTACAATTGCATCACGATGAGATTAAACACAGACTTTATGTCCCCCGCTTTATTTTTCCTGAGATCTCAAATGTTTCTCCTCTAGATTTGCCACGGTGCTAAAGTCATGCAATCAAAAGTCAGTCATTTTACTTTTATCTGTAAAATGTTCATTGAGAGAAAAAATGTCCATCTGGAAATGATTGGATGGTGAAAAGTGTTTCTTGAAAAACAAGGCAGATTGTTGATGTTTGTTTTTATTTTTATATTTTTCAATGTGAAAAACAGAACTGTAAAGGGTAAAAAATAAAAATACAAGGTAATTGCAACTTTTTATCTCACAATTCAGGCTTTGTAATGATTCGCAATTGACCTTTTTTTATCAGAATTGTGGTAAAGTTGCAAGTGCAAGAAAAAAGTCTGAATTGTGAGATAAAAAGTTGCAATTACCTTCTTTTTTTTTTTTTTTTTTTTTTTTTTTTTTTGTGGCAAAAACAAGCTTCCCAAAAAGGGTCTATTTTAGCAGCATGCTGAAAAAAATGCAGGTAACACTTTATTTAACCGTGTCCTTGTTACATATGTTAGTAATAACATTAAATGATGCATATTGACATGCAACTAACCCTCAACCAAACCTCAATCATAACCCTATATTCAGTAGGCTTGTTAATTAATATTACTCACCTTCTTAAATATATAATTGCACTGCAACAAGGACACCTTGAAATAAAGTGCAACCAAAATGCATTCATTAAAAACAACTGCATGTGCGCTTGTACAGTGGACATCAGGCCTGAACAGTGAAGCGGTTTATGACCTGCGACATGGAAACTTTCCACTTCTGCGGTCGAAGCATTTGCGGTGCAACGAGCACTGAACAGACTCTGACAAGAGCTTTTCATCTGGCTTTTTTCTTTCTGTTTCTTGTCATTTTCTTTTCCTTTGATGTCGCACATGTAACGTATGCGCTATGGTTTCCATGTCAACATTTTTAGCTAACGAGACCACATGTGTAACTGGTCTGGTATTCTTTAACAGGGGAGGTTAGTTTAAGTCTTTTTCCTGTACCTTTCTCTCTGACTGGTCTTTTGTTAGAGGAGAGAGAGAGTGAGTGTGTGTGTGTGTGTGTGTGTGTGTGTGAGAGAGAGAGAGAGCGTTCAGGAAACGTGGGCGGATTTGACAAGAAAAGAGTTTCAGTTTCTGTCTTTTATAAGAGCTTTTTTCTTTTCATGCCTTTCTTCATTATTATATATTTTTTTTTAGGTTCAGCAAAATGAAAAGTTTCAGAAAAGAGGACTTGGAAACCCAAGAAAATATTCCTGTGCACAACTGGGCCAGTTTTATTACCGGATTAATCACAAAAACATGTCCAGACTATGATGCGTACATGCTTTCAACTAAAAGAAATTGACATTACGGCAATAAAATTTGTGGTCAATTGTGCTTAATTGTCAAAAATGATGTGATGGTCCTAAAATAGTTATGCAAAAAATATAATGCCTTTCACTTTTGGGATGAAATATATCAGAGAAAACAAACTCTAAGAAGGGCGTTTAAAATACTCACAAAACAAACATGCATTTTAAACTATTTACACAGTTTTGAGAACAAGAAACTTTAGACGGAATTGAACGGCTTGAAAGATTCTTAACAAGCAATAATTACACACACAAAATATAGAAAATGATTTCCAGGTGCTTGATCAGCAGGAAAGGGTTACTGATAAACAGGAAATAGTTATCATTCATTGTTACTGGTGTTTTAGTTCATGCACTTGACAACATCGAGCAAAGTTCATTTTGTGTTTCTGCAGAATTTATAAGATAAAACTATTTTTAAGCGTCAGTCTTGGTGACTTTAACCAGTGACACGGTTTAGAGCTACAAATAGATCTGCAGCTTATATGAAATATGATTTTGTCGTGAAAAAGTCAATGATGTAACCAGTGCTGTTATTATAAACCCTAACCAATAGGTCTTTTTAACCCTTTTATATGAGTTTAAAGTTGAATAAAAATAAATTAAAGCTAAATAAAAATATTAAAACAAAATATTAATAAATCCTATAAATCATGTTAATATAACACTACATCTATCGTGAGTATTTTGTGCGCCTGGTCTTTTGTTTCCCACAAAGGAAATGTACTTACCATAGTAATAACAGTAAATAATGCATAATTACATGCAACTAACTCTCAACCAAACCCAAATCATATCCTAACCCTATAGAAGTACATGCTAATTAATATTACTCAGTACTTAAATATATAATTACACTAACTCAACCGAATATAGAAATATGTTTCCTTGTAAACTCTCTTCTGAACGCACACGGATCATCAACAAACCCGGATCGATCCCCAATCGTACCCTGAAAAGTACATTTTATTAATATTCAGTTATGAAAGAGTTTAAAGTTGTGAATTGAGACGTGCATTTCAGTCGCTCATGAATAATGTGGGTGTGGACCGGATGAAAAGGAAGCGTCAAAAGTCCTTCTTTCTTATCAAGCAGGTGCTCCACCTGAATTTACTGTAACACCAGACACACTGTCCAGATCGTGCTGTCGATAGCAGTGTGTGTGTGAATGTGTGTTTCCCCTGCGCGGGAGGAAGTCCGTGTTGCAGAGACTAACCCTCTCAAAGTTTATTGACTTTTTCTTTTCTCGTGGCTCTGTTGACTTCAGCTGCCCACATCCACCCAGAGAAACCACCAGCGCTCGAATCGAAATAACAGACATGTTCCAGAATTTTAACTGATCTTGGGTCCCTCATACCTAGAGAGTGAGTCAAAAGCTGACGCTCATGGTTTGTCATAACGTGCCGAAGCTCCTTCAGAGGTTTAGAAGGGCGGTTTCTTGAAGGAACTCGTGTGAATTTCACACCGATCCCAGCAGACTTACTGATAATGCTTTCCCAGACTTCATTTCATTGTAACGCACACCGCAGAACCTAGAAAACAACTCAAAGAAGCTCTGCGCTTATTCTTTAAAATACTCACAAAACAAATCAGAACTATTTAACAGTTTTGAGAATAAGAAAGAGGCAGCTGTGCACAACTAGGCCAGTTTTATTGTCGGGTTAATCACAAAAACATGTCCAGACTATGACTATCACATTACAGCAATAAAAATGTGTGGTCATAAAAATATACAAAAAATGTGATTATCCTAAAATAGTCTTCTCTTAAAACATTTTCTTTATGCAAAATATAGTTTCTTTCGATTTAGGGATGAAATGTGAGTTTCTATCAGAGAAAACATTAAAAAAAACACACAAACAAAGGAGGGCACTTGGTTTGCAACCAGTCGGATTTACACTGTTTTGAGCGTAAGAAACTTTAGACTGATTTGAACGGCTTCAATATTTACATTCACAAAACAGAGAAAATGATTTTCCAGATGCTTGATCAGCAGGTAACAATGATTCCGCAATGACTCCTTGTAACTGATAATTTTAGTTCATGCAAATCACTTACTAACATCGAGCATTTTGTTCCTTTTGTGTTTCTGCAGAACTGTTTGTCTGAAACATTAGAGTTTGTAAGATAGGGAAAAAAAATTGAAATACACCTTCCCCAGCTCTGCCTGTATAGATCTGCTACTGGTATTTGTATATATGCTAGGCTATTTGTGCTAAAGTAGTAGTAGTATGCCTTACATGCTCCCACCAACAGCAGCAGCAATAACCAACAGCAGCAGCAATAACCAACAGCAGCAGCAATAACCAACAGCAGCAATAACAGCAGCAGCAATAACCAATAGCAGCAGCAACAAAAGCAGCAATAAAAGCAACAGCAGCAGCAATAACAGCAGAAGCAATAACCGCAGCAGCAATAACAGCAGCAGCAACAGCAATAACAGCAGCAGCAATGACAGCAGCAGCAACAGCAATAACAGCAGCAGCAACAGCAATAACAGCAGCAGCAATAACAGCAGCAGCAACAGCAATAACAGCAGCAACAGCAGCAATAACAACAGCAGCAATAACAGCAGCAGCAACCGCAATAACAGCAGCAGCAATAAAAGCAGCAGCAATAACCGCAGCAGCAGCAGCAATAACAGCAGCAGCAATAACAGCAGCAGCAATAACAACAGCAGCAATAACAGCAGCAGCAATAACAGCAGCAGCAACAGCAATAACAGCAGCAGCAATAACAGCAGCAGCAACAGCAATAACAGCAGCAGCAATAACAGCAGCAACAGCAGCAATAACAGCAGCTACAAAAGTAGCAGCAGCAATAACAGCAGCAGCAACAGCAATAACAACAGCAGCAACAGCAATAACAGCAGCAGCAATAACAGCAGCAACAGCAGCAATAGCAGCAGCAGCAACAAAAGTAGCAGCAGCAATAACCGCAGCAGCAAAAATAACAGCAGCAATAACAGCAGCAGCAGAAATAACAGCAACAGCAATAACAGCACCAACAGCAGCAATAACAGCAGCAGCAACAGCAGCAATAACAGCAGCAGCAATAACAGCAGCAACAGCAGCAATAACAGCAGCAGCAATAACCGCAGCAGCAGCAATAACAGCAGCAGCAATAACCGCAGCAGCAGCAATAACAGCAGCAGCAACAATAACCGCAGCAGCAATAACAGCAGCAACAGCAGCAATAACAACAGCAGCAATAACAGCAGCAACAGCAGCAATAACAGCAGCAGCAATAACAGCAGCAGCAGCAGCAATAATAGCAGCAGCAATAACAGCAGCAGCAATAACCGCAGCAGCAGCAGCAATAACAGCAGCAATAACAGCAGCAGCAATAACCGCAGCAGCAGCAATAACAGCAGCAGCAATAACCGCAGCAGCAGCAATAACAGCAGCAGCGATAACCGCAGCAATAACAGCAGCAACAGCAGCAATAACAGCAGCAATAACAGCAGCAATAACAGCAGCAGCAATAACAGCAGCAGCAATAACAGCAGCAGCAGCAATAACCGCAGCAGCAGCAATAACAGCAGCAACAGCAGCAATAACAGCAGCAGCAATAACCGCAGCAGCAATAACAGCACCAACAGCAGCAATAACAGCACCAACAGCAGCAATAACAGCACCATGAGCAGCAATAACAGCAGCAGCAATAACAGCACCAACAGCAGCAATAACAGCACCAACAGCAGCAATAACAGCACCAACAGCAGCAATAACAGCAGCAGCAATAACAGCAGCAACAGCAGCAATAACAGCAGCAGCAATAACCGCAGCAGCAATAACAGCAGCAGCAGCAATAACAGAAGCAGCAATAACCGCAGCAGCAACAGCAATAACAGCAGCAACAGCAGCAATAACAGCAGCAGCAATAACAGCAGCAGCAATAACAGCAGCAACAGCAATAACAGCAGCAACAGCAGCAATAACAGCAGCAGCAGCAGCAGCAATAACCAACAGCAGCAGGAGCAATAACAGCAGCAATAACAGCAGCAGCAATAACAGCAGCAACAATAACCAACAGCAGCAGCAGCAATAACAACAGCAGCAATAACAACAACAGCAGCAGCAATAACAGCAGCAGCAATAACAGCAGCAGCAATAACCGCAGCAGCAGCAATAACAGCAGCAGCAATAACCAACAGCAGCAGCAGCAATAACAACAGCAGCAATAACAACAACAGCAGCAGCAATAAAAGCAGCAATAACAGCAGCAGCAATAACAGCAGCAGCAGCAATAACAACAGCAGCAGCAATAACCGCAGCAGCAGCAATAACAGCAGCAGAAATAACCAACAGCAGCAGCAGCAATAACAACAGCAATAACAGCAGCAGCAATAACAGCAGCAGCAATAACAGCAGCAGCAATAGCAGCAGCAGCAATAACCGCAGCAGCAGGAATAACAGCAGCAACAATAACCAACAGCAGCAGCAGCAATAACAACAGCAGCAATAACAACAACAGCAGCAGCAATAACCGCAGCAGCAATAACAGCAGCAGCAATAACAGCAGCAGCAATAACCAACAGCAGCAATAACAACAACAGCAGCAGCAGCAATAACAGCAGCAATAACAGCAGCAGCAATAACAGCACCAATAGCAGCAATAACAGCAGCAGCAATAACCAACAGCAGCAGGAGCAATAACAGCAGCAACAGCAGCAATAACAGCAGCAGCAATAACAGCAGCAGCAATAACAGCAGCAGCAATAACAGCAGCAACAATAACCAACAGCAGCAGCAGCAATAACAACAGCAGCAATAACAACAACAGCAGTAGCAATAACCGCAGCAGCAGCAATAACAGCAGCAGCAATAACCACAGCAGCAGCAATAACAGCAGCAGCAATAACCAACAGCAGCAGCAGCAATAACAACAGCAGCAATAACAACAACAGCAGCAGCAATAAAAGCAGCAATAACAGCAGCAGCAATAACAGCAGCAGCAATAACAGCAGCAGCAGCAATAACCGCAGCAGCAGCAATAACAGCAGCAGAAATAACCAACAGCAGCAGCAGCAATAACAACAGCAATAACAGCAGCAGCAATAACAGCAGCAGCAATAGCAGCAGCAGCAATAACCGCAGCAGCAGGAATAACAGCAGCAACAATAACCAACAGCAGCAGCAGCAATAACAACAGCAGCAATAACAACAACAGCAGCAGCAATAACCGCAGCAGCAATAACAGCAGCAGCAATAACCGCAGCAGCAGCAATAACAGCAGCAGCAATAACCAACAGCAGCAATAACAACAACAGCAGCAGCAATAACCAACAGCAGCAATAACAGCAGCAGCAATAACAGCAGCAACAGCAGCAATAACAGCAGCAGCAATAACAGCACCAATAGCAGCAATAACAGCAGCAGCAATAACAGCACCAACAGCAGCAATAACAGCAGCAACAGCAGCAATAACAACAGCAGCAATAAAAGCAGCAGCAGCAGCAATAACAGCAGCAACAGCAGCAATAACAGCAGCAGCAATAACCGCAGCAGCAGCAGCAATAACAGCAGCAATAACAGCAGCAGCAGCAATAACCGCAGCAGCAATAACCGCAGCAGCAGCAATAACAGCAGCAACAGCAGCAATAACAGCAGCAGCAGCAATAACAGCAGCAGCAATAACAGCAGCAACAGCAGCAATAACAGCAGCAGCAATAACAACAGCAGCAGCAGCAGCAATAACAGCAGCAGCAATAACCGCAGCAGCAGCAATAACAGCAGCAATAACAGCAGCAGCAATAACAGCAGCAACAGCAGCAATAACAGCAGCAGCAATAACCGCAGCAGCAATAACAGCAGCAGCAGCAATAACCGCAGCAGCAATAACAGCAGCAGCAATCACCGCAGCAGCAGCAATAACAGCAGCAACAGCAGCAATAACAGCAGCAGCGATAACCGCAGCAATAACAACAGCAGCAGCAATAACAGCAGCAGCAGCAATAACAGCAGCAACAGCAGCAATAACAGCAGCAGCAGCAATAACCGCAGCAGCAATAACAGCAGCAGCACTAACAGCAGCAGCAATAACTGCAGCAGCAATAACAGCAGCAGCAGCAATAACAGCAGCAACAGCAGCAATAACTACAGCAGCAATAACAGCAGCAGCGATAACCGCAGCAATAACAGCAGCAACAGCAGCAATAACAGCAGCAGCAATAACAGCAGCAGCAATAACCGCAGCAGCAGCAATAACAGCAGCAATAACAGCAGCAGCAATAACCGCAGCAGCAGCAATAACAGCAGCAACAGCAGCAATAACAGCAGCAGCAATAACAGCAATAACAACAGCAGCAATAACAGCAGCAGCAATAACAGCAGCAACAGCAGCAATAACAGCAGCAGCAATAACAGCAGCAGCAATAACCGCAGCAGCAGCAATAACCGCAGCAGCAATAACCGCAGCAGCAATAACAGCAGCAGCAATAACAGCAGCAGCAATAACAGCAGTAGCGATAACCGCAGCAATAACAGCAGCAACAGCAGCAATAACAGCAGCAACAGCAGCAATAACAGCAGCAACAGCAGCAATAACAGCAGCAGCAGCAATAACAGCAGCAGCAATAACCGCAGCAGCAATAACAGCAGCCGCAATAACAGCAGCAGCAATAACCGCAGCAGCAATAACAGCAGCAGCAATAACCGCAGCAGCAGCAATAACAGCAGCAACAGCAGCAATAACAGCAGCAGCAATAACAGCAGCAGCGATAACCGCAGCAATAACAGCAGCAACAGCAGCAATAACAGCAGCAGCAGCAATAACAGCAGCAATAACAGCAGCAGCAGCAATAACCGCAGCAGCAGCAGCAATAACAGCAGCAACAGCAGCAATAACAGCAGCAGCAATAACAGCAGCAACAGCAGCAATAACAACAGCAGCAGTAACAGCAGCAACAGCAGCAATAACAGCAGCAGCAATAACCGCAGCAGCAGCAAATAACAGCAGCAGCAATAACCAACAGCAGCAGCAGCAATAACAACAGCAGCAATAACAACAACAGCAGCAGCAATAACAGCAGCAGCAATAACCAACAGTAGCAATAACAGCAGCAGCAGCAGCAATAACAGCAGCAGCAATAACAGCACCAACAGCAGCAATAACAGCAGCAGCAATAACAGCAGCAGCAGCAGCAATAACAGCACCAACAGCAGCAATAACAGCAGCAACAGCAGCAATAACAACAGCAGCAATAACAGCAGCAGCAATAACAGCAGCAGCAACAGCAATAACAGCAGCAACAGCAGCAATAACAGCAGCAGCAATAACCGCAGCAGCAGCAATAACAACAGCAGCAATAACAACAACAGCAGCAGCAGCAGCAATAAAAGCAGCAATAACAGCAGCAGCAATAACCGCAGCAGCAGCAATAACCAACAGCAGCAGCAATAACCAACAGCAGCAGCAATAACCAACAGCAGCAGCAGCAATAACAACAGCAGCAGCAGCAGCAATAACAACAGCAGCAATAACAGCAGCAGCAATAACCAACAGCAGCAGCAATAACCAACAGCAGCAGCAGCAATAACAACAGCAGCAATAACAGTAGCAGCAATAACAGCAGCAATAACAGCAGCAGCAATAACAGCAGCAGCAATAACCGCAGCAGCAGCAATAACAGCAGCAATAACAGCAGCAGCAATAACCGCAGCAGCAGCAATAACAGCAGCAACAGCAGCAATAACAGCAGCAGCAATAACAGCAATAACAACAGCAGCAATAACAGCAGCAGCAATAACAGCAGCAACAGCAGCAATAACAGCAGCAGCAATAACAGCAGCAGCAATAACCGCAGCAGCAGCAATAACCGCAGCAGCAATAACCGCAGCAGCAATAACAGCAGCAGCAATAACAGCAGCAGCAATAACAGCAGCAGCAATAACAGCAGTAGCGATAACCGCAGCAATAACAGCAGCAACAGCAGCAATAACAGCAGCAGCAATAACAGCAGCAACAGCAGCAATAACAGCAGCAACAGCAGCAATAACAGCAGCAGCAGCAATAACAGCAGCAGCAATAACCGCAGCAGCAATAACAGCAGCCGCAATAACAGCAGCAGCAATAACCGCAGCAGCAATAACAGCAGCAGCAATAACCGCAGCAGCAGCAATAACAGCAGCAACAGCAGCAATAACAGCAGCAGCAATAACAGCAGCAGCGATAACCGCAGCAATAACAGCAGCAACAGCAGCAATAACAGCAGCAATAACAGCAGCAGCAGCAATAACCGCAGCAGCAGCAGCAATAACAGCAGCAACAGCAGCAATAACAGCAGCAGCAATAACAGCAGCAACAGCAGCAATAACAACAGCAGCAGTAACAGCAGCAACAGCAGCAATAACAGCAGCAGCAATAACCGCAGCAGCAGCAAATAACAGCAGCAGCAATAACCAACAGCAGCAGCAGCAATAACAACAGCAGCAATAACAACAACAGCAGCAGCAATAACAGCAGCAGCAATAACCAACAGTAGCAATAACAGCAGCAGCAGCAGCAATAACAGCACCAACAGCAGCAATAACAGCAGCAGCAATAACAGCAGCAGCAGCAGCAGCAGCAATAACAGCACCAACAGCAGCAATAACAGCAGCAACAGCAGCAATAACAACAGCAGCAATAACAGCAGCAGCAATAACAGCAGCAGCAACAGCAATAACAGCAGCAACAGCAGCAATAACAGCAGCAGCAATAACCGCAGCAGCAGCAATAACAACAGCAGCAATAACAACAACAGCAGCAGCAGCAGCAATAAAAGCAGCAATAACAGCAGCAGCAATAACCGCAGCAGCAGCAATAACAGCAGCAGCAATAACCAACAGCAGCAGCAATAACCAACAGCAGCAGCAATAACCAACAGCAGCAGCAGCAATAACAACAGCAGCAGCAGCAGCAATAACAACAGCAGCAATAACAGCAGCAGCAATAACCAACAGCAGCAGCAATAACCAACAGCAGCAGCAGCAATAACAACAGCAGCAATAACAGTAGCAGCAATAACAGCAGCAATAACAGCAGCAGCAATAACAGCAGCAGCAATAACCGCAGCAGCAGCAGCAATAACAGCAGCAGCAATAACAACAAAAGCAGCAGCAATAAAAGCAGCAACAACAGCAGCAGCAATAACCAACAGCAGCAATAACCGCAGCAATAACAGCAGCAGCAATAACAGCAGCAGCAATAACAGCAGCAGCAATAACCAACAGCAGCAGCAGCAATAAAAGCAGCAACAATCATCAGCAGCTCTAGAATAAATTGATTGTCCAGCTAATGTTAGTTTTGATTGATTCACTTCGGTTGCAAAGATCATTAGTTATTAACGTAGGAGCCGCTAACACAACACCGTTTAACTGAAAACCCTTAATGCTTAATACACTCCGGCTGCTCATCTGCACAAAACAGTGCTCGAGAACACAAACCTTGAAATCGGTTCTAAGGTGCAGTCGTTGAATAATAAAAAATAAATAAATTAAATAAAAAGTTATCTCCGCGCAAACTTCAAAAATGTGAATTTGTGAAAACGGCACCGGTGTGCACATGCACATTACGCGTGTAGTCTATAGGTATGCGCATTTGAATATGTATGTGCGCAGGCGTGTAGTCTTTCTCTACAATTTGACCTCAACAAACTACCTGTCTGGCCTTAAAAATTCATAATACAGAATTTTTGTTTTTCACGACTACAACAATATATGATTTATCAAGCCTTATCGGGTATTTTCATGATAATAAAGTATATGTTTACTTCAATGATTATTGACATAACCTTTATCACTGTATAGAATATGAAATAATATGCTGTGTGCCTTATTCTGTGTAAGAAGCACATCATCTCACAGAAGGATGAGCTCAACCGTCGTTATGAAGTGAGTTGAGTAAAACATGTTATTAAATGTTGTCTTTTGTTGGACAAAAGGTTCATAAATGCTGATGTTTGACGCGTGTTGCTTTTTCAAATGCACGTTATGAGTGACTCAAACTCGCAGTGCTTTCAGAGTGAGCAGCGTTTACTGAGCCGTGCTTCACTGACAAGCTGCACATAACAAATAATCACAGCCTATGCAATTTCAGAATCGCGACAAGCAACATCGTTTTAAGCGCGATTTCATGTTAATTGCGATTTATCGTGCAGCCCTAATATATATGTTGGTATATACAGTATATATATATATATATATATATATATATATATATATATATACACATATATATTAGAGCCGGGACTTTAACGCGTTAATTAAGATTAATTAATTACAGACTTTAACGCGTTAATTAATTACACAAAAAAATAACATGTTAAACATTTTTTACGCATTTTAATCACACTTATTTTTGCACCGCGGAACGTTTCTCACTGGATGAGTTTCGGCGGACCGATTATACTGGCGCATCAACTAGCGTTCATGACTTCAGACAACAACAAACCACAGTGAACATGAACGAAGAAGCTGACGAGATCGCTTTGGTTGGCCCCGTGGATTTGGAAATTTTGTTATAAAAAACGGATGGAAGCGTCGATAAGAGCATGGTTGTGTGCAAGCTATGCAACAAGGAATTCGTATATCACCGCAACACATCGAGCCTCAAGTATCACCTCAGCGCAAAACATATAGCAGCTAGCGTGGACGTTAGCCCTATGGCAAAAATTGCACTGGTCTGTTGGACTTGGTTGAACAAAAATAAACAATATTATATATATATATATATATATATATATATATATATATATATATATATATATATATATATATATATATATTAAGCTTATGTATTCAGTCATTATTCAATGGTATACTAAAAATCCATGTGAAAAAAATTACTTCTCACTGTTCTCAGGTCAAATATTTATGCAATTAAAATGCGATTAATTTCGATTAATTAATTACAAAGCCTCTAATTAATTAGATTAATTTTTTTAATCAAGTCCCGGCCCTAATATAAATATATATATATACCCCAAATTAAACATTAAATGGAGATATTGTTCCATGAAACGACATGAGGATGATTAAATAAAGAAAGTATTTTAATTTCTGGATGATCTATAATCTATAGCTTTAAATTTGTACTGAGGGTGTATGTTAGTATAGCTTGAAATCCTGAGAGTCTAAATGTCTTATTAACACACACTCACACTCACACTCACAAACTCAAATAAATGAAAATCCTAATCTAATTTAATTAAGGTCCTAAAAAAAAATCCTGTGTGCTCCTTTTTATTGAGTCGTTTTAAACAATGTGATAATTCGATAAATGGGGGAATGTTTCTTCCTGTCGCACGGCTCATTTGTGTTATCTTTAATTCAGGTGTGAGTTTCACAGAAACGGCACTCAGGAGGAAGAAATCTCAAGCCACACACACTCACTCTCTCTCACTCACACACACACACACACACACACACTCACTCACTCTCTCTCACTCACACACACACACACACACAGTACTATCGTTCTCTGTGACAGTGGAGATTTTCACATTGCTCAGTTGAAGTGATATTTATTCATGAGAGATGTTTAACATGTCTGTTGCTCTTAATGATCTCAAAATGAAGTTGTGTGTCAAATGATGTAAGCTACTACACACTATCTAGTGTGTGTATTTTCAAAAGTGTATTCACAAACACAGTCTGTTTTTCAGTTGCTGCTGTGATGAGTGTATAAATGTCAAAAAAATTATGTGAAATAGGAAAGCCCATTGGAGTTTTGCACACACACGCACACGCACACGCACACACACACGCACACACACACACACACACACACACACACACACACACACACACACACACACACACAACATTTCGCTAACGTTACTGTTTAGTTATTAAAACATTATTTCTGAATGTTCAAAATGTCCAGCGTTTTTTTATTGGTTATGCAAACTTTAAGGGAACGTTCAATCTGATCATTCTTCAAATATTATGAATGTTCTCTGAACTTTGCGCTAATGTTAAATGTTATGTTAAAGAACATTATTAAAAACTAGATTATAACTTAGAATGAATGTTCTATTAACGTTTAAAATTATATTACTAGAAGAACGTAATATAATTATTACGTTCTCCCCCCCCCCCCCCCACACACACACACACACACACACAGAGAGAGAGAGAACGCCACCCCCCCCCCCCCCCCCCACACACACACACACACACACTCTGTCTCTCTCTCACACACACACACATGTACAGAGACACACTGTCTCTCTCTCTCTCTCTCACACACACACACACACACACACACACACAGAGAGAAACACACACACACACGTACAGAGACACACTCTCTCTCTCTCACACACACACACACACACACACAGAGAGAGAGAGAACGCCACCCCCCCACCCCCCCCCCCCCCCACACACACACTCTGTCTCTCTCTCACACACACACACACATGTACAGAGACACACTGTCTCTCTCTCTCACACACACACACACACACACACACGCACACACAGAGAGAAACACACACACACACGTACAGAGACACACACTCTCTCTCTCTCACACACACACACACACACACACACACACACACACACTCATCAAGACTATTGTATAAAGCAAATCGCATGGTCACACACACACACACACACACACACACACACACACAGAAACATCTCAAGAGTTCAGCTGAGTTTCAAACTCCGTCTCTCTGAGTTTAAAAAGAAAATCTATATATGAACCTCGTCACATCAAGACGAGAGAGAGAGAGAGAGAGAGAGAGAGAGAGGAGAGAGAGAGAGAGAGAGAGAGAGAGAGAGAGAGAGAGAGAGAGAGAATGAGACGAGAGAAGGTGAAACAGATAGAAGGAGATGAAGGAAGTATTTTTGGAAGCTTGATGTAAACCAGCCGCTCTAATACAACCTCTCTCTCTCTCTCTCTCTCTCTCTCTCTCTCTCTCTCTCTCTCTCTCTTCTCTCTCTCTCTCGCTCTCTCTCTCTCTCTCTCCTCTCTCTCTCTCTCTCTCTCTCTCTCCTCTGAAACAAGAAATTCCAATCTTTCTCTTTCTGCATTACTCAGAATTCTGTTCACAGACCCTCTCTCTCCTCCACTTATAACAGCCTACTTTAAAATTCATAACTACATTTGCCCGAATAAAAGCAGCTAAGATGGAATATTTCCAGGAAGCTTACTTGAGCAAAAATACAATTGGCCCTGGCATATTTAATAACCCTAACCTGCCTCTTTAGTACAGAGAGTCATAATAACAATCATAAAAAAGAGAGGAGGAAAAAAAAAAAAGTCAAACCATGTCTTAGCATGAAATGACTACCCATAATTCCAGCCTGCGGCAAAAGCGAAGGAAAGGGTGGAGGGAAAGAAAGAGAAACAGCTACTGGTAAAACTGTTTGTCGTCTTTTTACACGAAGAAAGACTGAACTAACACGCTTTAAAGGAATAATTCAACCAAAGATGAATATTCTGTCATCGTTTATTCATCCTCAAACCGGGTTGACTCTCTTTCTTCTGTGGAAGGAGATGTTTAGCAGAATGTTCAAACTGCTCATCGCCTAAAAATGACAATATATGATTTATTTAAGTAAGAGTTCAGAAGTCATATCGCCGTAATAGCTTTGTGTGAAGAACACAATTTTAGTTTTTTGTTTTTGCAATAGCTCTAAAATCTCTTTTGCATTTCTGCACAAAATGTGTCTTTAAGCTCCACATTTAAATGAACACTTTAAATGAAATGATTTTCAGTAAATATAGGACACAAATCTAAATATTATGACATATTGCATGAGTCATAGACAACATTTATAGTGCGTTTTGTGTATTTAACACTTGATGATTGCTTTTCATGTGTGGAAATTAGCAGTTAAACAAACAGAAAAGTCGTTCCGGTTGAGAAAGATGAAATAATCTCTGATGATGTGTAGATATACTGGTTACTGAGAAGTTGTAATAGTAACAGTGGGAAAGAGAAAACCCTCAGCGGATCACAATAAAGCTCTGGAGAGGGTCGGACAATGACATGGGTTTTCAGCAGTGTGTTAAAGCCTCTCTCGCTCTTTCCTTCCATTCTCATTGTGTGTGTGTGTGTGTACATGAGCGAGCATTGTGGGATGTCCTGAGTTGAATTAGGTCACCTCTTCAATCTGAGCACTGCTGCTCTACCCCCCAACACACACACACACACACACACACACACACACACACACAGAGAGAGAGAGAAAAAAGAGACAGACACACAGAGACACAGCGCCCCCTGCTGACGGAAACCGGGGAACAAGGGAAACAGGGAAAACAGGGAAACTGACTAAATTATAGAGAAAATAATAATAAAAACATATAGTTTATAAAAAAGGTTAAATATTATAATATTTAATCTAATATTTTAGTCTCATGGGGATCTTTATAAAATTTCAAATTGGTCATTTGAAAGCAATGCGAATGGGAATGTTCTTACATGGTTCAAGTATCTATTTTTTTTTTTAAGAATTATGAAAAAAAACATATAATTTAAAAATATATATAAAATATACTTTTTAAATAAAACATTTTAAATATTATAATATTTAATCTAATATTTTAGGCAAAAAATCTTATGGGAATATATTTATTTCATTTCTTAATGGGATTTTTTTTTTATAGGATGAGATTTAAATAGTATAATATTTAATATAATCTTTTTTTTTTTTTTTAAATCTCATTGGGGTATTTTTACACAATATTAAATTCATAATTTGAAAGCTATCCTAATGGGAATTTCCTTATATGATTCAAGTTTCTAATTATTATTATTTTTTTTTAAAAGCAATACTGATTCAACTTCAAGGTCATGGGGTTTATTATGAAACACACACATGTGCACCGTAGCGCAATATGAATCACTTCGCATAAAAGCATCTGCAGAATGAATAAATGTATAAATGATAATTAGCCTGAATGTGCCTGAAATGAGCCTAGAATGACTGATAATGAGCTACGGAGAAATTAAACTATAACCCACCTGTTACCGATTTAACAGTATAACCATCTGTTCTGTGATGAGATATAAATATGAAGAATAAAATATGAACAAGGACAGATCTGTCATTCATCATCTCATGAAGTTTCTTCTGTGAAACCATGATGCTGTTTTCGACTGAAAGTGATTTACTGCAACAATAAATTAGTCCAAATGGCTCACTTAGGCTTTATGTAGAATTCAGAAGATCAGTCACATTAAAGTCTTATTTTCTTGGCAAATTGTATGTAAATTCACCAACAACAAACCAGTTTTTCTTGTTTTTTTGAAAGAATTTAAAATGTAGCCTACCTTAACGCTTTTTCAATAAGAAAGCAAGTAAAACAACCTCAGTTTGTAATGACTTTAATTTTGTACACTCTAACTGATGTATAAAATAATATAATATCTTACCCTCATGATCTTCCATCTTCCATCCCCCCCCCCCCCCCCCCCCCCCCCCCCCCTCAGTATGTTCAGATGACATTGAACATATTGTTGATATATTTTGTGTATTGTAGCTATAGGCTACAAAGTTGTATATCATTAATGTTATCTCTGTACGTCTTGCAAGCATAATAAAACAAATAAAAAATAAATTTTAAAAAGTCACAATGAAGTCGACATTAAAATAAAAATGTACTTTATTTACTTTGTTAGCGCACATTAGCCTACTAGTCTTGTACTGAAGACTGAATGTGATTCAAGGCCCAGAAATTATTTTTCGTTCAACTAGAATTAGAAGTAAAAAGTTTACAAAATACCTTTGCAGCGAACAGCCAGACCCCGTCCACGCTGATGAGAGCTACGGTTAGATGGATATGTAATAGCCTACACTTTCCTCTCAATAACAAAATAAACACACAACAAAAATTACAGCGGTGAGAGTGGATGTTTGAAACAGCTGTGTTTCACATCATGTTGACAAAATTAGGAAATTAACTCTTTCCCCGCCATTGATGGAAATTTCCGGCTTTCCGTGTTTTCGCTGTTACACCGTGTCCACGCGACGCGACGCCGCGACAAAAGGCGTATTTTCCATGTTAATTTAACCAGCCGCGACGGCGACACGCGACGATTCTATTTTAGAAACGGTTTCTATTTTTCTGCGCCGTCGCGCTGGAACAACAAACACAAATGTGTAGGCTAATCTCAAGTAGGCTACTGTTTATGTGCTTTATTTAATGTTAAAAGCGTGTAATGTGACTTTGAATATAATTTTGTCCTCCAGCTTTGCAGCTGTAAAAGCAACAATGGATATAATTCACCTCAGATCTTGAAATAAAACAAAGGGAAACAAGAACGTTCAAACTGCGAACAAAGTGTATTCTTTGACAGATTATTTTAGTGACTCAGTAGCCTATGTATTTGAATAATGTTTAAATGGTGTAATATTTGTGAATTTGACTTATCCATTTTCTTGCGATTGGATTACTTGCCGCGAGACTCCGCCCACACGCTGTTCTGATTGGCTGTGGGTTTTGATTGATTTTGATGCTTTGTGTGGACCATAGACTGTAAAAAATAGGTGTGGACAGACAAATTATTTGTCGCTGGAATCTTATCGCATCGCGTCTGGTTAGGACACGGTGTTATACGGTAGGGGGCGCTATTACACATCTTCTGAAAGAGTACATAACCTCCTGATTAAAACAGAGGCGAAGAAGAAGCAGAAACATTAAGCGATATCAGATGTAAGCACTAAGCAGATATAAAATAACGCGTAAATAACAGCAAGTAAGTAAACAGCATATAAACCGCCTAATGTTACAGATGGAAATGTCGACCCGTTGTTCATCGTTGTGAATCCTGGATGTCTTTGAAAAAAACGCTTTTTTCTCAAAATCTTGCTTTTTTAAATCCTGAATATTGAGTTCATTTAAAGGTGCAATGTGTAAAATTTTTGAGTATCTATTAACAGAAATTTAATATGACATCCATAACTATGTTTTCAGTGGTGTATAAAGAACTTAATAAACCGTAATGTTTTTATTACCTTAGAATGAGACATTTATATCTACATAACCCTTCTATGAAGGTCGACATATTGTGTCGTCATGTTTCTACCGTAGCCGACAGCGAACACACAGCGCTACAGAGCGAGCTTTGTCACTACCTTGAAAGAGAAGCCACAGAAAGCTAGACATAGACACCGCGAGTAGTGACTTTCCCCTTGTCATCGGTGTAAATATGTAGTTGGATTGTTTCATGTAACTTAGTTCTTCTCCCTCGCTGTGTTATTGCTTTGCTATGTGGGGATAAATGTGCTGGTTACGTTCGTGAGACAGCTGATTAGTAGGCTACTCTTGTCATTGACCGTAAAACAGTAACTTACAGGAATCACCAACCCGTCGATCTTGGAAACATTTTAAGTCGATCGCGAAGAGTTTTCAAAATCAGAGAAAGAAAGCCTATTGTGTGTAGTAAGTGGTGTCTAGGGGATGCGGAGGCGCGCGCGCTGTTACAATCACGTCATTTCTGCCGCGCGCACCTTTGGGCTCATGCGGACGCGTCGAGTTTAAACAAGGCTTAACGCTTTAACCAGCTCAGCCACAGTAACAGCTCATATTAGCCAGCTAAACATTTACTACCCTGTTAGAAAACATATATAGTTGCATAGTTTCATGTGGTTCTTCTCCCTCGCTGTATTATGGGTTTGCTATGTGGGGAGAAATGTGCTGGTTACGTTCGTGAGACAATCAGCTGATTACTATTATTATATTATTTATTAAGACCCTTGATCCTCACCTGACTATGGCTTTGTAACTTTATCCATGATGTGGTTTATAATGGACTGTGGTACAGAAACAGTGACAATGTTACACGCTCTTGGCTTACTCTTGCTATTCTCTGCTGTCTCCAGACGACGATATGTTTGTCCCTTTTTAGCCACCGTAGCTTCTTCCAAAGGGAGGGGGGCCATTAGTGCAACTCGCAACCTAACCGCTAGATGTCGCTGTCATCGAACAGTAGAGAGACTCTCGGGAGCGCGCCATCCTTTTGATTTTCCCGGCAAAAACGTCCCGAGTCATTGCAAGGAAATCCTTACATATAGCCCGTTTAATAACATCATTTAATTTTGATTCAGCATTTCAAACTTAACTTGATAAGTGTGCTTTCTATCTTTCTTTAAAGGTAAATGACACCGATATGAATTTATATACATTTATAAATTTGTCTCAAACTAAAACAGAACTAATTACCGGTAGGCCTAATATCTGTTCTTATCGGTCTTTGTCAGACACGTGGGTTTGTTGTGTGTGACGTCACCGCAGGCGCCATTTTTGAGGTATCGCTACCGATCGCTACTGACTGTGAGCATTGAAGAGATTACAAGAGTAGAGATAACAAGTACATATCTCGCAAAACTGGAGAAGCACAAGAAAACCGAGGAAATGCCGTACCACAATAAACTCGATAAATATGGCAGGTACTGTTATTTGGAGAAATTGTCATCCATTCAGAACATAGATCCATGTATGAGCTGACTGCAGTAAATTGGAGTGCTGATCCCGCATTGCTTTCTCATCCTTTTACTGGGACAACTGTCTTGTTTATGGTATAAGCGCATATACCAGTGAACAATTTAAAACCTATAAATCTCTTAAAACCCTCTTAAAACCCACGGACATTTTTACCAACGGCTGAGTACACGATTTATTTACATTCCCACCGAAGGACACAATAGTAACAGCAAAGATAGGTTTGCTGTATTGATGATGATAATGTCATGTTAAGGATAGTATATTATAGTATAATATCTGTTCTTAATTTATTTTGCCTCAAAATATTGACAAACATTATAAGCAGACCTTTAGGGAAAAAGATACATTATAAAAAAAGTATAACTGAAGTTCACTTTTACAAACCATAAAAAGAATTCTGCAATAATAATAAAAAATCACTAAGCTTGAAACTTCGCATAAACAAATCTAAACAGAGCTCTGTACAGAATGAATCTATATTTCATTACAAATCAATTCATGTCAACCTTAAATACCGCGTTTTCAGCGATTTAAAAACTTCACACATGAACAGAACAGAAGCATCGTAGGTTGAATCAAATCAGTGATTCATTTGATTCATCCCTATAAAGCTCACAGACACGTGGCTGCTGGCTTGTTCTTAATGCACCAATTTTCGCTCTTCTCTTCCTCCTGAGTGCTTTCCTTTTTTTTTTTTATCTAATCATCTCTCTCTCTCTCATCTCAATTTTTCCAGCTAACTGATAGAAACACAGCGGCCTGCTGCCAATCTCTGTTGCCATGCCGACAGTTGCCGGGTAAAGGTGTGTTATGTTTGTTGTGTTGGTTGGTTTTGAGTGAACCTTGATTAATTGCTCTGATAACACAGTGTTATTATCATCCATCAATATTGTCCCGAATATAGCCTACCTGCACTCTTCATTCCACTCTCTGAATTGTTCTGAGATATAATTATTTTCTGTAGAAAATGTTTATTCTCTGGAAAAAGGTCATTTTTAAAAAGGTATCACTATGCATGGAGTCAGATCTGACTCTATATGAAAAATAAATAAATGTCCTTAAACGTGTCATTGAACACAGAAGTGAATGACCCGAATCATGATAGATGTGACTTTCTTCACTGTTTTAAATTTTTTGTTGTTTTTTCATTATTAGCCCATATTTTGATGATTTTTTTTAAATCTGATTTTGCCTAATTTGATTCTATTTAATTGTATTATTAAAATAATAATAATAACAGTTGTAATATTTTATTGAAAATTTCCAAATGTATTTTTTTTCTAAAATGATATATTAATTTTTTCATTATTATTTTTCGATTTATTTTCCTTTTAATTTTCTATTTAAAATAATAATTTTATTTAAATTAAAATATCAATCTTATATTGTCACATGTAGTTTTTCTAATATGCTAAAAAAAAAAACATTTTTTAATTTAAAATATTCTTTTATTTTTTCATTAGGCTGTTATTTTTTTATTATTATTTTCTATTTAATACAATCATTTCATTATTTTATTGTAATTAAAATATCTTTCACTGTCATACATCTGTAGTTTTTCTCTAAAATATTTTTTTTTTCATAATTTTTTGGGTTATTTATTTTCTATTTAATTTTATTATTAAAAGTATGTATGAAATTAAAATATTCTTTCATTGTCATAAAGTTTTTTTCTAAAATGCAAAAAAAAAAAAATTAAAATCCATTTTTGTATATATATATATATATAGGTTCCCTATCAAACTCAGATATCTCAATATGATTCAAATAATGAATTAACATTCATTTTATACTTCTATATTCTTACTAAATGACATCTAGTGACTCATTTATGTAGCATTATTAGAAGAAACATCTAAAAAACAGCAGTTAAATCTGTTATCCAGTGTGCCGATGCAGTGAACATGTTCCCTCAGAAGCCGGTTGGTGGATTGTGTGTGTGTGTGTGTGTGTGTGTGTGTGTGTGTGTTGGGCTTCTCATCCGTGTTTTTGACCATATATGAGAGAAGGCGTTCCCTGGCCTCTCAAATGTCCCACAACTCAAGAAAACTCCAGCGAGGATGAAGTCAACAGTTATATTTATTGCAATTTTATATACAAACAACCCTTAAAGGCACTGTTTAAATAAGGATATAATGATTTTCCTTTTGATAGCTAACATAGGTTGAATATAGTTTAGTTTGAATTATATATTAAAATTTAGTAGAGTGTAAAAAAAGGCCACATGAAGGATATTTTCCACCTCAGCAAGCTGGGACAGTTTGCTTGTAAAAGTTCCTCTCTGAGCAGAAATAACGTGCATTTCACCGTCACAATGTAATGAGACAAAAACAGCACGTTAAACATGTGAAAACAGGAAGACTTCCTTGAGGAATACCAGCATTATTCACACAAACCAGTTAGAAGAAGGTTCAAAAGAAAGAAAAAGCATATTGCATGAAAGAGGCTGTGTTCAGGATACACTGCATACTGGCTGCGCTTATAAAACTGTGTGTGTGTGTGTGTGTGTGTGTGTTGTGCGACAACGAACATGTTTATTTCAGCATGTAGCGTCTGCTTTTCCCAGAAGAAGCCGAGGTTCTCAGAACGTTCTGCCAAGGTTATGAACAAACATTCAGCAACGTTAATATAATGTTTATTCAAAGTTACAGGTGAAACTCGAAAAATTTGAGTATCGTGCAAAAGTTCATTTATTTCAGTAATTCAACTTAAAAGGTGAAACTAATATATTATATAGACTCATTACATGCAAAGTGAGATATTTCAAGCCTTTATTTGTTATAATTGTGATGATTAGTACGGAAGCGTATTGCATTCACTTGAGGAAAAAAATCTACTCTGTTTTTCTGAATTAACGAGTTAATTATCTCAGAATTACGAGATCATTTTTCATGGGAAAAAGTTTTTGCTCTGTTTTTCTGAATTAATGACTTAATTATCTCAAAATTATGAGTAACTCATTAATTTATAAAAACTGAGTGAAAAAAATGTTTTTCAAGAAAAATGTATCTCACAATTCTGAGATATTAACTCGTTAATTCAGAAAAACAGAGCAAAAACTTTTTTTCATGAAAAATGATCTCGTAATTCTGAGATAATGAACTCGTTAATTCAGAAAAACGGAGTAGATTTTTTTCCTCAAGTGAATGCAATACTCTTCCGTAATAATCATCACAATTATAACAAATAAAGGCTTGAAATATCTCACTTTGCATGTAATGAGTCTATATAATATATTAGTTTCACCTTTTAAGTTGAATTACTGAAATAAATGAACTTTTGCATGATATTCACATTTTTCCAGTTTCACCTGTATCTGGTCTTTAATAATGTTATCAAAACATTAGAACAAAAATGTTATTCATGCATCATTTATGGAACGTTTTTAAACATTACTTTTTGCAACCTTTTTTCTTATCTTTCGATTGCTCAAAACATTCGTTCCCACAACACTTGCAAAATGAGAAGTAGAGACAACATTAAAGGAAATATTCACATAACCAAGTGTGTTTTGAACATTCTGAGAACATTAACGCAAAAATGTCAGTTTTTGGTGTCGGATCAAATGATGATTCAAAGAAAATTCAAAAATCCACTGCATTTATCACAATGGAAATGGAAGGTCAAGTGCAGTGCATTGTGGTATAGAGTTTTCTGTGCTCATTTTGGCAATGGTTGCATGTTGTAGTACATACAGTCACGTGTAAATGTAGTATGCATGCAGAAAATGGACATATTGTGCACAGTATATACAGTATGCTATTCTGAACACATCTGAGAGGTCCGATCACATGGACTGGACTGCTAGTAATGCTCATTATGCTCACTAGAGGTCAGTATAACTTAATTATTTAACATGAATTCAATCCCCAAACTGAATTACAAGCATTTCTCAGATCTAGTGAAGGTTTGTCCAATTTTAAATCTGAAATTACAATTCTCAGTTGAAAGTTTATTTGTAGTTTTGGCATGTAAAATAAACAGAGTGAGGCATTTCCCTTACAAAATCCACATACCATATAAATACTATGGTATATGAATATGATAATCATCAAGTATCACCATCTGAATCCAAAGGGTTTGGCCGGTCGACTCTCTCTCTCTCTCTTCATAGATTCATAGATACAGGTGAACTTGAAAAATGAGAATATGGTGCAAAAGTTCAGTAATTCAACTTAAAAGGTGAAACTAATATATTATATAGACTCATTACATGCAAAGTGAGATATTTCAAGCTTTTATTTCAAATTGTTATAATTTTGATGATTATGGCTTACAGCTTATGAAAACATTTTCACAATATTCTAATTTTGAATTTGGGGTTTTCATAAGCTATAAGTCAAAATCATCAAAATTATAACAAATAAAGGCTTAAAATATCTCACTTTGCATGTAATGAGTCTATATAATATATTAGTTTCACCTTTTAAGTTGAATTACTGAAATAAATGAACTTTTGCACCATATTCTAATTTTTCGAGTTTGCATGCATCTGGAAGATGACGTATCTTTAAAAAGGTTATGTTTAAAATCAGAAGCAAGTCAAATTAGTCATTTCTCACAGATTTGAGATTTTATTTCTCAAACCGGTCGCTCGCTCGCTCTCAGCTGCCAAACGTTAAAGCCCTTTCCATGATCAGAGCAGCTGCGTTTCCCACAGCCTCGCACAACTGGAACATCAACAACACCGTCAAACACAAGTTCTGTTCAAACCCTGGTGCGCTGCTACACTTAGACAGCATGTTAAGGCATCATTGGAAAGCTAGCAGCACATTTAAGTACAGAATCACTTTTGGGAAAAATCTATATAAGATGGTGATGAGGCAAGAGAAATTATAATAAATAATTAAACACGGAAAAGTATTACGTTTATTGACATACAGGTGAAACTTGAAAAATTAGAATATGGTGCAAAAGTTCATTTATTTCAGAAATTCAACTTAAAAGGTCAAACTAATATATTATATAGACTCATTACATGCAAAGTGAGATATTTCAAGCCTTTATTTGTTATAATTTTGATGATTATACAGCTTATGAAAACCCCAAATTCAAAATTAGAATATTGTGAAAATGCTTTCATAAGCTGTAAGCCATAATCATCAAAATTATAACAAAGGCTTGAAATATCTCACTTTGCATGTAATGAGTCTATATAATATATTAGTTTCACCTAAGTTGAATTTCTGAAATAAATGAACTTTTGCACCATATTCTAATTTTTAGAGTTTCACCTGTAATTATAATCATTCAATTTATTTATTTGATTTACAATGGACTATTTTATGTTTTTATGTATGCTTATTGCTATTGCTTGTCAATGTCAAAACACAATGTTCCCATGAAGAACACTATCAGTGTCGCGTCTCGTATCGGTTCACACTGGATGCTGCTTATGTAGACTCACTGGGTTCCAGAACAGACTTTAATATCTTGTCGCCGCTCTTAAAACATACGATTAATGCGATTATGTTTTCAAACATTCATAAAGTCTAGCCGAGATACAAACCAATAGAATGAGAAAGAATAAGAAGGACAGAGCTGTGAAGAAGTCATCACTGAATGGCTTTCGGTTTGGGCCGTCTGTGACAGTCTGTGATGGAAGATTTGGTGTGTTGTCCAGTGGTCCACCGTTACGCCAACAGCCCTAGTCGCTTGACCTTGGCTGACAGGAAAGAGTGAATGATGAAGACGATGGTTTTAGGGCAGGAGTGAAGGTCCAGTTGCTGAAAACCAGGAGAAAGAGAAGAACGCCATTAAGTTACATAGAACGGATCCAGCTTTCAGATGTTTCTCCTGAGAATAAAACCCTAATAATCTCACAGTTCAGACGAGATCTCAATATGAACTCATCAAACTCTCCCCAGAAAGCTGAGCAATTACATTTCCTTATAAGCTGCACAATTAATCGTTAAAAGATTGCAATCTCGATTTAAACACCCACATGATCTCATTCCTAAATGAGTGATTCAGCTCCGTCTATTAAATAAACATTTGTTTGTAGTTCAGATATAAACACAAATGTCTACGGAAGCCATTAAAATAGAGTCAAAGTAACATGTTTCTTCAAATAACGATGGTATCGATTATATCGTTACGCCAGTAGAGACAAGTGACTGTTAAAAATTTAATCGTCATTGAATCATTCATTCAAGAAAATCCTTCAAAACAACTGATTCATCTAGTATTGAAACAAGTGAAGGATTTATGAGCGAGTCATTGAATCATTCATTCAAGAGAATCATTGAAAACAACTGATTCATCCAGTATTGAAACAAGTGAAGGATTTATGAGTGAGTCATTGAATCATTCATTAAAGAGAATCATTTAAAACAACTGATTCATCCAGTTATGAAAGTGAAGGATTTATGAGCGAGTCATTGATTCGTCCATTCAAGAGAATCATTCAAAACAACTGATTCATCCAGTATTGAAACAAGTGAAGGATTTATGAGCGAGTCATTCAATCATTCATTCAAGAGAATCATTCAAAACAACTGATTCATCCAGTATTGAAACAAGTGAAGGATTTATGAGTGAGTCATTGAATCATTCATTCAAGAGAATCATTCAAAACTACTGATTCATCCAGTATTGAAACAAGTGAAGGATTTATGAGTGAGTCATTGAATCATTCATTAAAGAGAATCATTTAAAACAACTGATTCATCCAGTAATGAAACAAGTGAAGGATTTATGAGCAAGTCATTGAATCATTCATTCAAGAGAATCCTTCAAAACAACTGATTCATCTAGTATTGAAACAAGTGAAGGATTTATGAGCGAGTCATTGAATCATTCATTCAAGAGAATCCTTCAAAACAACTGATTCATCTAGTATTGAAACAAGTGAAGGATTTATGAGCAAGTCATTGAATCATTCATTCAAGAGAATCCTTCAAAACAACTGATTCATCCAGTAATGAAACAAGTGAAGGATTTATGAGCGAGTCATTGAATCATTCATTCAAGAGAATCCTTCAAAACAACTGATTCATCCAGTATTGAAACAAGTGAAGGATTTATGAGCGAGTCATTGAATCATTCATTCAAGAGAATCCTTCAAAACAACTGATTCATCCAGTATTGAAACAAGTGAAGGATTTATGAGTAAGTCATTGAATCATTCATTCAAGAGAATCCTTCAAAACAACTGATTCATCCAGTATTGAAACAAGTGAAGGATTTATGAGCGAGTCATTGAATCATTCATTCAAGAGAATCATTCAAAACAACTGATTCATCCAGTAATGAAACAAGTGAAGTATTTATGAGCGAGTTATTGAATCATTCATTCAAGAGAATCATTCAAAACAACTGATTCATCCAGTATTGAAACAAGTGAAGTATTTATGAGTGAGTCATTGAATCATTCATTCAAGAGAATCCTTCAAAACAACTGATTCATCCAGTAATGAAACAAGTGAAGGATTTATGAGCGAGTCATTGAATCATTCATTCAAGAGAATCATTCAAAACAACAGATTCATCCAGTATTGTAACAAGTGAAGGATTTATGAGCGAGTCATTGAATCATTCATTCAAGAGAATCATTCAAAACAACTGATTCATCCAGTATTGAAACAAGTGAAGTATTTATGAGTGAGTCATTGAATCATTCATTCAAGAGAATCATTCAAAACAACTGATTCATCCAGTAATGAAACAAGTGAAGGATTTATGAGCGAGTCATTGAATCATTCATTCAAGAGAATCATTCAAAACAACAGATTCATCCAGTATTGTAACAAGTGAAGGATTTATGAGCGAGTCATTGAATCATTCATTCAAGAGAATCATTCAAAACAACTGATTCATCCAGTATTGAAACAAGTGAAGTATTTATGAGTGAGTCATTGAATCATTCATTCAAGAGAATCATTCAAAACAACTGGTTCATCCAGTATTGAAACAAGTGAAGTATTTATGAGTGAGTCATTGAATCATTCATTCAAGATATTTGTACAAAAACACTCATTCATCCAGTCATGAAACAAGTGAAGTGAGTCATTGAATCATTCACTCAATCCTCAAAAATCAATTTTCTTTTGAAATTCTTAATTAAAAGTAATTAAACATTTTAAATAAACTGGAGAAATTAACATTTTGTCAGAACCTCTAGTAAAAATGACATGTTATTTTGTTTAGTTGCTGTTCAGAATCATGGGAGAATCGTGATCTCTATTCGAAACAAATAAATCGTGATTCTCAATCTGTCCAGAATCGTGCAGCTCTAGGAAGGAGTAATGCTTCATAAACCATCAGTGTGTAAAGTGCAAAAGCGTGTCTCACGATCTCGGCTTCTGGGCCTCCGAAGTCGAGGAACATCATGCGTACGCCGTCGTCCGAGGACATGCGCAGACGCTCGAACGGCTGCTGGAGGAGGACGCTCTTCCTGACGCCGGCCTCCTCCGTGAACAACGAGAAGCCTTTGTCTATGTGAACGCTCAACAAACACGGCTTCCCGTTCCAGCTGCACGCTGCGGGAAACACACAGCATCAGAGGCTTTAATCACAACTCAAACTACTTTAAATAAAGCTGGAATAAAAAATAGAAATATTAGATTAGAAAAACTTCAACTAAAATGAATTTGGAAATTTTGCCTTGGCAATTTACTGAAATAAGTTTAAGCACAAAAATTACGAAATGGAAATAAATAAAAATAAATTAAACCTAAATAGCAATAAAGCTGACAGACACCCATAATAAAAATGTATGCAAATTCAATTTGAATTAAAATGAAATAGGCAAAAAACACTGTAATAGTATATATAAATAATACTTAAATTGGCAAACATTATAACAACTACATAAATATAAATATATTCCTCATTTGTTGGTCATTTTGGTTAAAATCGTATGCCAAATGAATAAATGTAAATAAAAAACATACTGAAAATAGTATTCTGTGTATTTTGTACAGTTAGAGGTGCAGAAATTATTGCAACTAAAATATTAAACAAAAGTATTTCACTTTGTCACATGACCTCATTATTATGCATATGTTTAATTTAGTGAGAGCCAGTTATCAAATATAAAACAAAAATGTATTTTTAATTATGGCAGACTGGAAAAACAATCATGAAATGCAATGCATTGTGGGATACATTGCACAGTGTGCTCTGGTTACACGTTTTAAAGTCCCCCTGTGATGTAAATCCAGCGTTTAATGTTGTTTATGTGTGTATGTGGTGTTTTTAATCTGCTTTAAGACACACCATGTGTAAGTTCATAAGTCGACAGCATTGCTGAGTATTTCCTCCTTAAAACTGCAGTGAACCAAAGACAGTCTCAAAAACACGGTTTGAAATCGCTGGTGT
>JARWKJ010000010.1:2300938-2335938 GCA_029959095.1 Rhinichthys osculus
GTGCGTGTGCATGTGTGTGTGTGTGTGTGTGTGTGCGTGTGCATGTGTGTGTGTGTGTGTGCATGTGAGTGTGTGTGTACCTGGTGGTAATTAACGGATAGCTCTTGTCTGGGCTGCTGAGAGTCTCTTTGCTGTCAGGTAGAGATGTGTATAGCAGTAGATCTCTGTCCGTCAACACCGCCAGTATTGGCCTCTCTGAACCCTGACAACACACACACACACACACACACACACATCAGGCTCTGCTGCATGATTTCTCTCTCTCTCTCATATCTCATCATGTGTGTGTGTGTGTGTGTGTGTTTCACACCTGCTCAATGATCCAGCCGATGTGCCTGACGTCGAGGCTCGCCTGCAGGGTTCTCAGCTCTTCTTTGGCTCTGCTCAGTAACGCTGCACTGCCGGTCTGGATGGCGTTATACCAGGCCTGAGCCATCGCCTGATCCTTCGCCCGCAGGAACACGGACTGCTTTCTGTCGGACGACACCACCTCGAAGTACCTGCAGAAAGAAGACCACACAACCAGTCTCAAATGACCTCGCGCCGCATACTGCTTTTAAATAATAGGCATAATGCCATACTAATCGCTATAAACAATTCTCTTGTCAGCTAATATAGTTCATTAGTGAAATTGTAGGCTGATTTTGGAGCATTAATGTAGAATTTGCTGAGCCATCGCGTGATCTTTAGCCCGCAAACACACTGACTGCTTTCTGGCTGATGAGACCTCAAAAAAAGAGATTTTTTTTTTTCTTTCTTCATTGTTATTTTATTAGTAATTTTAATTTATTGTATATTTTTATCAATGCTTTGGCAATTTAAAGATTTCTTTCACCTTGCCAATAAAGCTATTTGAATCGTGAATCTTGAAAGACCGAAGAAGAGACTTTACACAGGTCTCAATATGACCTCTCGCCGCATATTGCTTTTAAATAATAAGCATAATGCCATACTAATCATTATAAACAATTTTTTTGCCAACTAATGTAGTTCCTTAAATATAGTTCATTCAATCACAGTCAAATCCTTGCAATATAAAATAAATTTGTTATGGCTTAATTTAAACAATGGGCAATATTACAAATCTATTAAATACTTTTTGACATTATATTATATTATTCAAAAGTTTTCTTTAAAAGAAATTCATACTTTTATTCTTCAAGGACTCATTCAATCGATCAAAAGTGACAATAAAGACATTTATAAGGTTACAAAAGATTATATGCTGTTCTTTTGAACTTTCTATTCATCAAAGAATCCTGAAGAATAAAATGTATCACAGTTTCCACAAAAATATGAATTTTTTCAACATTGATAATAATCATAAATGTTTCTCGAGCATCAGATCCTCATATTAGAGTGATTTCTGAAGGATCATGTGACACTGAAGACTGGAGTAATGATGCTGAAAATTCAGCTTTGATCACAGGAATAAATTACACTTTATTATATATTCACATAGAAAACAATTATTTTAAACTGTAATAATATTTCACAATTTTTACTGTATTTTTGATCAAATAAATGCAGCCTTGGTGAGCATAAAATACTTATTTATGTTTTAAATTAAATAATCATACTGACCCCAAACTTTTGAACACAAGTGTATATTATCTATATTTATTATTATAAATCGATATAACTGTCAGGTTTTTTTTTTAGCTCCTTGCTTCATGTAAAAACAAAACAAAACTTTTTAATGCATGTATACAATGAATAACTGTTTAGTAGTTTTGCAATCTGGCATAGAAAGTGTTTAATGTTTGAATTGGAGTAAGTCCTGATGTTATGATAATGAGATGATTTCATAAAACACTAACTGTATGTAAGCTGTGTGTGTGTGTGTGTGTACCGGTCCTCTGTGTCGGGCGGACACTGTTTGCGGGTCACATGGCACATTCGGAGCGGGAGGCTCCGGGTCTCTTTCAGCGCGGGGTCCGACTGCTTCTGTGGGGTGGATGGAGGAGAGTCCAGCACTGGGGGTCCCGACGTCGAGCCACCCTTAAAAAACGCTGACATCTCCTTAATGTACTTCACTACAGAGAGAGAGAGAGAGAGAGAGAGAGAGAGAGAGAGAGAGAGAGAGAGAGAGAGAGAGAGAGAGAGAGGAGGTTGTATTAGAGCGGCTGCTTTACATCAAGCTTTCAAAAATACTTTCTTCATCTCCTTCTGTTTCACCTTCTCTCGTCTCATTCTCTCTCTCGTCTTGATGTGACGAGGTTCATATATAGATTTTCATTTTCTTTATAAACTCAGCTGAACTCTTGAGATGTTTGTTGAGATGTTTCTGTGTGTGTGTGTGTGTGTGTGTGTATGTGTGTGTGTGTATGACCATGCGATTTGCTTATACAAGAGTCTTGATAAGTGTGTCTGTGTCTATGTGTCAGTGTGTATGTGTCTGTGATTATGTGTGTGTGTGTGTGTGTGTGCGTGACCATGCGATTTGCTTATACAAGAGTCTTGATAAGTGTGTCTGTGTCTATGTGTCAGTGTGTGTGTGTCTGTGATTGTGTGTGTGTGTGTGTGTGTGTGTGTGAGAGAGAGAGAGTGTGTGTGTGTGTGTGTGTGTGTGTGTGTGTGTGTGTGAGAGAGAGAGAGAGTGTGTGTGTGCGTGTGTGTGTGTGTGTGTCTCTGTACGTGTGTGTGTGTATTTCTCTCTGTCATTATACACAGAGTAATTATTCCTTCTGCTCACTGTAATATGTACAGTACAATACTGTTAAATAAGCCAACAGTAAAATACTGTAAATGGCAAAGGATCATGGGAAAATACATGCTCACTACTGTAATTCTTCTCTACTGTAAATCGATTTACAGTAGCAACAATGCCAGCCATAAACTGACCAATGGCAAGGGAGATTTATTTTCAAGTTTTTTTACGGTTGTTGGGGAAAACGGAGGAAAGACTCAACAAAAAGGTTAGTACTTTTTCTTTAATTATTTTATGTAAGACTGAGATATTAATAATAATAATAGGATGTAATACGAAAATCAATTCCAATACTGTAAATAAAAATACAGTACTTGTACTGTAAATGAAAAACACAGTACTCATACTATAAATAAAAATAAAGTATACAAGATTATTACTGTTAAGGAAAATTACATTAATGATACCATAAACAGATTTACAGTAACTTACTGGTATCCAGCTGCCAATAAGTTACTGTAAAATTTACAGCAACCTTTAATACGGGGTCACGTCTTTGTAACCGCAGCACACAACTCTTTACAGCTCAGCAAACACACTGGTTATGAGCAGATTGGGACACTAGCATGCTGATAAACACTTAATAATGGCTAATATTTAGTAGTTGTGTAACAGTTTGTACGATGCAACATTTTTTTTTTTTTTTACTTTTTTAATGCATGAATAAAATAAAATGATTTGAATTCAAAAATACAAATGTCACATGCATTACGTCACAGATGGTGATGTTCAGATCGGGACACTAGCATTTGCTGCAAGAATAGTTTGTGTAACAGTTTGCATGATGCAACAACATTTTAAATAGTAGTATATACAGTATACTGTTGTCACATGACCTCATGACTAGAAATTAGGATTTTTTAATGCATGAATAAAATAAAATGTCAAATGCATTACATTGCAGATATTCTATGCATACTGTGCACTGCAAGATTATGCTATTTTGAACTCAGTTTGTGGTCACAACCCACTAAACACTGAAATCTTGATGATTAAAGTTGAACAGCCGCCCACTGATTCAAAAACTACCAATAAAGCAGCTTTAGATGAAAGACGAAGAGTTCTGCACCACCAAAAATAAAATCAGTTCCTGTAGGAAAGTATTGCTCAGTCGGTTTCCACTGGAGCTTCAGACCAGAGTCAAGATTACACAAACCAGTGGCAGATTCTAAAGCTTTAGTTTTACATGTATTGAAAAAGACAATGCATAAAATATGCATGCTGTCAGAAATAACTAGAGGTTTGAGGTTAATAAAAACTTGACTTGATGAAGCCTAACGCTTGGTGAAGATGAGCAGGCATGAGAGAGAATCTAAATACTAGGAAGTTTAATAACAACACAAGGGAACTACGCAAACTCATACAATGACAGCCAAACCACGAGTGAAACATAAGCAATTCACACACACACACACACACACACACACACACAAGATAAGGGGGCGTGGTTAAATGGGAAACACCTGGAGAACTAAATCAACATGTAAAACTACACAGCAAAACACATGACAGGAAACAACATAAAAGTCCACAAGCACACAGGGAATATATGACATTGAAGGCTGAATATTTGTGTTTATTCTAGGCACTACACACACTAGTTAGGGATGTCAAAGCTACAATGCAAAATGCATCACAAAATGTCCACATACTGTAATTTCTCCTAACTGTATTCAACATCTACAGCCTTTTGACCAGCAGAGTTTGACATTCAGGGGCTGAGGATAAGAGTCTGATTCAAATTTAAAAGGTGAAAGGTCACAGCGGTGTAGTACAAATCAAAGGTCAAAACACTTTAGTTGTAGAATCAAATTTAGATCTCAAAACCACAGCTGTTGAATATATATATATATGTATGTATATATATAAATCGGGTCATTGGTACATTCCTAAAGGAATTATTCACAAGAATGACTTAAGACTTACTTCTGAGAGAAGACATGGATAGATAGATGTATTTATAGATAGATGTATAGATAGATATAGATTGATAGATGTATTATAGATCGATAGATAGATGTTTTGAAAAATGTATAGATAGATAGATAGATGTATAGATTGATAGATGTATAGATTGATAAATAGATGTATAGATAGATAGATAGATAGATAGATAGATAGATAGATAGATAGATAGATAGATAGATAGATAGATAGATAGATAGATAGATAGATAGATAGATAGATAGATAGATAAATGTAGATAGATAGATGTATAGATTGATAGATGTATAGATAGATAAATGTATAGATAGATAGATAGACAGACAGACAGACAGACAGACAGACAGACAGACAGACAGACAGACAGACAGACAGACAGATAGATAGATAGATAGATAGATAGATAGATAGATAGATAGATAGATAGATAGATAGATAGATAGATAGATAGATAGATAGATAGATAGATAGATAGATAGATAGATATGGATAAATGTATAGATTGATAAATGTATAGATTGATAGATCTATAGATAGATAAATGTATAGATAGATAGATAGATAGATAGATAGATAGATAGATAGATAGATAGATAGATAGATAGATAGATAGATAGATAGATAGATAGATAGATAGATAGATAGATAGATAGATAGATAGATAGATAGATAGATAGTTAGATAGATAGATAGATAGATAGATAGATAGATAGATAGATAGATAGATAGATAGATAGATAGATTGATAAATGTAGATAGATAGATATATAGATAGATAGATGTATAGATTGATAGATGTATAGATAGATAAATGTATAGATAGATAGATAGACAGACAGACAGACAGACAGACAGACAGACAGACAGACAGACAGACAGACAGATAGATAGATAGATAGATAGATAGATAGATAGATAGATAGATAGATAGATAGATAGATAGATAGATAGATAGATAGATAGATAGATAGATAGATAGATAGATAGATAGATAGATAGATAGATAGATATGGATAAATGTATAGATTGATAAATGTATAGATTGATAGATCTATAGATAGATAGATAAATGTATAGATAGATAGATAGATAGATAGATAGATAGATAGATAGATAGATAGATAGATAGATAGATAGATAGATAGATAGATAGATAGATAGATAGATAGATAGATAGATAGATAGATAGATAGATAGATAGATAGATTGATAGATAGATTGATAAATGTATAGATTGATAAATGTATAGATAGATAGATAGATAGATAGATAGATAGATAGATAGATAGATAGATAGATAGATAGATAGATAGATAGATAGATAGATAGATAGATAGATAGATAGATAGATAGATAGATAGATTGATAAATGAATTGAATAAATAAAATATATAATATATATTTAATAGTTAAATAAAATTGAATAATTATTACATCATCTCAGTGAACTGTAAACCTGCGTAAATTAAGTTCCTCAATACTGCTAGTAACACACACACACGATGGTTATAGATAGCAGACGCCACTATGGGGGAGAAGATTGAGTTTCACTGTAAAGGCTGAAGTGTGAACACCTCTCTCTCTCTCTCTCTCTCTCTCTCTCTCTCTCTCTCTCTCTCTCTCTCTCTCTCTCTCTCTCTCTCTCTCTCTCTCTCTCTCTCTCTCTCTCTCTCTCTGTCTCTCTCTCTCTCTCTCTCTCTCTCTCTCTCTCTCTCTCTCTCTCTCTCTCTCTCTCTCTCTGAGCGAGTGACACAGGCTGAGAGGGGCTTCAGAATAGAGCTCATCATCTCAGCCGTCAGTTGGTTCCCAAACACACTTCACCTACTCAGCACATACAGCACGAACAAACACAGTCTTTCTCTCGCTCTATAAATACCTTTACAGTAGTGACTCCTGACGCTCTGAGCATCTCACACACACACACACACACACACACACAGTCTGTTTTCACACATGTTGTGTCCGAATTCCTCAATGCTTCACCTGCTGACCACACACACACACACACCCACACACACACTCTTTTGTAACAATATAAATGTGTTTAATGTCAGTTTTGATAGTTTTTCTAATTCTTACTTTTTTCATTTGAATGTCCTGTTTCCTTTGGAAATACATTAAATTCAGCAGCAAACCCATTTCATTATTTTTTAAACACATTTGACATCTCAATATATACTACAAAAAAAGTAATTTGCAGTTTGATTTTCTGCTTAATGACTCCAATCTGTCTTTGTCCTGTAGATAAATTCAGTCTCAGGTGTACTACCTTTGGTTTTTATACATTTTTATGTTTTAAGATTTGAAAATATGACTTTTCAGCATTAATATACAACCAGCAGCACTAATGACATCACAATATTTGCATGCTGGATTTTGTTTGGCTTTCGTTGTTGCATCTGTTTAAACACACTTTTACACGGATGCAACGTCTTTGATTCTCACGCATAGTCAACAAAAACCAAAACACACTGAGATAAAACGACACTCATCACCTTTATCCTCACGCGCCACACACACACACACACACACTCAGCTCCATCCTCCTGCTGTTGCGTTCTCATAATTCAAGTCTTCAATAGTCTCGCATCTCCAACCAAACATTAATCACATCAACAAAAGACTCTGGTCAGAGGTTTAGATTAGAGGATTCTGGGGCTATTTATAGGCGGAAGGATTTTGTCGGCACAAAAGCCCTTCGGGAGCTGATGCTAAATAGCCTTTGTGGAATTAAAATTGCCATTCGATGTGCATTTTTCTGAAAAACGTTAAAGAGCAGAGGTTGCTCTTTCACAGCTCAGGAGTTCTCCGTGCATTTCTCATTGCAGAATCGACTTTAACTGAGACGTTTCTCCTAAATTTTCTTAACGAAACATGCAAAGTTGTTTTTAACATAGGGAACACGAAACAACCGAGAACCAAGTTAACATGAAATTCAAATTGACTTTATTAATATGCCCCAAAATTAAGTCCCATCCTACATTTTTCAATCAGATTGTCTTTAAACAAAAGTGTTCACTTCGTCTCATTGCTGAAATGAAAAAGGAATGGTGTGTGTTCTGATGATTGGGAGCAGTCTGGTCTTGTAATGCCATTGGTTTTCATTGTGGAAACGGTAGGAAAAATAAAAAGCAAAGGAAGGAAACAGGGAGGAGGTCATGATTTTTCTGATGAGTAACAGGCGGAAAAATACAGCTCATCTTTGGATGATTTGGTTTAACCCAAACCAACTGTTAGGATCAACTCCACATCTCTGCTTTAGTACGCGAACGCAAACACTCCATTGCATTATGAAAATGCATAATTCATAGCACAACGCAAGTACCTTCATGTAAGCTTGTTCATGCATTTTGAAATCTCTTTAGTATCTCAATGCTTTCTTCTGAACAGACAAGCGAATTGAGACTTGAAGATGTTTCTCCTAAAAAAGCTCCAGTAATCTCACGTTGAGTTTCAGAAGAGATCTCAACAACTTCTCAAACTGTGCTCAGATTTGCCTACAATCAAAGGCCCGTTCAAACCAAAAACCAAAACTATATTAGATTCCACTCTAAGTGGACTGTTCGAAATCACATTCCCTACATTACTCCACTAATATACAGGTGAAACTCGTGCAAAAGTTCATTTATTTCAGTAATTCAACTTAAAAGGTGAAACTAATATATTATATAGACTCGTTACATGCAAAGTGAGATATTTCAAGCCTTTATTTGTTATAATTGTGATGATTATGGCTTACAGATATGAAAATCTTTCCACAAATTTGGGGTTTTCATAAGCCATAAGTCATAATCATCAAAATTATAACAAATAAAGGCTTGAAATATCTCAATTTGCATGTTATGAGTCTATATAATATATTAGTTTCACCTTTTAAGTTGAATTACTGAAATAAATGAACTTTTGCACCATATTCTAATTTTTCCAGTTTCACCTGTAATTTGTTTCTTTCTCCAAAGGATGTTTTAAGACAAACGACATTGATACTTCACTGAAACATATTAAGTGAAAGAGAAAGCAATGAAATATTATGATACATAGTGTGGAAACTCAAAAATTGCACTTCAATTTCACACATAATCAGGGTTAATGATGTGTTAGGGTTAGGGTTTAGACAGAAATGGCGTTTCAGTTTTTCCCAGTGTACTCGCTTGAAGTGTTTGTGGGTTTAACCGTTACACACACAGTGAAGGCAAAAGAAACACCAGATATAAATCTGTCTGTGCTGCCACTGCTGATCTAAACGTCTACATTCCTGGCCTTTGGGACACAAAGCGATCATCCTTTAAAAGACGAGATGCAGATTTTTCCCGCTGGTGACTCGGGTCGTTCTGTTTCCAGGTGCCGGGTCCCGGGTCGGGCGACAGGGAAGCATGCAGTTGTTCTTGCAGCCTGACTGGACAAACACAAGAACCTGGAGCGGCGTCAAAGACAACAGATCCCGACAGCCCGACCCGGGCCCTCTGGTTTCCGTGGGAGCGTCGGGAATCCATCGGATTGGCTATACACTGTGACTCCCGAAACACGCTGTGCCAGGAATGCCGCTCATCGCCCACACAAAAATGTTCCTGAAAACACACAGGACCGAACTGATGTAGTCCCAAAAAGTGTGTGCGCACTTCTCAGCTAACACAAATATGGGTAGCGTTCTAAAAGTATTTTTTAATGCATTAATTATGCCTTATAATTCAATTTATTTGTATAGCGCTTTTCACAATACACATCGTTTCAAAGCAGCTTTACAGATTTTTTTAATATCATTTATATTGCACATTATGTGTGATCTCATGAATAATTGTAACCATGTTTATAATGCAATTTAATAATGTTATGCCTTTAGAAAGTATAATGCATTAAAACCAATTTCAGATGTAACAAGGAATCTACAAATATTACCATGCGTTTTTGATATAATGCATTATACATAAATAATACCTATTTATATACATATCTTTATAATGCAAAAATATGGATAGCGTTCTAAAAGTATTTTTAATGCATTAATTATTATGTTTTTTAATGAGGCACTGTGTGGTCTAATGAATAACTGTACAGTTATAATACAATATGATATTTGTGTTTTGCCTTTAGAAAGTATAATGCATTAAAACCAATTTCAGATGTAACAAGGAATCTACAAATATGATCAAGCATTTTAACAATTGTTTATGAAAAGATATAATGCATTATACATAAAGAATACCTTTATAATGCATTATTCATAAAGGCTTTAAGTAAAGTGTTACCGAAAGTTTTGCTAACATTCCAATAAAGTTATGAAAACGCTTTAAAAACTTTTTTGGTTCAGTGAATGTTAAAGGAACATTCCATTTTATAATTCTTAAATATTATGGGAATGTTACTTTTGAATGTTCTCGGAATGTTCTGAAACAAGTAACATTTAAAAATGTTAGGCGAACGTCCAACTAAAAACTATATGCATAAATAATGTTTTTTGTGCTAACGTTTTGAGAACATTATTAAAGACCAGATAACTTTGGTTGAACGCTCTATTATTGTTACTGAAAGAACATTTGTTCATAACTTTGAGAGAACGTTCTGTTAACTGGGTTAAGTCATGTTTAAAAATATCTCAGTGTCAATGCATTTCAGAATCAAGAGACTGAACTGAAGTGTGTGTGTGTGTGTGTGTGTGTGTGTTTCCATATTTAAACTGTTTACTATAAGCAGCGTGTGCTTAGATAAAGTCCGGTCCCTCAGTAGCCAATACAGGCTTTTCTTTTCATTAGCGTCTCACTTGATCTCACTGAATTATCTGGAGTCTGTCCAACCGAGAGAAACATTTTCTAGAGTGAATATCACACTTTCATCATCCCAGAAATACGGCATGACTTCACTTCCTGACTGAAAGCCATAAAAACAGCTGCAAGCGCTTATGATTTTAATTTAGTTAAGTGCAAATATTCAATTTGGCCAGAAGAGTGAAGATCTGAGCTGGAATGAAGCCGTCTGGGGTGGGGTGTCTCGGCATTTCATATGTTCAGAATAGCAATCTACGCACACTAGTATACTATTTTTGCAGTGTACTGTACACAGTTTGTGTCTTGTGTGCATGCATGGGATTCCCGGATGATTGACCGAAATCAAATGTGTAGTGCATGATCAGAGCGTACTGTATCTCACAATGCAATGTGCTTGACTTTGAACGTGAGTTACGTTCACACTTTAAATTGCACTAAAATGCAAAATGGCATTATGTATCATTGCATTATGTGTTCTGTATCATAATGTGTTACAGTAATCAGTGTGATATAGCAATCCATACATAATGTACTGTCACACTACAATTCAAAAGTTTGGAATCGGTACGTCTTTTATGCTCACCAATTAAGGCTGCAATTATTTGATCTAAAATACAGTAAAAATTGAAATATTATTACAATTTAAAGGAGTAGTTCACTTTAAAAAAAACTTTTGCTGATAATTTACTCACCGCCATGTCATCCAAGATGTCCATGTCTTCCCAAAAAATTAAGGTTTTTGATGAAAACATTCCAGGATTTTTCTCCATATAATGCACTTTACTGGGCATCAAAATGAACGAATCTTTTTTCGAGTAATTTGATTCATTTAACGAACGAAATTAACAAATTGACTCGGAAAAAGATTCGTTCATTTTGATGAACGAGTTCGAACAGGAGAGTCACACAGAGCAGAGCAAGGCGGGCATTTGAGCTTATAAAACTTAAACTTTGTTATTTATTTTTTAAATGAGTGATCGTTTCGCTTGATAAGACCCTTATTCATCGTCTGGAATCGTTTAAAGCCCTTTGAACAGTTTGCACTGAAACTGTCTTTTGGACCTTGGACCGTTTGGTGCCCAGTAAAGTGCATATGGAGAAAAATCCTGGAATGTTTTCATCAAAAACCTTAATTTCTTTTCGACTGAGGAAAGAAAGACATGGACATCTTGGATGACATGGGGGTGAGTAAATTATCAGCAAAAGTTTTTTTTAAAAGTGAACTACTCCTTTAAAACAGCTTTTTTCTATGTGAATATATAGTAATAGTATAGTATATATCCCAATATTAGCCTCCTTAAAAAAAACACCATATCGTGGTTAATTCAGGAACAATATTGCTCTCATATTTAGTCTTTACACTTTGCTATCTCTGTGGATGTTTTGTCCTTTTTTATTTTCTTCCATTGTATTTTTTTCTCTCTCTTTCTTCTTTTTAATAATCTTAAACTGTATTTTTTATCAAAAAGCCCTACTAGGGACAAGTGTCGTGAATTAGCTTTAGCTAAGAACACTATGATACATACATCAGATGACTGTTAAAGTTTATCTATGTTATTTGTGTCTCTCCCTATCTAAATAAACTTAATAATAATAATAATAATAATAATAAAATGTAATTTATTCCAGTGATCAAAGCTGAATTTTCAGCATCATTACTCCAGTCTTCAGTGTCACATGATCCTTCAGAAATCACTCTAATATGATGATCTGATGCTCAAGACACATTTACGATTATTATTAATGTTGAAAACAATTCATATCTTTTTGGAAACATTTTATTTCTCAGGATTCTTTGATGAATAGAAAGTTCAAAAGCACAGCAATAATTTGAAATAGAATCTTTTGTAACATTATAAATGTCACTGTCACTTTCGATCAATTTATTGCGTACTTGTTGAATAGAAGAGTCAACTCAATTTATTTCAAAACAAAAGAAATCTTAAACCAAACTTTTAAACGGTAGTGCATTTTTTCTGCTTGTGTTTGCAAAACTATTGATACAGTGAAAATTATATTTACAGTATATTAGATATGAGAATTGGCTGAGATTGTGTCGTGTCATGCAGCATTTTAACTTCCAGTGAGGAACAGACTCCTGGAACGTGTCGTGTCACGTCTGGTTTGGACACGCTGTTAACATGTGGAATCAGGAGGAATCTGTTTACTTTTAACGTTAAATCCGGCTGGAAATGTGACGCAGAAGATTTTGCACAGAAAGGATCCTTGTCAGCTAGACAAGAACTCACAAACACACACACAGAGAAACCCACAAACACACATATTCTCCCGTGAATGATGGATTTTATAGTCAATGAATTTGGAGCAGCTGAAGGTCACAAACCTTCAAGTATAATGTGATTCAAAGGTCACAGGAGAATATTCACCCACTCTCAACAAGAACGACAGAACGTTAGATAGAAAGACAGAAATGTGTGAGACAAAACTGGCCAAAGAACGAGTAAAACACGACCAGACCCCGAGATAAAGTTAAAATCAGCATTAAAGGGAAGTTGTGCTTGTCTTTTCCTTCCCTATAGTGCCGTATATACTAGTGAAACGCTTCTGGAACAAGAAAAAAATGTGGGCGGGGCTTGATTTTGTCTGTGAGGAATTGATTGGATGGTTGTGGTTTGCTATTGGCTGATCTCATGTGAGTGACAGGTTATAGCCCCGCCCACTTCATCAGAGAAGAGATGCTGCGAGAGGAAGTTACTCTGATTCAAGATTACCAGGAACATGAAGTTAAAAAATAGTGATGTGCATGGGCAAATCATTTCTACTTTAAATGTGTGTGTAAATGTGTTTTTCTGAGAGTTTTTCTCCACATCCACAGTATTATCCCCTATGAAATGAATCAAACAGGAGTGAATAGCAAATGTCATGGCTAATGTGTGAGAGCAGAGAAGAAAGATGCAGAAGTGCAGCGAGAACCAAACACTCAATTACAGGATCATAGAAAACTCACTAAGCAGAAGAGAGTAAATCCCTGAGTGTGAGCTGCTTGTGTGTGTGTGTGTGTGTGTGTGTGTGTGTGTGATGATGAGCCCCTTAAAAATTAGGCCTTTCGCGCCCAAGTGTGGTGGGAAAATCTGCAGTGGATGACAGGAATTTTAATGCTTGCAAACGTTCTTGTTCTGACTCTCTCAAACTGTCTCTAACTTACTGTCTCTCAAAATTCACATGGCTTTTTGGCCTGGTAAAAAGGCTTTACATTACCAAAGCATAAAGTTCCCTTGTTATGCTATTTTAAAGGTTCCTCATTTTGTTTTGGAGTCTCCTGCAACAGGTTTACATGCATCCAAGGTCAAAAAAACACTTTAATTTTCTCATACATTCCCTCTTTCCTCTCAGTGTCTGAAACAGTTCGATCAAAGATTCAGTCTCTCTAAACCCCGCCTTTCCAAGAGCCTGCTCTGCTCTGATTGGTCAGATGACATAGTCTGTTGTGATTGGTCGATCGGGCCGCTTACATTCGAATATTTGAATTTCAGCAGAAAACAGCATCATAAACTCGACATAAACAACTTGAACCAAACTCTTCCAGTCTCAGATACAACTACAGTGTTTGAGGGTGGAGCAAAGAGACGCCATATTTTTATTATATTTAATTTTATTGTCTATTCTTTATTATTGGGTAATTTATTCTTTTTTACTACCTTATTCCTATGTATGTTTATTCTGTACTTTTTTTCTGCACTGGAAACTCGTGTCACCAAGACCAATTCCTTGTGTTGTTAAACACGCAGTAAAGCTCATTCTGATTCTGAAATTGTCAAAACTTTGATTTGACACTATGAACAGCCATCTCATCGTAATTATGAATTCTGAACTCGTAAGTTGGTCCTTCCCAGAGGATCTGAGAGCAGCATTACATGCAAACACCGCTCACTCTTGCTTCATTGGCTCTTAAAAGCCTTCTTAAAGGGGATAAAATGCTGATATGGCACTATGGGTATCTCTCACACACACACACACACACACACACACAGGCTCATAAAAACTATATAGCCCATCTTCCATTATGGATTCCATCAAGCCTTTTAAAAATGTGCATTAATCTAATTATCATTCACTGATATACTTGTACTCAATTTTAGTTCCAAACACTTGTGCAATTACTGAGGTCTCATGGTTTCCCATTTGATCTCCTCATGTCAATAAGGTTGCTGACCTCTGCACTACGGAAAAGAGAAAATGGAAACAGCATGCAAAGTAAAAACAGTAGCAAAGTTGCGAACTATAATGCAAACTATAGCCTTATGCAGTTTGAATACTTGTTGACAGACAGACATTCACTTGCAGAAAATGTATTTACTCACTCTCACATTGTTCCAAAACTAAATTACTTTAGTTTTTTGGGAAATTGCTTCTTGGGAACACATACGTTTATAAATATATACACTACCATTCAAAAGTTTGGGGTCAGTAAGAATTTTATTTTTATTTTTTGGAGGAAAGAAATCAAAACTTAATTTGATCGAAAGTCATAGTAAAGACATTTATAATGTTACAAAAGATTCTATTTCAAACAAATGCTGTTCTTTTGAACTTCCTATTCATCAAAGAATCCTAAAAAAAAAACAAAAAAACTGTACAACTGACAGACCAACAACTGTTTCAACATTGATAATAATAATAAATGTTTCTTGAGCATCAAATCCTCATATTATACTGATTTGTGAAGGATCATTTGACACTGAAGACACTGACACTGGTGATGCTGAAAATTCAGCTTTGATCACAGGAATAAATTACACTTTAATTACTGTATATTCACACAGAAAACAGCTGATTTACACTGGAATAATATTTAATACTATAACTGATTTTTGTTGTATTTTTAATCAAATAAGCGCAGCCATGGTTAGCAGAAGAGAATTCTTTTAAAAGTGTTTAAAATCGTACCGACCCCAAACTTTTGAACGGTAGTGTATATATATATATATATATATATATAGATATACGTATATATGTCATGGTCTTTTTAGTACAATGAATGTGAATATGAAGTGGGGCTGTCATGGCCTGACAAGGGCGGGATAAACGGTTGTCTTTCAAATTCCCTCTGCATGCAATAGGATAGCGCTACGCTACAACCATTCAGGGGTGTGTTTCCCGTACAGCGCCGTAACTCGATGCTTCACCACAGTCCAATGCATCCTTAAAGAAATCAACTAGCTAGTCACGACTGTTTCCCGAAACCATATTGTCGCAAAGTGGTCGTTCAACCACGTTGGTTTATGGCGTCACGCACGTGGTGGAGTAATAACTTATTTTAATGAAACTGTTAGAGATCGAATCAACGCTTGATGTTTTGATATAAATTACAGACATGCATCTGAGGAATATTTCTAATTTTTCTCTGTTATTTCGCTTTATTTCCAGATTCAATCATAGACTCGTTCTTACATAGTAGAGCACGTTCGCACATGCGCACTCTTCATAAACTGTGCTTTAAATCTCTTGACAAACTCAAAGATGTCAAACACATTTGTATGTATTCTAAATAAAGGACACAGGTTGCACTGAATGTCAGCTTGCTTATTTTGCTCAAGATAAGGATTTATTAAGTCCACATGTCATGCAATCTAGAAACTGCTTCTAACCACAGCTCGAGATCTGTCGCTCAAACACACAACTTTGCGATGCTGTTCGCGAATGTTTGTTGAAACGATGGTTTCGGGAAACATCGACTCGTTGCGACCATACTTGGCTAACGATGCTTTCGGGAAACGCACGCCAGAGCACTTTCCCACCAACGGAGCTAGTTGATACATTAAACTTTTGCCGTAACTGGTCGGCAAAACTACGAACACATCTTCCATTTTTAAGAATGGCTTAAAGGCATACTCCACTTTTTTTGGAAATAGGCTCATTTTACAACTCCCCCAGAGTTAAACTGTTCAGTTCTACCGTTTTTTAATCCATTCAGCCGATCTCCGGTTCTGGCGGTACCACTTTTAGCATAGCTTAGCATACATCAGGTATCAGTACATCAGCATACACCAAACGGTCCAAGGTCCAAAAGACAGTTTCAGTGCAAACTGCAAACTGTTCAAAGGGCTTTAAACGACTCCAGACGATGAATAAGGGTCTTATCAAGCGAAACGATCGCTCATTTAAAAAATAAATAACAAAGTTTAAGTTTTATAAGCTCAAATGCCTGCCTTGCTCTGTTCTGTGTAACTCTCCTGTTCGAACTCGTTCATCAAAATGAACAAATCTTTTTTCGAGTCATTTGATTCATTTAACGACCGAAATGAACGAATTGACTCGGAAAAAGATTTGTTCATTTTGATGAACGAGTTCGAACAGGAGAGTTACACAGAACAGAGCGAGGCGAGCATGTGAGCTTATAAAACTTCAACTTTGTTTTTTTCTTTTTAAATGAGTGATCGTTTCGCTTGATAAGACCCTTATTCATCGTCTGGTGTCATTTAAAACCATTTGAACAGTTTGCAGTTTGCACTGAAACTGTCTTTTGGACCTTGAACCGTTTGGTGCCCAGTAAAGTGCATTATATGGAGAAAATCCTGGAATGTTTTCATCAAAAACCTTAATTTCTTTTCGACTGAAGAAAGAAAGACATGGACATCTTGGATGACATGGGGGTGAGTAAATTATCAGCAAAAGTTTTTTTTAAAAGTGAACTACTCCTTTAACTCCAAGTCCTCCAGAGTCGCGGCCAAAGCCGATTCGTAAGACCACTGTTCGCCAGCAGGAGCAGCCATTCTGTGTTTTCAAGTAGCAGGGAACCGTCTCTGTCGCCATTATGCTAAGCCCGCCCGCCGACTCTATACACGATGTGATTGGCCTGACTAGAGTTTGGTTTTTCCAGCTCGAAAGCCAAAGGAGAGCTGCTAGAACACCCTGGCTGCAAAATAAATTGGCTGCCGCTAGGGTGCGTCTAGATTTCTAGGCTAGGGCTGTCAAGCTCTACATTTCATTTGTACATAGAGTCTGGCATCGCTCCATTGACAAGTGTTAACTTCCTTGTAGGCGGGTCCTCTGTTGAAGTCTAAAACTATTGGATCTGCCCAGAGTCACTCTGGATCTGCCATAACCAATCGCCAACGTTTGGTCGTGACGTATGACGACTCAAACTAGTGCAGGACATCGACGTCATCGTTCCCAGCAACTCCCTCTGTTCGCTGATTGGCCCGGCAAAAAATTGACCAGAGAAAACCGAAGAATACAGCACAATCCCAGACGTAGTACTGAAGGAAAATGGAAATTGAGCGGAAGTACGTAGGAGGGCGGAGCCAGGCTAGTCAAGCTCTAAAGTGGCTAAAAATACCATAAGTGATTAATATGACTCGATATTGCAATTTTATAGAAGTCATATGATAGTTTTGTGTGAGGTTGTGTGCAAATTCAGTGATAATTGTCCAATAAAGTGAACTGTGCTTGGATGATCAAGGTTTCAAGGAATCATGGTGAATGAATAATTCAGACCATTGCTGATGCGTCAAAAACTTGGTAAAACTAATCCATATGAATTGAGCAGTTTAGTTCAAATTTTCCAAAGAGACTCATCACTTTATTTTATGATTGAATTTACGCTTTTATTAACATATAAACATTCATCAACTCACACATTAGTTATAATAGACGGAAGCTCGAGCATGTTCGCTTGACGTGTGAGAACCAATGAGGTTCATTCTCGTGTTACGCATCAGGTTTGAGCTTCTGCAAGAACCAATGAGGATCATTCTCGTGTTACGCATCACGTTTGAGCTTCAGCAAGAACCAATGAGGATCATTCTCATGTTACGCATCACGTTTGAGCTTCAGCAAGAACCTATGAGGATCATTCTCATGTTACGCATCACGTTTGAGCTTCTGCAAGAACCAATGAGGATCATTCTCATGTTACGCATCACGTTTGAGCTTCTGCAAGAACCAATGAGGATCATTCTCGTGTTACGCATCACGTTTGAGCTTCTGCAAGAACCAATGAGGATCATTCTCATGTTACGCATCACGTTTGAGCTTCAGCAAGAACCAATGAGGTTCATTCTCGTGTTACGCATCACGTTTGAGCTTCAGCAAGAACCAATGAGGTTCATTCTCATGTTACGCATCACGTTTGAGCTTCAGCAAGAACCAATGAGGATCATTCTCATGTTACGCATCACGTTTGAGCTTCTGCAAGAACCAATGAGGATCATTCTCATGTTACGCATCACGTTTGAGCTTCTGCAAGAACCAATGAGGATCATTCTCATGTTACGCATCACGTTTGAGCTTCTGCAAGAACCAATGAGGATCATTCTCGTGTTACGCATCACGTTTGAGCTTCTGCAAGAACCAATGAGGATCATTCTCATGTTACGCATCACGTTTGAGCTTCAGCAAGAACCAATGAGGTTCATTCTCGTGTTACGCATCAGGTTTGAGCTTCAGCAAGAACCAATGAGGTTCATTCTCATGTTACGCATCACGTTTGAGCTTCAGCAAGAACCAATGAGGATCATTCTCGTGTTACGCATCACGTTTGAGCTTCAGCAAGAACCAATGAGGTTCATTTTCGTGTTACGCATCAGGTTTGAGCTTCAGCAAGAACCAATGAGGTTCATTCTCGTGTTACGCATCACGTTTGAGATTCAGCAAGAACCAATGAGGTTCATTCTCATGTTACGCATCACATTTGAGTTTCAGCAAGAACCAATGAGGATCATTCTCGTGTTACGCATCACGTTTGAGCTTCTGCAAGAACCAATGAGGATCATTCTCGTGTTACGCATCACGTTTGAGCTTCAGCAAGAACCAATGAGGATCATTCTCGTGTTACGCATCACATTTGAGCTTCTGCAAGAACCAATGAGGATCATTCTCGTGTTACGCATCACGTTTGAGCTTCAGCAAGAACCAATGAGGTTCATTTTCGTGTTACGCATCACGTTTGAGCTTCTGCAAGAACCAATGAGGTTCATTCTCGTGTTACGCATCACGTTTGAGCTTCAGCAAGAACCAATGAGGTTCATTCTCATGTTACGCATCACGTTTGAGCTTCAGCAAGAACCAATGAGATTCATTCTCGTGTTACGCATCACGTTTGAGCTTCAGCAAGAACCAATGAGGTTCATTCTCATGTTACGCATCACGTTTGAGCTTCAGCAAGAACCAATGAGATTCATTCTCGTGTTACGCATCACGTTTGAGCTTCAGCAAGAACCAATGAGGTTCATTTTCGTGTTACGCATCACGTTTGAGCTTCAGCAAGAACCAATGAGGTTCATTCTCGTGTTACGCATCACGTTTGAGCTTCAGCAAGAACCAATGAGGTTCATTCTCATGTTACGCATCACGTTTGAGCTTCAGCAAGAACCAATGAGATTCATTCTCGTGTTACGCATCACGTTTGAGCTTCTGCAAGAACCAATGAGGATCATTCTCATGTTACGCATCACGTTTGAGCTTCTGCAAGAACCAATGAGGATCATTCTCGTGTTACGCATCACGTTTGAGCTTCTGCAAGAACCAATGAGGATCATTCTCATGTTACGCATCACGTTTGAGCTTCAGCAAGAACCAATGAGGTTCATTCTCGTGTTACGCATCACGTTTGAGCTTCAGCAAGAACCAATGAGGTTCATTCTCGTGTTACGCATCAGGTTTGAGCTTCAGCAAGAACCAATGAGGTTCATTCTCATGTTACGCATCACGTTTGAGATTCAGCAAGAACCAATGAGGTTCATTCTCATGTTACGCATCACATTTGAGTTTCAGCAAGAACCAATGAGGATCATTCTCGTGTTACGCATCACGTTTGAGCTTCTGCAAGAACCAATGAGGATCATTCTCGTGTTACGCATCACGTTTGAGCTTCAGCAAGAACCAATGAGGATCATTCTCGTGTTACGCATCACATTTGAGCTTCTGCAAGAACCAATGAGGATCATTCTCGTGTTACGCATCACGTTTGAGCTTCAGCAAGAACCAATGAGGTTCATTTTCGTGTTACGCATCACGTTTGAGCTTCAGCAAGAACCAATGAGGTTCATTCTCGTGTTACGCATCACGTTTGAGCTTCAGCAAGAACCAATGAGATTCATTCTCGTGTTACGCATCAGGTTTGAGCTTCTGTAAGAACCAATGAGGATCATTTTCGTGTTACGCATCACGTTTGAGCTTCAGCAAGAACCAATGAGGTTCATTTTCGTGTTACGCATCACGTTTGAGCTTCAGCAAGAACCAATGAGGTTCATTCTCATGTTACGCATCACGTTTGAGCTTCAGCAAGAACCAATGAGATTCATTCTCGTGTTACGCATCAGGTTTGAGCTTCTGTAAGAACCAATGAGGTTCATTCTCGTGTAACGAATCACGTTTGAGCTTCAGCAAGAACCAATGAGGTTTATTCTTGTGTTACGCATCACATTTGAGCTTCAGCAAGAACCAATGAGGTTCATTCTCGTGTTACGCATCACGTTGGAGCTTCATGCAAGAACCAATGAGGTTCATTCTCGTGTTACGCATCACGTTTGAGCTTCAGCAAGAACCAATGAGGTTCATTCTCATGTTACGCATCACGTTTGAGCTTCAGCAAGAACCAATGAGGATCATTCTCGTGTTATGCATCACGTTTGAGCTTCAGCAAGAACCAATGAGGATCATTCTCATGTTACGCATCACGTTTGAGCTTCAGCAAGAACCAATGAGAATCATTCTCATGTTACGCATCACGTTTGAGCTTCAGCAAGAACCAATGAGGTTCATTTTCGTGTTACGCATCAGGTTTGAGCTTCAGCAAGAACCAATGAGGATCATTCTCGTGTTACGCATCACGTTTGAGCTTCTGTAAGAACCAATGAGGTTCATTCTCGTGTTACGCATCACGTTTGAGCTTCAGCAAGAACCAATGAGGTTCATTCTCGTGTTACGCATCACGTTTGAGCTTCTGCAAGAACCAATGAGAATCATTCTCGTGTTACGCATCACGTTTGAGCTTCTGCAAGAACCAATGAGGATCATTCTCGTGTTACGCATCACGTTTGAGCTTCTGCAAGAACCAATGAGGATCATTCTCGTGTTACGCATCACGTTTGAGCTTCAGCAAGAACCAATGAGGTTCATTCTCGTGTTACGCATCACGTTTGAGCTTCAGCAAGAACCAATGAGGTTCATTCTCGTGTTACGCATCACGTTTGAGCTTCAGCAAGAACCAATGAGGTTCATTCTCATGTTACGCATCAACGGTATGAGGTGAACTAACCCATTAATTATCATAACTCTGGATTAGACTTATAAAAACTTTGTGTTCATGTGTCAGATCTCACTACTTCTCTCATGAATGCTTAGGAAAGTTACAGTAGGTTAGGATTTTAGATTTCCAGTGAATAATGACTTAAATTTGGACCTTTTCCTCACACAAATATACAGTATGACTTCAGAAGAGAAAAATGCATATGAAGTTTTTAATTTCTGAGCTCTTTATTTATTCGTAGTATAAAATGTAAAAGAAAGACCAGGACATAGACAAATTCAAGTGTTCCAAGGACCAACAACAATAATGACATCGATTTCACTTTTGACTTTTCACTATTCCTTCAAGCCAAACAATCAGCTCTGTCTTACCTTCCAGAATGACTTCTTTGCCTGTTTTCTTCAGGGCCTGTACAGCCTCATCGTGAGTGGCTTCTCTGAGGTCGTTCCCGTTCACGGACAAAATCGCATCGCCCACGTAAAGAGCCTCCGTCTGGTCCGCCGCCAACCCTTTGAAGATCTTTGAGATCAGGATGGGCATCTTATTCTCTTTACCGCCTGTAAAACAACATACAAATGTGGTCAATTTCATGATATGCATACACTAAAATTTCTCTTCCAAGTTTTTACTTGTAGATGAACAAGAACATCTAAGAGAACCATGAGTCTAAAGAACTAGTATGACCTAGTATGACTAGCAGTTAGTAAGAGCTAATCAGCCTTACTTTCCAGGTATAAAATTAGATCAATCTACATTTTTTATGTAACTGAAATTATGAAAGTTTTATGACTGACTTGTAAAACTAGTCTAAGCAGATTATGCAACTGGCCACAATAAAAATCTAAAAGTAAGATTCTCTTAACTTAGTAAAAACGCCTCTGTGGTCTAACAAGTCTTTTTAATCATGTGCTGACAAAGATGACCAATCTTTGCTGAAATGAAGAAGCCTGCAAATAAGCAGATAGTATGACAGTGACGCCTCATCCTGTAAAGTTCAGCATTACCACAAAAGGATTTACTCAAATAGCTTCTTCTTTCAAACTTTCGGATGGGTTGCATGGTGCCACTGAAAAATATGGACAAACTGGTAAGTACTATATTTTATACTTATAATAACTAGATCAAGCAGGTGGGAAGGTCATACTCTTATATGCCAATCTAACTGCACAAAACAAATATATCAGTCATAGAGAAACTGCACAAAAAATTAGTTTAAATTTGATAAAACTGTAGTTTACATGTTTACAAAAAGGCAGTGTACAATCAATCCAAAATGCATTTGTCTTTAATTGCAAATTAGGCAAGATGTATCAGTTATGCTAACAAGTTGGTCTTTTCAGAGCATGACAGCTCAAGTCTTTAGTTACTCGTATTATAAGTTGTGAAAGAATGACCAGGATATTGACATGAAAATTCACATTTTGTGTTCTAAGGACCAACAACATGAGGATGACTAAATGTTTAAAAAAAAAGGTGTTTAGAATTGACAGAACTGTAGTTTACATACACAAAAAAGCAATCAATCCAAATGCATTTGTCTTTAAATGCAAATTAGACCAGATTTATGGTAACAAATTGGACTTTCATGCATAATTTTCATATCACAATTTGAAAGAATAATGTGTTTTTATGCACCAAAAATCTGTCTTACAGGGGAAGATACTGTTTGAGACGGCCATTCAAGCTTAAGAATTAAAGAAGTTTTCATCTGTTGTGATTTTAAGCCTCATAATCTCCTTCTCAATTTAATGCAGACTTTTGTTTAGAGATTTCAAACATTGCAAGTAAACGTGGAAACTTCAAAATGAGGAATGACAAACTTTGGAAACCTCTTTTTCTTTGTTTTCTTCGTTTTGAACTGTTGCGTCCTCATAACCCCGACAGATGAGTTTTCTCTAACTGCACAATCTATTTCCCTTTAAGTAATAATCTTGCCAACAGAAATGCTTTGACATCCAGGCTTTTCCACCCAATATCAGGCCTAAATAAGCTCAGTTTGGGTCGAGCTCACCTTAAAGGAGAACTCCGGCGCAAAATGAACCTTTGGTCTAATAAAACATTGGTACCTAGTCAACCGTTCTCTGAGATTTGTTTTCATGATAATCGAATGTAAAGAGTTTTATCTCTAAAAACTGTTTAGCGTATAACTCTAGTAATGGGGGCATTTAATAAGTAAAAAGAAATCGCTAGTTTATACCACTAACAGTCAAAGATAAAGACAGTCCACTTCGTGTATACAGACAGGAGCCATCTTTGGAAAACAGTCTCGACTAGTCAAACCACGAACGCCATTCATACAGTTCAGCTCACTTAGCACGTAATTCGTGGTTTGATTAGTCGAGACTGTTTTCCAAAGATGGCTCCTGTCTGTATACACGAAGTGGACTGTCTTTATCTTTGACTGTTAGTGGTATAAACTAGCGATTTCTTTTTACTTATTATATGCCCCCATTACTAGCGTTATACGCTAAACAGTTTTTAGAGATAAAACTCTTTACATTCGATTATCATGAAAACAAATCTCAGAGAACGGTTGACTAGGTACCAATGTTTTATTAGACCAAAGGTTCATTTTGCGCTGGAGTTCTCCTTTAGGTCTTTGAACTTCTTAGTTGACGCAAATCTCTCCAGTCTGATACGAGCCAGTACGACTGATAAACCAAACCATCATCCAGTCTCTTCCTCAACTTAAAGTGCTTGATCTGCAAAACAACAGCTTCATGTGCGACTGTAGTAACGCCTGGTTCATTGACTGGGCTGCCGGAAACAATGCCACACAGGTGCTTTACCTGAACAGGTACGAATGTCACTACCTAAAAGCTTGATGGTAATGTTTTAAAATAAGGCAATCAATCCAAATGCATTTGTCTTTAAATGCAAATTAGACCAGATTTATGGTAACAAATTGGACTTTCATGCATAATTTTCATATCACAATTTGAAAGAATAATGTGTTTTTATGCACCAAAAATCTGTCTTACAGGGGAAGATACTGTTTGAGACGGCCATTCAAGCTTAAGAATTAAAGAAGTTTTCATCTGTTGTGATTCCTTTTCAATTTAATGCAGACTTTTGTTTAGAGATTTCAAACATTGCAAGTAAACGTGGAAACTTCACAAATGAGGAATGACAAACTTTGGAAACCTCTTTTTCTTTGTTTTCTTCGTTTTGAACTGTTGCGTCCTCATAACCCCGACAGATGAGTTTTCTCTAACTGCACAATCTATTTCCCTTTAAGTAATAATCTTGCCAACAGAAATGCTTTGACATCCAGGCTTTTCCACCCAATATCAGGCCTAAATAAGCTCAGTTTGGGTCGAGCTCACCTTAAAGGAGAACTCCGGCGCAAAATGAACCTTTGGTCTAATAACACATTGGTACCTAGTCAACCGTTCTCTGAGATTTGTTTTCATGATAATCGAATGTAAAGAGTTTTATCTCTAAAAACTGTTTAGCGTATAACGCTAGTAATGGGGGCATTTAATAAGTAAAAAGAAATCGCTAGTTAATACCACTAACAGTCAAAGATAAAGACAGTCCACTTCGTGTATACAGACAGGAGCCATCTTTGGAAAACAGTCTAGACTAATCAAACCACGAACGCCATTCATACAGTTCAGCTCACTTAGCACGTCATTCGTGGTTTGATTAGTCGAGACTGTTTTCCAAAGATGGCTCCTGTCTGTATACACGAAGTGGACTGTCTTTATCTTTATCTTCTTATTAAACGGTCTGTACACTTACAAAGTTCTCAATGCTTCGTTTTGCATGTAGGGACCCTCATTATGTTACTGTGTTCGTGTGGGGCTATTTTGAGCCTTGTTAGTGGTATTAACTAGCAATTTCTTTTTACTTATTATATGCCCCCATTACTAGCGTTATACGCTAAACAGTTTTTAGAGATAAAACTCTTTACATTCGATTATCATGAAAACAAATCTCAGAGAACGGTTGACTAGGTACCAATGTTTTATTAGACCAAAGGTTCATTTTGCGCCGGAGTTCTCCTTTAAGTCTTTGAACTTCTTAGTTGATGGAAATCTCTCCAGTCTGATACGAGCCAGTACGACTGATAAACCAAACCATCATCCAGTCTCTTCCTCAACTTAAAGTGCTTGATCTGCAAAACAACAGCTTCATGTGCGACTGTAGTAACGCCTGGTTTATTGACTGGGCTGTCGGAAACAATGCCACACCGGTGCTTTACCTGAACAGGTACGAATGTCACTACCTAAAAGGTTGATGGTAATGTTTTAAAATAAGGAAATTAAGATATAAATATATTAGTATTGTAATTTTAGAGCCGTATTATTTTGTTTTATTAAATGCTATTTTTTTATTTTCCAGTATAATAGAATTATTGCAATTTATTTCTTATTTAATATTAATCACAATATAATCATACTATAAAAAATGTACGCTGTATGGTTACTGAGTCAGTGTTCTTCCCAAATTGTTCAAACCTAAGAGGATGATTCACACACACACACAAAAAAAGTATAATAATTTTTCAGCTTTGTAAAATTATTTAAATTTTCTACGCAGATGCACTCTCCAACAATATCATCATAGAATGATTAATTATTTTCAGATATTATCCAAGTAATCTGGTGAAAAGTACTGTATTTTTTGCATATTGCAGAAAATACAAACTTTTTTCTAAAAAGGCAACTATATATTTGCTTTTATTAAATATTAATACATTTATACTGTGACAGAGTAATGTTATAAATATGTGAAAATTAAGTTTGAAAATGTTTAGTTTCTATTATGTTACATTTTTTCAACTTATTATAGTACTCTTTTTTTCGGTTTTTTCCTAATATCATGCTCTCCAAACACAGAGGATACACATTCTCATAAACTATTCCCACAAATCATTACATACAAAAAGTCCAGTTCTAGACTAGTTAAAAAATGAGCATTCATATGCATTGCTAAATACAGACCAATTGCATAAAAACCCAACTACTGATGTGCCCTTTGATGTGATTTATGGGCAACACTGTAATACCAATCAAAATTTCATCGGCTTCATCCTTGATCTGGGGTGTGTGCTCCAAATATTACAGACTGATGCACATATATCTTCTTTGGTGAATGATGGTTCGGTCTGTGGCTTTCTCGAGCATCCGACTGAAATATCCAATGAGAATTAGGCAGCTGGTCTCAAAAGGCTCATACGCTTTAAACTTACATCTAGAAATTCAAGGGCATGTGAAACAGCCACCTTGTGTATAAACCATAAAACATTTATATGTGGTTCCGGACTGTGTGGCCATGAGCTTCTTCCTCACCAGCGTCGTCAGCGTGTATCAGAAGTGGTCTCGTCTAATTACCCCTAATCTGCTTTCAGGGGTTTTACCCTCTATTCTAGTGACCCTTTGACCCTTAAAGACACATGCGACGCGAATGCGGGTGGGATCTCGGCTCCTGCCAGATACTGTTGGCAACCTCCGGTCTCTCTGCTCGAGCTCCAGCACGTTATCAATCATTTCTCGCTGCAGTCCCTGCCAGGACGTCCTGCACAAACACACTAATGCTGAAATGCAACACTGACTGCATCATTCTTGTGCAAACACAGTGTCCAAAGGTCCGAGACCACTAGAGAAAACGCTTCTAATGTAGCACAAATCTTTCAATTTCAAAATATATTATCAGCATAACAATTTGAGTTGAGTTGAACCAAAAAATTAAAAAGGTTTTTGTATGTCAGTGTACATCAGAACTGTGTTACAAGCAGGGTTGCATGATTTTAGGTAAGAACATTTCCTGAAAAAAATTTACAAAATCAAAAAAAAAATTTTTTAAAGCAACACCAAGTAACTTTTCCTCTGCGGTCGCCCTACAGGTTGGAAGTGGAATTGTCCATTACCGCTGTGGTAAATAATTTAGCCGAGCACATCGTACTGTCGCACACACACTCGCTCGGCTTTGGAATGAACGATGTCCACAGACAAGGTAGAGTATGTTGCATGATTTCATGAAAATATGATGTATTGCGACATCAGCAACGAAGAAAAACTAAATAATGACTATTGTAACGCTTGACGTAAAGCACGTCGAATTTGTAGTTTTCTTATTAGAACTACAGAAACGCGACCCGATCTGGCAATCTTACATAGCGTGGTTATAGCAGATATAGGATCCAGAAGTGCCTTTCACCCTGTTACGACTTAATGAACCACTGAAACCATTTTGGAAACATTATTTTAAGGTAAAAAAAAATCTTACTTAGTGTTGCTTTAAAAGCTCCAGGTTTGCTGTGCTTTTTTGTAGGATTGCAGAATCAGAGCAACATTTTTGTGATTATATATCAATATAATTAACACAATTTAATGTAATTCTAAATTAATACTTATTTTATTATTAATATATATTTTAATTATTATTGTAAAATAAAATATTAAACAAAATAAGAAATATTACTATTAGAATAATACTATTGCACTGTAAAATAAGAAATTAGTATTTTAGAAAAATAGCAGTAAATATTGTAGTAACTGTTAAATTATTTAAAAAAAATAATTATACACAATTTGGGGGGAATATTATAAGATAAATGTATTTTTTTTTTTTAAATAAATAAAAAATGAACAAGGCTTTTGGATGTCAGTGTTATATCAGAGTTGTGTAAGAAGCAGGGCTCCATGATTTGAGGGAAGAAAATTTCCTGATAAAAATTGAGTTCCCCCTATCTCCAGTCCTGGTCTCACCATCATAACCGGTACATCACACAGGTTATTTCAGTACAGTAGCTGCCTGTAATAATCCTGAGCAATAAAACTAATTCACAACAACATGGCCGAACATTAATGAAAAAGAGTTGGGGCCATCACTTACTTAATGTACTTACGTACATGCAATAAAAACTAAATGTTTGTTTTTGGGGTTACAGCAGCAGCAATATGAAATGTTATGATCATATAAGATGAAATGCCATACCACAGTTAAAATCCCCATATATGACAAAATAATTGCAATATGATTCGTGCAGCCCAATATTTGAATAATTTAAAAATAAAAACAATCTAAATAAAACACTTTCTGTCATTTGACCGTGATCAATCATCACAGCACCGAGAATATGCAAATGTGTTGGTAAATTATTAAAATATTACTACCTTATAATCTAAGTACTTCACGTAAATATTTCACATCTAAGTGGTTTGTCTGACAATAAAGTTGGGAATCGCTGATTTAGGCCATAAACACCTGCAATAGTGCCCCTTGTGGCCATGCTGGAAATCCAACGCGCACCTGACATGACAAAATATCTGTAATAAAATCAACTACGATTTGAGGGAAATATCTAAATTAAACTTCACATTCCAACATCCAATTGACCTTATTCACCAGAGAAACAAGCGCGGAGCCATCTTTAGAATTAATTAGCTGGTGAAGTGGATTTATTTATTTATTGTAGAGTTAACGAAAGTCATCATGAGCATTGTAAAGTTTGAAGTGGATGTCATAGACCGGGAACTTATTAAAACATTTATAAATCTGTAAGATCTTACCTTCATGCTATGGAAATACAAACCGGAAGATTGAACATGAGGAGCGCGGAGCTGAAAAGGGGCGGGGCTACATGAGCTCTATAGAGTAATCAAATTCTAATTGGATCATTTCTGACTTGTGACAAAAAAAAAAATACAAAACAAGCATAGAGTTTAGTGAGAAGAGGTGCTGTTAAGTTTTCATGTGTCAAACTTATAAAAAAAAAAAGTTTAAAGAAAAACATGTAAAAATAAATAAATAAATTGAATAAAAATAAATAGGAAAATGTATTAAATATAAATATAAAATATTTAAATAATTAACTAATACCGTAGAGTAGGGATGCATGATATATCGGCCACCATATCGGTATCGGCCGATATCGGTTAATTTTTAATGTTATCATTATCGGCCCGATAAGAAAATTTGGTCGATATATAAAAGCCAATAAATAATGGATTATTTCCTTCAGCTGAGACGCTTCAGATGCGCACTGTTCAACATGGTGGTATTGAATTGCTTGAAATATGATTGGAATCACTTCAAAAAAGGAAAATACAGTGAAGTGCAACATGTACAGTGCAAATCTGTCAAATCGGCTACATAAAATCACAATGAGAACATTATAATTGTGTGTTTGGGACATGGATTTTATTGGTCAAACTTTTGTTTTTGTAACCAGGCTCTCAAAAATGACATAAAAATTTGGATTTAGATTTATCGGCCAATATATCGGTTATCGGCTTTTAAATATAAAGAATTATCGGTTATTGGTATCAGCCAACATTTTCATATCGGTGCATCCCTACAGTAGAGTACTATAGTAAGTTGAAAAATGTAATAATGTAACAGAAACTAAACAATTTCAAACTTAATTTTCACATATTTATAACATTACTCAGTCACAGTATAAATGTATTAATTTGCCTTTTAAGTTTTAGACTGGGGCTTCATTGCATGGGGATGATCATATTTGGGGGATCTGAAAGATAGAAAACTAAAGCCTTTTTCTCCGAAAGTGTCCGAACGACGGGTCCAAAGACTGTAAATATAGACGTACAACTGCACTTCAGACTCAAGGCAAGGTCGTCCCTCTCTGGCTCCCTAAAATAAACAGCACCATACTCTTCTCTGCTCTCGTTCCACAGCTTTCATGTGGAGCCAGAGACAGGCTGAGCATGATGGGTAATTCACCACTCAGCTGTCGACCCCCGAGAACACACACATACTGCAGGATTCACTAACCCATAAATCTCACACGCGACATCATGCAAATCATTAGAAAACATCAGAACTGATATGGTGGTCAAATGTAGTTTCTCTAAGGTCTTCACTTAATGTGACAGCTGTCACAGTTTTAAGATACTAAAAATAACCGGAAACCCCAAAGATACTGTAGTACCACCAGTGCAAGAAGATAATACCATATACTGAAATTAATAGGCTACTATATTTTTATGGCACTCCGAGATTTTCATGTCTCAGAATTGAGACCACATTGCCATGGATTACAAAAAATGAGCATAAAGTACAATAATACTGTTTTTATTTTAATTTAATTTTTTACATTTTGCTACCATAGTATTCTTGGAAACTAGTGATCAACCGTTAATCGTTTTTACCGATATTTCCCCGATATTTGCATTAACGTTATTACATAATCGGATATCGTTTTTATTTTAATAGGCCTATTACCATCTGTTACCATAACTTTACCACGAATAGGCTACTTAAAAGAAATCCATAGCCTACATGTCCAAGAAACCAAGATTTAAATAACATTAAATTATTTTAAAAGATCTTAAGTAGTGGTTTAAATTATCTACGCTACATCATATTTATGAATCCTGAATGATTATGATTCATAAAGTGTTTCCCAAACTCTTCAGGAACAATAAGTTTAATAACACTTTGCTAACCGATATAAACTAGTCGCCTTACCCTTAATACTTATTCCGAGTCCTCCGACCTCTTGTTTGGTGACTCTGACGGTTCGCTTGACGTTGGTGATGGTGTCCGGTACCGGGGAGGCGCTGAGGTTCGCCGGATCCCCGTTAACAGCTCCGGGCGCGGGCGAGCAGCTGTTCCCGGTCTCATCGCCGGTTTCTCCGGGACTCACGGTGAACGAGTCCTCGCTGAGAGTGGCAAGCACGCGGATCCAGTGGTGAACGGTAACGCGGAGCTCCAGCAATCCACTCCTCACGGGCTTCACTGCGGCCGCCATGATCAACACATTCCTGGAATACCAGCGGAGCGACGGGCGCTGCAGTCCCGAACTCAACTCACTATAACCCCCTCCTACTCTCTCTCTCTCTCTCTCTCTCTCTCTCTCTCTCTCTCTCTCTCTCTCTCTCTCTCTCTCAAAAGGACTTTGGTTTTAATTATTCTTTTATCTCTGGCACTGCAAAATTAGTTCGTGGACTGTTTACCAAAGTTTGTAGAAATCTGGGGTGTTAATGAGATGAATTAACTGGTGTTGACTTTTTAAATATAGGCTACATGTGTGTAAAAAAAAGTGTTGGATGAAGTGTAAATAATTCAAGACTAATAAATTGTTACAATAAAGGTGTAGGCCTATTTAAAATTCAAATTCTCTCTCTCTTTCTTAATTCACTTTTTTCTTTCAACTTTCATAAACAGATATTGGGGGAAACATATAACATATCTTACACTGTACTGAGTAAAACATTAAATTGTACAAATACATTTTTTCAATATAAGAAATGTTTGTTTACGCATCTTATTTCTAGTGATTAAATATTTAAGTAATAGAATATTTTAAGATTCTCAATTCACTTGGTTTTGAATTAGTTTTCAAATTACTTTCTTGTGATATCCTCCCGAGACACAGGGAAAAAAAAGGTTGTAATGAATTAAGTATTTTTTTCAAGTCATTACATGTTTTTTTTTTTTTTTTTGTGTGTGTTTTTTTTTACAAACAAAGGAATAGGCTTTTGTCCTCTGTAGTGGACATTACATTTTAGTAAATGTCTCTGGCACAGTGCATGTCAGTCTGGAAGTCGTAAAGAGCAGATTCAGGGCTTTTCAGAAATACCAAATACCAACTTTTCCTTGCTTTTTAAATATGACGTACATTAATTTAGTGATCAAATGTAGAACTCTTATGGAAATATGATAATATTTTTATCATTATAAATAAATATCATTTCAAAATGTTTGTCATAAATTAACATCTCAGAAAAATGTTATGGGGTTTCTGATCAAAATATGACTTTCTGTTATGAAACAGAACATTGATTTCATACATCAGGACTTATAGCATGTTTATCAGGCATTCTGAGTGAAATTATTTATCAATTTCCCAATGAAATATAAGATATTATTATAAAAATGTTGCCAATTAAGAACACATGCAATTAGATTCAGTGTAGATAAATTGTATTGAATGGCACTACACATTTATGGCCATTTCACCCGCATATGCATAAAGTAAAATGGTATATCAGTTCCCATTATATCATTCATAACATATATAGCTGAGAATTATCTTTACACATAGTTTGGTTAAAATCTTTTCCCCCGTTTGTTGATTAAGCTCTAATGACATGAAAAATACTAAATTCACTAAAAAAAAATTCTGGGTCTAAGGAAGATATGTTTCACAGTGTGTGTGTGTGTGTGTGTGTGTGTGTGTGTGTGTGTGCAGTATTTGAGTCCCAGCAGTGCAGGACTCTTTCAGTGTGGAGTTTGTATGATGTTCCTCTGTTTCAGTGTGTGTGTGTGTGTGTGTGTGTGTGTGTCATAACTGATGTCATGGTATTTTGGCATAACATTTATTTATAGTACATTTTTAGCATGCTATATTTTGTGAGTGTATTATTTTTATCTCCGGATCTCAGCTGTCAGATAAAGCACAGCTGAAGCTCTTCATCTGAAGCTCATCTCCAGACTCCTGCTAATGTTGGGAAACAATCTCGTTTGTATTGACGGTACAGTGTGAAACTATTCGACCTAATTCCCGAAGAAAGGCTCTAATTAGTCTCTTCATACGCGGGAAGGTTTGGATTGTTCCTCAGCAAACACAAGGACCCTGAGCTCCTCACTGACACACATATAAATCACTGATTCTGCAAGCTTTGTTCAGTCAAGTTTCTTTTACTGTTCAACACAACTTACTGTACAACTGCAGTGTTGCTTCTGTTCAGTGTTTACAGATTCCTCTCCTCAATAGGAGTAACTGTGTCTCCCTCTAGTGGAAATCATTCTTCAACTGCACTCATGTGTAAATGAACAATTGATTAATTTACTTTTGTCTATGGTAAATACCAACATTACAGTTTTTCTCAATTGCTAACCAGCATTGTTCACCCCAACCTCCCCCCCCCTTTAAGCGTTTTGATTATGCTTTTGTTTATTGTACTAAATATTCAGTTGTTTAAAAAAATATATATATACACTAACCTATTTAGGCATAGGCCTATATGCACATATATCGAATGGAGATTTAATTACATGTTATTTGTGTATATTTTCACATGGATATGTTTGTTCCCTACTTGAGTTTGTAAATTGATATTTTTCAACAAAAAAAAAAATATATAAAAAAACAAGCATGGTTCAATACTGAAGCCACATTTTCAAAACTCTTCCCACATTTAGTGAAACAGAAGTCTATGCTGACCAAACTGTGAATCATTTTTCATGCTTTCACACAAAATGCATTCAATGATCATATTTCCCAAAAATCCATGAACATTTTGTCATTCATACTTATATGAATATATTTGCAGCAGATTTTTATAATGCTAACACACTGCTTTCAAAACTGATAAAAGCACATTTAAATCAGTTGGATGGCAAACTCTGCAGGAATTATTTTGAAATATAAAATATTAGCAAAATATTTACAATGAAATTAAATTAGAATTGTTACAAACGAAATTGCAATTTCAGCCCTATTTTTTGTCTCTATTACAGTAGTAATTTTTTACACCCATACTGTACATCCATACTGTACATCCTTACTGTACACCCATACATTTTCCAAACTGCTTGTCCTGTGTGTCGTGGGGAGGCTGAAGTCTTTCCCAGAGTCTCGGGTTGTGGAGAGGTAAACACCCTGGACAGATGACCGGTCCGTCACACACACACACACACACACACACACACGTGCCATTATAGTACACGTTTCTGATTTTTGGTCTTTTTTTGTTTGTTTTGTTGTTGTTGTTGTTTTCTAATTTTCATTACTTGAGTATTTTGTTGTTTTGTTTCAACTTTTTATTTTTTGCATGTAAATAACTATATGTAAAGATATAGAAAACAATGCTTAATTTCTCATTTATCATTTATGCTGTAATACAGTCAGTAAAATGAAAAGATCTTATTCTTATGAGAATATTCTTTTCTTATGAGATCTTATTCTTTATGTGAATAAAAAACATTCAAACGTTAAAAATAAAAAGTTCAACATTAATGTAATGCTCCCTGTGTTTCAGTGTTTTATGAATGACATGTTTTCTGAATGAGAATTTCTGCCAGTGTTATGGAACGAGTTTATTTCGAGACTGAAGAGTTTTAAAAATGTGGCTTCAGTATTGAACAATGCTTGTTAGCAATGTAAAAAACTTTATATTATATTATATTATATTATATTATATTATATTATATTATATTATATTATATTATATTATATTATATTATATTATATTATATTATATTATATTATATTATATTATATGTTTCTGTAAAATATAATCATATGCATTAGTATTTACTTATTCTCCAATATTTTTTAAACCATATAATATAGCATTGCATTGTGTGCATGTGCATGTGCATGCGCGCGTGTGTGTGTGTGTGTGTGTGTGTGTGTGTGTGTGTGTGTGTGTGTGTGTGTGCATTTGGGGGT
>JARWKJ010000010.1:2340938-2383438 GCA_029959095.1 Rhinichthys osculus
AGAGTGTGTGTAGACTGTAGCTCCTCCTCCAGTAATAAACATGCCAGAGATGCTATCAGTGTGTTCAGACCCCCATCAGACACACACACACACACACACACACACACACAAACACACCGAGTCCGCGGAACTATAGTGAAGGAGACTGGACTACAACACCACTGAACACACACACCTCGGCTAGAGTCTGTCAGCGCGCGAGAAGAGCTCAGGATGGTCGGGATTCCGGGCGCGTTTCAGTGTAAGTGCACTAGTGATTGTGTGTGTTTCTTTGTAGCATTTTGTGCAATTGTCTTACAGTAAGGCGTATTGCGCCATGTCAACAGAAAAATATCAGCGAGAATAGCCCATATTTAGTGGTGTTATGTTCCATCTATGGTGGTAGGCCTATACAATTATTACAGTCGCTGTTGTTTTGACTGTAATGTATCGTTCTCTCAAAACGTGTATTATTTTCAAGTCGGTCAGTCTGCGCATGCGTGTCATACGTACAGCGCCTCTGGGTCACGAGCGTTCGAAACTCCCGCGTTCTATGCGTTCCATTTGTTGGATATTAAACGAAATAAATGGCACATCACAACAAAATTAACATAATACATCCAAATGGAACGTCAGTTTATGAAGCTTTCGGGATTTTTTAACTAGTGACAACTAAAGACTTTTTGTTTACTAGCCTATATCATTAAATTGTGCACTTTTATCCATTTGCCAATATTTTGTACAATGTCTATGATGATGTCGGAGAGCACAGTATGTTAGGCCACCATTGATTGCCATATTCATATATTTACAGTAAATGGTAAACTAATTTTATGCTTTTAATTTTTTATAGGCTATCACTAAAAGTAATAAATTATGTTTAATTATTAATAAATAATGTACAAGTTATAAGGTACTTAAAATACCACAGCATTGCCATTTTCTGTAAGCACCATGGTATTACTATAGTATTCTTGGAGTACCATATACTTTGATATCATCACCCTAGTTTTTTGTAAGGATGGTGTTGCCATGGTTGCCAATGTTTGTGGACATTGTTCTCCCATGATTGTTTGTTTGGACACTAAAATGATGGGTATATCATGGTGTTCTCTGAAGTGCTGTAATGAAGCACAAATAAAGCGCAGTGGTATATTTGCATGCTAATGCAATGGTTTGTGTTTGGGAAGGGCAAGCTGTCTGTATAGCATGCTAAGCCAGCTCTAATCTGTTTCGAGGGTCGGAGACGGACCCTCTCTTGTGTCTCACTGGAGGATTTGGCGTTAATCCCTTCAGCAAAGTTTCACACCATCTGGACTTCAGTGCAGCTCAGTGGACTGATCTACAGGAGCACTGTGTGTGTGTGTGTGTGTGTGTGTGTACAATGAAATGTTATGGTGCCACAGCAGTGCTGTCGGGGTCACTCGTGCTCGAGAATAACGCAGGCCATTGTTTTAACCCTGGGGTTTGTTTCTTTGGCCTGAATAACTAATGCATCTAATAGCTGATGATGTCGGAGATCATGTGATGGTCATGTTGACCACTGGAGGGCGTGATGGGCTGTAGATGAAGATTGGTTGGATGTTGGTGATTGACTAGTCATGAGCTGAGAGTCAATATCACATTGCCTGTGTCCAGTTTGTTTACAAAAAACATCTGCCATTGCATTTGTATGTAAATACCATGTCACATCACATACATTTCAGTACCATATCAAAGTACCATATAGTATTACCATTGTATTATTACTGTGGTCAGTAATATTTTAGTACTATTTATATAGTATTTTTTATTTTTTTATTATTAATTGTTTCAGGTGGTAAAACCATGGTACTTTGAAATATGCCGTGGTACTGAAACTCATATAGCATGCTGTATATCCCCAAATACCATAAATGTCCAGAAAACGTGCTAATACTTTGGTACATGGCCAACAAACCAATCCATGGTACTTTTTCTGAGTGTTCTTTAAAAAACACATGGTTTAAAAAACATGGTAATACAATAGACCATTTCCAAAACACCAGATTTACAGTTTTGTCCAGAATCCTGGCACCTTGAATGCCTGTGTCCATCCCCCCTGCTGCATTATCCATTTGGAAACGTAAAGCTTTAGGTGTAATTTCCCCTTCAGCTTTGCCTGGAGCTCTTAAAAGATGGGGAGTTTGTGTGTGTGAGTGTGTGTGTCAGTGTCTGTGATTGTGTGTGAGTGAGTGTGTGTGTGTGTGTGCGCGTGCATGCGTGCGTGTGCAAGGGAGTGTGTGTGTGTGAGTGTGTGAGAGAGAGTGTGTGTGTGAGTGTGTGTGTGTGTGTGAGTGTGTGTGTCAGTGATTGTGTGTGTTTGTGTGAGTGTGTGTGCGTGCGTGCGTGTGCGAGTGAGTGTGTGTGTGTGTGTGTGTGTGTGTGTGAGTGTGTGTGTGTGAGAGAGTGTGTTTGAGTGAGTGTCAGTGTATGTTTGAATGAGTGTGTGTGTGTGTGTGCGCGCGTGTGTGTGTGTGTGCGCGTGTGTGTGCGTGTAAGTGTGTGTGTGTGTGTGAGTGTGCGTGAGTGTGTGTGTGAGTGTGTGTGTGTGTGTGTGTGTGTGTGTGAGTGAGTGTGTGTGTGTGTGTGAGTGTGCGTGAGTGTGTGTAAGTGTGTGTGTGTGAGTGTTTGTTGGGGTTGGTTAGATTCCGATCCTCTGACTTGAAGAAAGGAAACACAGGACAAAAGGGCCCTTCAGGTTTGAATTAGCACTTTAATTGCTCTTGGCTCTTGCTGTCGGGGTCTCCAGCACTGGCAACACGGCGCTCCAGTCCGGTCGCGTGGGAGAGTTTGTGCACGTCAAAAAGAGAGAGTAAGAAGAGTGGGGAATGAGGCATGGGTCTCCACTTGGGTTTTAGCAGCTGTTAGCGTTTAAACGAGGCAATCTTGGGCCGCTTTGGCTTCACGGTTCTCCTCTTAAAGCTGCTGCGAGCTGCGTCCTATTAGCAATTAACCAAAACCCTTTGAGTCCCAGCCATAATAAAATGGATGCTCAGTTCACACAGTTGCAAATGCTAAATCAGACAGACCTAACATCCACGTTTATTCCTCTTTTTAGGTGGTTGCAATGCCATAGATTCATAAAACAGTGTGTTAAAACAGTGTTGAATTTGACTGTTAGTGTGGACGCCATTGACCCCGTTCTTGTGTTTAGCCACTCACCACCAGGCTGTTTTTTGGTGGGAGCGTGTACGCGCTTGTGTGTGTTGGATGGATTATCTCGGAAGGGAAACACAACGCAGTAATTGACATCAGCTCCACCAGATGTTTCTCGTCGCCCACCGCTGCGAGGACAGGCTGTGGAAGATTGAATCCAGATGTCGAGGCTCCACAGCGAATAGTTCTCTCACCACCAGCGAGCGACTGTTGCCCAGAATGCCAGGATTAATACAGGACCGGACCGCCTCTGACCCCGTTTAGAAAAGTCCATTTCACATTTCCTTATACGCTGCTGATTCATCACCAATATTAACCTCGTGTGTTGAAAACCGCCTTTGTTTTGATACACTTCATTTAGCCTAAAAATGAAAAGTCTCATCATTCAGTCATTATTTCTAACTTATAACTTTCTAAAATCTTGCCCTCTTGAATCTCATTTAGACTCAATCATATTCCGCTGTGTCGCATTACGATTGGTTTCGAGACACGTCAGACCCAATAGAGCACTGAATTGATGATATTTTTGAAGTTTGAATCACCCTGGTTCAATCGGAGGGGAACAATCGGATTTTTCCATTTACTCCCTCATGTCGTTCCAAACCTGTAAGACTTTCGTTCATCTCCGAAAAACAAATGAAGAATTTTTTTTAATGAAATCTGAGACATTTCTGACTCTCTAAGCAACTTCCACTTTGAAGCTTCGAAAAGTTAATAAAGAGATTGTAATACTAATCCATATGAATCGAGCAGGTTAGTCAAAATGTTCTGAAGAGACTCGATCGCTTTATATGAGGAACAGACTGAATTTAGGCTTTTCTAAAGTGTATGTAAATAATGACCATTTTTTCATTTTAGGTTGAACGAACCCTTTAATCTTTAAAAATGAACAAAGCTTTTTGAAGCCTAAATATAATCGTCAGAAGTAAAAAGCTCATATTAGGCTTGACACAGTCGCATTAAGCTTTTATAACGCTTTTAATCCTTATTTAAAAACATTTTCCCTGAATGTTTGAGTTAGGACAGTTTGCAAGATCTCGGATATAAACACAGCGAGGCTGTAAAGTGAACTGTTCAGAAGTTTAAAGGGTTAGTTCACCCAAAAATGAAGATTACCGGAAAGAACCGGAACACAATACAATGCTGAATAAAGTCCTAGTTTTTGTTATTTTTGGAGCAAAATGTATTTTCGATGCTTCAAAACATTCTAACTAACCCACTGATGTCACATGGACTACTTTGATGATGTATTTATTTCCTTTCTGGACAAGGACAGTATACCGTACATACATTTACAATGGAGGGACAGAAAGCTCTCGGACTAAATCTAAAATATCTTAAACTGTGTTCTGAAGATGAACGGAGGTCTTACGGGCTTGGAGCGACACGAGGGAGAGTCATTAATGACATAATCTTCATTTTTGGGTGAACTAACCCTTTAAAGTCCGACAACCTCTAGGCCCCTCTAGACACATGTTAGCAAATGCCCTTTTTCAAGATAAATAAAAGCTTAAAAACATCACACGATTCTGATGTATATCAAAGAATAAAACACGAAAATATCTGGAGCTTCTGAAATTATTTCAGACATTGAATCAGACTTATTTATTTTTAACAACTTTTAAACTTAAATTTCAGATTATTATTCACATAAAACTATCATGTGACTTCTAAAGACTTGGAATATCGCGAATTTACGTTAGTCACATGGCATTTTTTGGTTCTCCATCACCGATTGCTTTTTTGTGTGTTTTGTTTGTTAAATGAGACAAATGTTCTTTTGTGTTCCATGAAAGAAACAGATGGTGTGTAAATGATAACAGAACAAACATATTTTTCGGTGAACTATCCTTTCACAGACCTTTTCTCAGATTCCTCGAGCATCGGTGCGTTTGAATTGTTCTGCGATCGTCTGCAGGGGCTGATGATGGTTATCTGCGATCAGCTGATCCGCCTGTTGCGAACACAAAGCACTGAGTTTACAGGGTTTGGGGGTCTTTCTCCTCCTGCACGTGAGTGTGGGATTATTTCGGGACGGCTGATCATGCTCTGAACTTTCTGCTTCTTTCTGCGCCGGTGGGAGTTTAAAGAGGGACAAAGACGGCAGTCATTGAGGAGTCTATCAGGGAGGAGCGTTTAAGAGCTTGTGAAAAGGGCTTATCATGCCATTGAAGCTTTTTAAGACCCCCACCATACACACCACACACACACACACACACACACTGCTTGAGAACGACCCCTCCACCTCCATCACCCACATTTCTGTGGAAATATTTTCTGGAACTTTCTGAAATCTCAGAAGCTTTACATTAAACCAGACCATTAGTACGGAAGCGTATTGCATTCACTTGAGGAAAAATATCTACTCTGTTTTTCTGAATTAACGAGTTAATTATCTCAGAATTACGAGATCATTTTTCATGGAAAAAAAAGTTTTTGCTCTGTTTTTCTGAATTTATGACTTAATTATCTCAAAAGTAACCCATTAATTCATGTTTTTCAAGAAAAATTATCTCATAATTCTGAGATATTAACTCGTTATTCAGAAAAACAGAGCAAAACTTTTTTTCCATGAAAAATCCTCTCGTAATTCTGAGATAATTAAACTCGTTAATTCAGATAAAACAGAGTAGATTTTTTTCCTCAAGTGAATGCAATACGCTGAGACGCTGATGCACAGTTGAATCTCTTGATCAAATATCCAGGTACTATTTTACCTAAAAAATAAACAAGAAATTATATTTTTTATATTTATATTTTTAAGACCATTAAGATCTTTTTTTTTTGCATTGTAACATTTAACGTTTTAATGACAATAATATAAAGTTCTCTTGCCCAGATATAAAAAAAAATTCTATATTGTGATATAGTAATTAACTTTAATAAAACAAATAGTACCATTATGTATACTTATACAAGTGTACTTTACAATTTAAATAATGTAGCTTTTTATTTTGCTTTACAATAATGAGGTTTTTTTTTGTTTTAGCATTTTTATTTTATTTATGCAAAAATGATTTTTCCATAAGATTTTGGTGTGAAATATTAATGTTTTTACAATGTATCTTTGAAATATTCTTGACAAGTTTTTGTGAGATTCCCCCATAGAATTTAAAAATGAAAATAAATCTAGCGGTTTACATTACACTATTCCTATACATGTTTTCCTTTCTTCCTGTCTCTTTATTTCTCTCTCTCTCTCTCTCTCTCCTCTCTCTCTCTCTCTCTCTCTCCTCTCTCTCTCTCTCTCTCTCTCTCTCTCTCTCTCCTCTCTCTCTCTCTCTCTCTCTCTCTCTCCTCTCTCCTCTCTCTCTCTCTCTCTCTCTCTCTCTCTCTCTCTCTCTCTCTCTCTCTCTCTCTCTCTCTCTCTCTCTCTCTCTCTCTCTCTGTCTGATGGGAAATCCAGCTGTTTTGTGGCTGTCAGTGGCCCACGGACTATATAAAAAAAGGGATAAAAATTGCCTTCAGTCCAGACTGTGAGAACTGACCAGAGCGTTGACATTGAGACCTGATGTGTGTGTGTGTGTGTGTGTGAGTGTGTATACTGTGTAACTGTTTCCCATGCTTCAGGCCATACGGCCGCATTAAACAGGATGTCTGTGTCACATTTCAATGATCCATTATATTTCTCCTGTAGAATTGGCAGTGGTGCTTCTGAATGAACGTGAGAGTGAATGAGACGCTTTATTTGTGTCTGTTTCTGTGAGTGCTGTAGTGATATCTCCCCCATGAAACACTCCCGTGAATATGAGTGTGAGTTCCAGCATGTCAACGTGAGTGAACGAATCAGTCCTGTGAGTCGGCTCTTTTCAGTGAACTAGTTCATGAAATACTGAACAATTCAATTGTGAAGAGGATTGTTTCTGTCTGAGAACAGAACCTAGTGAGCTCAATCATTACCTACATAGGCAGCATACTACCTTAAATGAAACCTCATAAGTTAACATCTGTTAAAAGCTAGATAGGCATTAGGTTTTGAAAATGTGATGATGTAAAGTAACTGATGAATCATTTTTTTGAACTGGTTCATTAAAACAAACTGTTTGAAACAACCAATTCACCAAAATGATTCAGGCATTCCAGCACTAGTAAACATGCCAAAGGGATTGTGGGAAACGGTGGTCTTGACAAGCCAGAACAGATCCTGCAATCCAACCTTAGGGAAGGCATGATTACACACACACACACACACACACACACACACACACACACTCGAGATCCCCTTTCCCTTCTTATCTGCACAACTATAATTAAGTCCTTGGTTTACATTGTAAAAAGCCCCATGGGTGCTCTCTTTCTGTCTCTCTCCGTCTCTCTCTCTGTCTCTTTCTCTCCAGGTGTTCTCTATACATACTCCATCAGAACCACCTGCAAACACAGGTGTGTGTGTGTGTGTGTGTGTGTGTGTTTGTGCCAATAACACAGCTGCTCTCATGCCTTGAGGCCAAAAATGGACTGAGAATTCAGAATAAACACAGGTGTGCTGGAGGAGAACCAGAGATATAGACTTTTTTTTCTTGTTTTAAGCTGTTTTTCTGCTGCTCATACTATTTATGATGCATGCATTATATGTATTTGCAAATGCAATAGTTTTGTGTGTTTATATACATGCACATGCATGTTTGTTTGTATGTATGCAAGTAAAAGGAAGAATTAGGGAGAATAAATTATGAATAATTTACTGGCATTGTGTGAATATGCAATTGTAAAAAAGTTAATATAACAGTGTTAAGTAAAAGTTAATATATCTGATTATGAGTATTTTAATATGTAATATTTTATCATTTAACATAATCTTTTTATGTAATCCTGATCAGTCATGTTATTCCAAGCATGCTTGACCTGCTGACTGCTTTGGCTAAATACAGTTTCACATATTATTTGTATGCATTTTTAAGCAGCAGTTATAGCAGTATCCTATAATCTAATCCGAACACAGTCTCTTTCTCTCATCTTGTCTTAGATTTCGTTCGGCATGGATCCCACACATAATAGCCCAACGCACAGCTCTTTGTGTCTCCCCATTACAGCTGTGTTATCTCTTCCATGCTTTCATCCCACTCGGATGAGATTACGGATGCATTTTTTTTTTAATAGCGCAACTTGTATTTGATACATACACCTCCATATCAGGCTCAAGGTCACTGCCTACGTCCTTCTTTCTTCCTCAGAAAGCGTTCAGACATGTAAATCACACCTACAAATGTGTGAATGTCATTGCACTAGAAAACTACATTAAAAATAACTAGTGAAGACATAAAGGTTTCTCATGCATTTGAATGGATTTAACCTTATGCCCACACGTTCATTATTTGATCATTTAAGTCTAATAAAAATTTGTATTCAATGCAATGACATTCAAGTGTTATTCGGGCGGCTGTATGTCAGTTATCTGTGTTGACTAACTGAATAAAGTGATCGTATGGAAGTCTTAAATATAGTCTGGAGGTTGTTTACACTGGGGCGTCGTCGTCAGACCTGGTTTGGGACTTGACCTCTTCGGTATGGAGCGGTGTGTGTTTCTCTGATCTACTTCACATCAGTTCTTCTCTTGTAAAACAAGGCAGTGAATTCCTCTTCGTCACTTTAAAAGAGATTCTCCGAGAAACCTTCAGTTCGCACGGTTCACGTCAGATGAAGAGCTGACACCCGGCCTGCTGTTCTCGGACTTTTTTAGCTAAATAATAAAAGATTAATGTGTTAAATATGAAATGCAGAAAATGCAAACGATTTTTATTTCCAATATTTCTGAATTAAACATGCAGCATCTTGAGGTCACATGATGCTGTTATTTAAACATTTATTGTTGAATACTTCGTATTGTTTCACATGCATTTTTGTATATACACTGACAAAACATTGGTGATGCAGAAATACATTTCACAAATAATTACAAAGAAATGGCAATTAACACTTTGAATTAAACGTGGAATTTTGAAGTAGAACGAATAGTATTTTTTACTGTGTACTATATACTGCAAATTATTCACTTCCATTTTGGCTTCAAACAGCTTGTATTGTACTAGTTCTGAGGGACAAACATAATAACATTAATTATTTGCATGCATGAACAAATATGATGGTTATATCATGTTTAAGATTGAGAATGGATCAGGGTTGCTGTGTCATTTGATGGTCATTATATCTGTCTGACAGTAAAGTGTGTGTGTGTTGTCTCCCTTCTTGGCTCCCAAAGTGGAAACTTTAGGTTAGTGTTGCCAAGAGAGAGTGTGACCCACCTCTCATAAATTGTAAGTGCAGACTCGTGCACACACACACACACACACTCGGACAGACGCAGTGTTGGGGAGAAACTACCTTCTAACTTAGCAACACTAAGCCAGTATAGTGTGACAGTATACGAGCTGAACGGTTTGGGGGAGGGTTTGAACACTGTTTCAGATGAAATGAAAAACAAGGATACTACTTACTGAATACTGCACGGCAAATTTAACAAAATAATTTTGATCATTTGCATGCATTTTTATGCATTGCTGTTTAAAATTAGTGATTTCAAATCCTTAAAGCGCTATATGCCATGAAAGACAACTCATTTAGCTATATATATATTAGTGCTGTCAAACGATTAAAATATTTAATCGCGATTAATCGCATTAATGTCGTAGTTAACTCGCGATTAATCGCACATTTTTATCTATTCTAAATGTCTCTTGATTTCTTTTTGTCCCATTATTTTTTCTCATTTTAATGCTCTTATCAACATGGAAAAGTGGATCGGCTTGCTTTGTGAAAATGTTTTTTATTGAAAACAACATTGGCATATACTGTGTTCAATTACACACTAACATTCTCACTTGGAGCAAATAATCTCTCACACAATGTAACACTGTCCATCAATAAAAGGGTGAAAGAAATACTGACGAGGTCCTGATATTGACGAGGGGGCGGAGAATTCGCATCAGCTGTGTGTGTGTGTGTGTGTGTGTGTGTGCTTGGCCATCATCAAGTGGTGTTTCAGACTGGACGTGCTGCGATGATGATAGCTCAGTTCACAACGACACAACACACAGATCACTTTGGTCTTGTCAATGGAACCATTTGGCAACTTTTTAAAAGTAAACTTTCCATTCAGAATCTTATTGGCATCCATTTCGGCGTCTCGCGCTCGTCATCCACTCAAAACGTAACGTTAACCAACTATTTGGCCGGCTCGCAAGCCCAAACAAATGTGTGCGGCGTCGTGCCTGTTGTTTTGTTTCCGGTCTAGCTAGATCCACTTGCGCTTTGGTCGACGAAGCAACAAAACGCCCTCGCGCAGCGCAAGCCATTGAAATGAATGGGTTTCATAGCGCAGCGCCGCGTCCTGTTGCAAAAGCATGTGAAAAAAACTACAAAGTTTGCTAGTACATAAAGACCGTTAATCGCGCGATAAATTTTTTTTACGCCGTTAAAACGGGTTTGCGTTAACGCCGTTAATAACGCGTTTAACTGACAGCCCTAATATATATATATCATTTCAGTATAGAGCATGTGAGTATTGGACTAATTGGGCTTCAACGGTCAATGTAAATAAACAGCTGAGAAAGAAAACGCGTGTGTATCAGTATATTGAATCCGTGCATTCGCTCTTAAAGTGACAGCAGCCTAATAAACCTGTGTCATTAATGTGAATCTAACAACGAAAGACAAAGAGAAAATCACTCACTGCTCTCTGATGTTTTTCAATTCAGTACATTACCGGATGACCCCAACTCACTCACTTTAACTCACTTCTGGGGACAATTTGGTCCCCAAACTATAAGTAAACACACACACAAAACTCTTTCACACACGTCTCCTCACTTATATACAAACACACTCTGTCTGTATGTCTTGTAAGAGGAGTCGTGTGTGTGTGTGTGTCAGGCTTTACTTAAACTAATGGCTCCCAGGCGTGCAGCGCGGCCAGACACACTGGAGCCGAGAGCCGAGCAGGAATGCCACTACAAACAGAGAGAGAGAGAGAGAGAGAGACTGACGGACACAGAGAAGTGCTTGGAAAGAGATTTTGGTGTGGAGGAGATTGGATGTGGATTTGGAACAGCAGTCCGCTCAGTGTGTGTGTGTGTGTGTGTGTGAGTTCAGGACGAGTGTGTCCACACATCTGTCGCCCTGCTGCGTTACGTCCACAGATGGAGGAAACGTCTTGCAGATGGAATTGAAGGATTGTAACGATTTGGATAGAAACAGGCTCCTGTGCTCTTTATAATGTGTTTAAAAGAACATTTTCACCCAAAATGAAACAATATGACTCGTGCACTTTACATGTGCTCTCGATAAAGGTTCCAAAAGGGGGGATTTTTTATTTTTGGTTCTAAAAAGAACCTTTCACTGAACAGTTCTTAAAAGAACCATTTTTTTCTTCTTCTTAGTGTAAAGAATGTTTTATAATCCAAAAAAGCGTTTTACATTATAAAGAAACTGTAAAGATTCCATGGATGTTAAAGGTTCGATGCCAGTAAAGAACCTTTCGAAACAAAACAAAACAAAAATCTATGCTGTTTTAGTCAAAGATATTGACATTTATTTTCATATGTAACATAATACTTCTAATAAGCTTAGAACATTTCAATGCACATAGCTAAAATAGTCAAGATTAGCGTTATTCTCTTGCTTTGTCAGCCATCTTAGATGGTTTTCCACACAGTCACAGTGCATTTTGTTATTGTCTTCATCTTGACGTATACTTGAAGGAAATATACTTGGATAAAATAAGGCATTTCAGAAGCTTTTGTGTTGTTTGTTGCCTTGAAATGCTCTCTAGGTAGGCAGCACACTTTAGTACAGAGCTAGTCTTCTGTCATTCCCAGCACACACACAGTTTTTCATTGGAAACAGGCCTTCTGTGGCGTCTCCATATGTGGTGTAATGGCCACACACTCCTTTCAGATGCATTTCTGAGTCTTTTTTTTTTGTTTAAGCCAAGCTTTATAGATGTGCATTTACATGCAAATGAAGGGAGCTGGTGTTAACACTCATCAACTCAAGTAGCGGCCCAAACACACTCCCTAAAGAGCACAGATCACTGTTTGTTCACAAGCAACAGGTTTACATCACTGGTTTGATTTTTACTCTCTCTATGCATGCAATATTTATGATTAACAGCATACGATGGGCTAGTGTGGAGTTAATTCTGATCAGGATTTTTTTCTCTGAAAATTTTAATTATATATATTAAATAATAAATATATTTTATGTACTATCATATATATCTTTTTTTTTTTTTTTTTTAGGATTCTTTGATGAATAGGAAGTTCAAAAGACTTTTGTAACATTATAAATGTCTTTACTGTCACTTTCGATCAAATTAATTATTCCTTGATAAATAAAAGTATTGATTTCTTTCCTGCAAAAAATAAAAATAAAATTCTCACTGACCCCAAACTTTTGAACGGTAGTGTATATTAAATAATACATATATTTTATGTACTATCATATATATCTTTTTATTTTATTTAATTTTTTTTACATTATATTTACTTTAAAAAAAAATCTCAAAATTCACCAAAAAACCAAGCTGAATGATGATTTCTTTACCAGGTGATAATCTCCAAGTATTGACCGATTAATCAGGCTTGATGATGTATCGCTCTTTCACTAAACATGATGAAGTCTTGTTATTCCTGCTCGTATCATGTTCCCTTCTCTCTCTGTGATGCCGAAGTCTCTGAGAGTGAGGTCATGCATTTTTTACTTTTCTTTTTTGGACAGGAGGAGAGATTGGCCGCTAGTCAGGGTTGTGTTTATTTGTCCAGAAGTAGATGGAGAAAGAGATAGAGAGCATGTGCGACATGACACCATATTGTAGATAATGTTTCTTATTACATGTCAGAATTTATTAAACTTCGCCTTCCTCGCCCCAGGTGAAAAGAAAATGATCTGACATCATGCATATGAAGGATTTATTAATAATCCTTCGTTTAGAAAGTTTAAAATGTCTGTCCCATCAAACAAGCAAACAGATAAATAAACATATTATCGATATATTATAAAGTTATGAACATAAAACACACACACACACACACACAGTCACAAACCCGACCCCTATACCTACCCACACACACACACACACACACACACACACACACACACACAGTCACAAACCCGACCCCTATATCTATCCATCACTCACACACACACACACACACACACACACACACTAACCCGACCCCTAAATCTACCCATCATACACACACACACTAACCCGACCCCTAAACCTACCCATCACACACACACACACACACACACACTAACCCGACCCCTAAACCTACCCATCACACACACACACACACACACACACACACTAACCCGACCCCTAAACCTACCCACACACACACACGCACACACTAACCCGACCCCTAAATCTACCCACACGCACACACACGCACACACTAACCCGACCCCTAAACCTACCCACACACACACACGCACACACTAACCCGACCCCTAAACCTACCCACACACACACACGCACACACTAACCCGACCCCTAAATCTACCCACACGCACACACACACACACACTAACCCGACCCCTAAACCTACCCGTCACACACACACACACACACACACACTAACCCGACCCCTAAACCTACCCACACACACACGCGCACACACTAACCCGACTCCTAAATATACCCATCACACACACACACACTAACCCGACCCCTAAATCTACCCATCACACACACACACACACACACAAACCCGACCCCTAAATCTACCCATCACACACACACACACACTAACCCGACCCCTAAATCTACCCATCACACACACACACACACACACACACACACACACACACACACACACACACACACACACACACGCACACACTAACCCGACCCCTAAATCTACCCACACGCACACACACGCACACACTAACCCGACCCCTAAACCTACCCACACACACACACGCACACACTAACCCGACCCCTAAACCTACCCACACACACACACGCACACACTAACCCGACCCCTAAATCTACCCACACGCACACACACACACACACTAACCCGACCCCTAAACCTACCCGTCACACACACACACACACACACACACTAACCCGACCCCTAAACCTACCCACACACACACGCGCACACACTAACCCGACTCCTAAATATACCCATCACACACACACACACTAACCCGACCCCTAAATCTACCCATCACACACACACACACACACACAAACCCGACCCCTAAATCTACCCATCACACACACACACACACTAACCCGACCCCTAAATCTACCCATCACACACACACACACACACACACACACACACACACACACACACACACACACACACACACACACACACACACACACACACTAACCCGACCCCTAAATCTACCCATCACACACACACACACACACACTAACCCGACCCCTAAATCTACCCATCACACACACACACACACACTAACCCAACCCCTAAATCTACCCATCACACACACACACACACACACACACACACACACACACACACACACACACTAACCCGACCCCTAAACCTACCCATCACACACACACACACACACACACACACACACACACACACACACACACTAACCCAACCCCTAAATCTACCCATCACACACACACACACACACACACACACACACACTAACCCGACCCCTAAACCTACCCATCACACAGAACTTTCTGCATTTTTACAAAAACCTTTAATTACTTTATTTTTATACCAGATTAATAAATGAAGAGGTCTTTAAAGGGAGGTTTTTGGAGAATTTCACTTCTGGGTACAAATTTGTCCACAAAATGTAGTTAAATAGGTACACACACACACACACACACACACACACACACACACACACACACACACACTCACACACAACAGACAATATAAGTATTTCTAGCTCTGTGCTAGTGTGCGTCCACAATTGATTTCTCCCGAGCAATCTCACAAGAAACATGTAACATCAGTTAGATCTCATGAGCAATCTTTGAGCAATAATAGCAGTGTTTGCATGTGAACAGCGCAAGATGTTGAATAATTCAGGCTAAAGTAACGACACACACAGTATGAGGTGTGATGGGTAACTACTCCCTGTCTCCCTCCCTTACTGGCATGCACTTTGTTTAGCCTTTGAGTGCCAGAGCAGTTAGTTATGTTAATGAGTCTCCTCTAGTTTAATGTATTGAATAGAGCAGCGGTTGATTGGCCAGGAGCCACACAGTGGGCGGGACTTGGGCGGTGACATCATCAGCAATGCAGACAGCACAGAGAGAGAGAGAGAGAGAGAGAGAGACTTTGTAAATCCCATAACCCATCTGGAGTCCATCTGTGCCTCGCTGGCGGTGGGAAGGACTCGACTGCAGCGCTCACATATGTGAGAGAGTTGGAGACACATGCCTCACATATGAAAGCGCAACCAGAGTGATTTACATTGTTTGGAATAAGACACGAGCAGGAAAGGACTATCGTAGAGAGGAGGTGAGCTTCATCGGTGTGTGTTACTGCAGAAATCAGGTGCTAGTGCTTGTGTTTAAAGGATATCGTCAGCATGGTATTACTATGGTACTTTTATGTGTGGATTTAAGGGTCTATGGAGAACTGTGTTACAAACCGTTGAAATATGCCATGGAAAACCATTATAATAATATGATTTATAATAAGAAGTACCATGGTATTCTTGGAAGCATCATTGTAAATAACATTAAATCAAATATACTATCACTTTACTATGGTACGTCAACAGTTCTTTCTTCACAGTAAGAGTTTGTACTTTTTGATTTAATCATCTGACAGACATGAATATGGTAATACCGTGGTATCATAAAATTTGGTAATGGTTTAAAAATACACACATGCACTGCTGTCATAGTCCATCTGTTTAGTCCATCTTAATTACTACAATAATGTGTTTTGATATGTCGTATTATTATTATAATACTAATGTTTAAAATTACAATAATAGGAATGGGGTTAAATGAATGCTTTATAGATTTATGTTTTGTTAAAATTCATATATACACAACAAATTCATCATGTGTGTGTATATATCTGAAATAATCAGGGAATTTTGAAATAGGGGCTTTAAAGAGGTCAGTCATGGAAATGAATAACATCATGGAAAGTGTTTCTGCTCCACTTGTAAAATATTTCATCATCTAGAACTGCTCTTTGCAAATATAATTTCTCTAAAAACCCTTCGTCGTGAATCCAGTGTGATGGTTTGTGTCCCGGTCCACGTGGCAGAAGCTTCAGGTGTGCTGATGCCAGAGGAGAGAGAGGTCGAGTTCATTGCTTTAACTCTCCTTTAACTTGAACGAGTGTGCGTTATTAGTTTTGTGCATGAATGATCAGAGGGTCAATCAATCAATCAATTATGAATTAAAAGCTTGATGTTGCTCAGGAGACTCAAAGCAAACCCCTCAGGATTTTGCCATACAGTAAAAATATAGAGCTATAAATCATGTTTGAGTTCATATTGAGATCTCTTGCGTTTCATTGTAGACTTTGGCAAATCTGAGCCCAGTTTTTTAATCTCTTATGAAACTCTAGATTCGATCACATTGTAATTTAGGTTTTGAGATATCTGAGATGTGCTCAGGACTGATGTTCGTCTCTGAGCGTTGTGTGTTTCTGCAGGTCTGCTGTGTGTCACTTTAACACAATCTACAGCCGAGGACGACTGCACACCGTCATACTGACAGCACAGTGTGTGTGTGTGTGTGTGTTTTATTTCTTTTTTCCCTGTAGACTTGCTGTCTGCTTTTCTGTACAAACTCAGAGCTTTGGACTGGAATCCAACTAGTGCTGAAAGCTTTTAGCACCATTTCTAGTGTTTTACTTCAATACTTTGCTTGAGATATTTACTGTACCTTAGTAGATCAGTTATGAGGTATCAGTTCATAATGTGTTTTTATATAGGCCTACTACCGTTCAAAAGTTTGAGGTGTAATATTTTTTTTAAAGAAGTCTCTTCTGCTCTCCACTGCTGCATTTATTTGATGCAAAATAAAGTAAAAATTGTGAAATATTATTATATTTAGAATAGTAATTTTTCTATGTTTATATTTTAAAATGTAATTTATTCATGTGATCAAAACTGAATTTTCAGCATCATTACTCCAGTCTTCAGCGTCACATAATCCTTCAGAAATCACTCTAATCATTCTTAAATTCACATTTAATGTATCCTTTATGAATAAAAATATAAATTTCTACGTTAAGTATCAAACGTTTGAACAGAAGTGTATATTTTTTATCTCAGAATAATTTAGATTTTGAGTTAGATTTTATTTTCTAAGCTATTTTCAATTTATTTTTAGTCATTTTGTTACGTGCGTTTTTATTAGTGTCTAATTTTAAGTTTTAGTTTATTTACTTTGAGTTATTTTAGAACTTAAACTAAACTCAAATAATAAATATTGCACTAGCAACTATAGCTGAAATATTTTAAATATTTAATTATTATTTCAATATAAAAAAAAAACAAAAACAGTTAATGTTCATTTAATAATTTCAAGTAATGAAAATTATTTTAGGGTTTTAGTAAATGATAATATATTTTAGCTAACCTAGTAGTGTGTATATCATGTTCACCTACAAACACATACCAACAAGTACTGTTGTATATGAATATGATGAGGTCATGACACACACACACACACACACACACACATCTATAGAGCAGCTGTTGAGTAACGCTGAAGGCAGGAAGTTCCACATTAGCTCTGCTAAAGCAACGCTAACTGTCGTCTTGTCATCAAGGCAGCGACGGATCCGAGCGATTAGCCTTAAAACAACTGTTTTACTGTTGCGTCTGATGAAGGTGTGTGTGCGGCCGGCGCTCAATCACACCATTGTCCCGCTTGCCGTTAAAACCTTTGACCTCCTGTGTGGTCCGAGTGTCTGTGGGACATCAGAACAGTCTCTCGTAGCCCTAGTGAAGATGTAGCGCTGGGTGGCTTGTGCTCGATGACCTCGAACAGCACTTTCTGGAGGCCCTCAGGGGCCCCGGAGGAGCCTAGCTTCAGACGTTTTGTCTTTAAGGGCCCCATAATTAGAGGAGATCTAACGGAGCTCGACCCAACGCTTGTTGCAAGACGTGAGAGCGACGCTATCAAAAGCATGGTACTTTTTATATTTACTATGGTACTAAATGATTAGTGCATCAAGGAATTTACGTCATACTCCTAAACAAATACCATGGTAAATTAATAGTAAAAAGCAAAGTACATTTTTGGTAGTATTTTGTGTCAAACTTTTCTTAAGTAATTTTAGTATGATTTATGCTGTTATAGTATCAATTAATATTTAGAATTTGCTTTTATTTTTATATTTATAAGTCATTTTGGTATGTGCTTTTATCATTTTTATTAAATATGTCTTTAACTTTTGCATCTAATGTGCATATTTTTATTTTATTTCAGCCATTTTTCAATTAAAAAAAAATTGTTTTAGTTAACAATAACAACACTGACATCTATCAGATGTACACCGTGGTACTGTTTTATTTACCATGGTATTTAAATGCTACAGAATTCATGTATCAATCTCCATAAGTGGCACATTTATTGTTCATATTTAGTCCTGATAGTGGACAGCGTGTTGTACATCTGGACTTCAGGCCTGAGACGTGATACAGCTGGTGCAGGGATAGTTTTGTCTGGAGACTCCGGTTATATCAGACATTAACATTTCAACAGACTCTTATCGACTCCGCTTGATCTCGGTGTTTCTAAAATCAAGTGGAATGAGCCAATCAGAGCAGCCGCTGAGTGATTGATAACCCGGCCAATCAATTAGTCCCACTGAGGTCAGAAGGGCAGCAATTCAATGAGCAGATGCTTCCGATGAGCCAAAGGACAGTGACTTTAGTCCTGACACACACACACACACACACACACACACACACACCGGATGCCAAAAGCTTTAGCACAAGCAGTTTCCTGTTAGTGGACAATACTGTTATCATCAGTATGTCAATAACTGTTTGTTTCCTTCACTTAATCATGCAAATGTGCATCTAGGTGTGTGTGTGTGTGTGTGTGAATGTGTGAAATCCTTATAAATGCAGTCTGACATGCAAATACATCCACAACAGTTTGCAGTGAAGTAAAAAGATAAATAAAATGAGTTAAAACAAGCGAAAATATCTGCAAATAGATTACATTTATTATATATATTCTCTGAAAACGTCTTTATATGTGAAGCAAGTCTTTTGTTTTAAGGATGTTTAGATCTTTTTTATTGTAAAACAAGACCAAAATACTGATTAAGGAAATGATTTTGTGCAAAATAACCTTGAATCAAGAACATTAGTGTCAGAAGGTAATATTTACCATGGTACTGAAATTCATGTACTATAGTATTTTAGTATTTTTCCCAAGGTATACCTTGAAAAATACCATGGTATTTTTTTGTGTTTTGTTATACTGGTTTTGTCAGTGTGATGGAAACAACTCAAGCAAAGTTCAAAAATCACTACTTTGATGGTATGTTGTGTTTACCATTCATATTCAACACTGATAATAATCATAAATGTTTCTTAAAGGATCAAATCATCATATTAGAGTGATTTCTGAAGGACACTGAAGACTGGAGTAATGATGCTGAAAATTCAGCTTTGATCACAGGAATAAATTACACTTTACTATATATTCACATAGAAAACATATGATATTAGATTCTAATAATATTTCTAAATTTTTACTGTAGTTTTGATTAAATAAATGCAGACATAGTGAGCAGAAGAGACTTCTTTCAAAAAAATACCAAACTTTAGTGTAGATCAAATTATTTTAAGGCTACTAAGTGTAAATACAGATGTGTGTGTTCAATACAAACACATCTTCAAATGCTGATGATTCGGTTGATATAGCCTCTAAAAGCGCCAGTAAATCAGTTTGCGATTAATGCACTTGACAGATCTGAATGCTGAATCGGTTTGGCGGGTCTATGAACTATAAAGTCAGATCAAGAGAGTGACGTTAATGAGCTCAGGGTCGAGGCGTGTTTTAATTGAAAAGCTGAGAGGATTGAACATGTGCGGGCGGACAGTGACGTGTCATTCGCTCTGTTGTCAGGATACACACGGCGGCTTCAACCTGTTGCATGCTGCGAGAGAGCAGCAGATGTGTGTGTGTGTGTGTGTGTGTGTGGACTGATAGGCACCAGGTGCAGCTTTTGTTTTGCCTTCCTTTCTTTAACTCTCCCTCCGCCTCCCTCTCCTCCTGTCAAACTCCTATTTCCCTCTTTTCTCCCCACAGGAACTTTTATTGCTCAGATGTTGCTCTTTCAGAGTTATTTTTCAGTTTCATGTTTCTGCAACTTTTTCTCAGATGTTTCTCCTACAATTCTTTAAATGAGACTCGAAGAGTTGTCCTTATAAGAAGAATACAGGGCTTTAAAATGAACACCGATCATTTGAGTTTATATTGAGATTATATTGCATAATGCATTTTATTATTTGCGTTTCGTATTATTTTTGCGGTTCGCAGCCCATCAGAACAGTGTCTGGATTCAAGGAAATTTAGTTTAAGATAGATTCCAAGAAGTTCGTAAGTACATTTCTAAAAAGATATTTTCTTAAGAACAAAAGTTTAGTCAAGTCTTGTTTTTTTTTTCAGCAAGAAGTCACGTCACGTGCATAATCATGACCAATTATTATCGGTCATTGGTGTCACTTCAGACTGACAGCTCTGCCTCAATGTCACTCGGCACATGTATTCACAACCAAATCGGATGGATAGATAGATAGATAGATAGATAGATAGATAGATAGATAGATAGATAGATAGATAGATAGATAGATAGATAGATAGATAGATAGATAGATAGATAGATAGATATAGGGTTGGACGGATGGATGGATGGATGGATGGATGGATAGATGGATGGATGAATTGGTAGATGGATGGATGGATGAATATATGGATGGATGGATGGATGAATAGATGGATTGATAGATGGATGGATGGATGGATTGATGAATGGATGGATGGATGGATGGATGGATAGATGGATGGATGGATTGATGAATAGATGGATGGATGGATGGATGGATGGATGGATGAATAGATGGATGGATGGATGGATGAATAGATGGATAGATGGATAGATAGATAGATAGATAGATAGATAGATAGATAGGGTTGACTGAATTGATGAATGGATGGATGGATGGATTGATGAATAGATTGATGGATGGATGGATGGATGGATGGCTAGATAGATGGATGGATAGACGGATAGATGGATGGATTGATGAATAGATGGATGGATGGATGGATGGATGGATTGATGGATAGATGGATGGATGGATGGATGAATAGATGGATAGATGGATAGATAGATAGATAGATAGATAGATAGATAGATAGATAGATAGATAGATAGATAGATAGGGTTGACTGAATTGATGAATGGATGGATGGATGGATTAATGAATAGATTGATGGATGGATGGATGGATGGATGGCTAGATAGATGGATGGATGGCTAGATAGATGGATGGATAGACGGATAGATGGATGGATTGATGAATAGATGGATGGATGAATAGATGGATAGATAGATGTGTATATATAGGGTTGGATGGATGGATGAATTGGTAGATGGATGGATGGATGAATAGATGGATGGATGGATTGATGGATGAATAGATGGATGGATGGATGGATGGATGGATGAATAGATGGATGGATGGATGGATTGATGAATAGATGGATGGATGAATAGATTGATGGATGGATGGATGGATGAATAGATAGATGGATGGATGAATAGATGGATGGATGGATGCATGGACAGAAAGACTGATAGATAGATAGATCCAGATGAGACGCTTGTGAGATTACGTGGGTCTGAGAAGCAGAAAATCTCAGTTTGCTCTCCATTTAATGTCTATAGAAACAGTTTTGGAAATGTGTTTTGTGATTTTTCTTGTGCGGTATGATTTGGACACAGGTGATATGGAGATATAGTGACTGTTGATATGGAGATATATATAATCACTGTTGATATATAGATATATTGACTGTTGAGGCTCCATCTGTCGGTTCGCCCCCCCATCATCAGCTCCATATGGTGGAAGAACAGAAGGAGACGGAGGGGGAAGGGGAACAGAAACATCCGTCCCAGCTCTTTATTTCTCTCTTTCTCTCTTTCTCTCACACACATAATGATCTGATAGGTTAACTCTTTTGTGTCCGTCTCCCTTTCTCTCTCTCTCTCTCTCTCTGTGTCTGTGTCTCTCGCCCCGTGTGGGTTTGTTTTGCTGATGTGTGGCTGGAGGCGGTGCGTTTCTCTGCTCTATTGTCTTGATCTCTTTAAATGATTTCTAAACACTCGGTTTGGCAGCATTGAAGCGCTTTTAATGGAAATTCATATATCATTTTAAACAAAGACAGGCCGGGCTTTTAAATCAACTCTGTGTGCCTCAATGTTTAACGTTTTTGGGGGAGTAAACCTCTCTCAGATTGGTTATATTCTCAGAGTCGGCACATGTTTTCACAACCAAATCAGCCCAATGTTTTTTCATGAGATGTTTAGGAGAAATCACTTATATATTCATATACATTTTCATGTCAGAAAGCGTATAAAGGACCATTTCTGTCTGTAAAGGTTCTTGAGTTGCATTAAAAAGTTATTAATGTTTCATTATAGATAGATAGATAGATAGATACATAGATACATAGATAGATAGATAGATCAAGTATGCCCGAGGGCTAAACAGTAAATGTTTATAGTTTTTGATTGGTAAATATACATCATAATTTGATATAATAATAGTAAAAAACATATTTAAATTGATTTCCATTATGGTCTTTGTGTTTGTGACTTTATCATGCGAGTCCATGTTCTCTGTGGCGAACCCATGATTAAATATATCAGCATGCAGTTGTTTGTTCCTCTCAGTTTATCACAGTGTATTAGAGGTTTCAGGACAGCGTGAGATGTGTCAGATGACCACAGTGACATCAGTGATATCTGTAATGAGTTTTTCCTCTTTATTTGAGCTTTATGAGTATGAGAACAGGTGGCAGTCAGAGGAAGCTGCTCATTTGCTGTTAGCAGATCAATATTGATCCGCACGGATATCTCCGAGCTAACAGACCCGTGTTCTCTTCCACACGGATCGCACCGCAGCTGTGTGTTTACTGCGGTGTGTGTGTGGGTGTGTGTGTGTGCTGGACTCAGGTGAAGGCAAGGATGTTTTCAATTCAGTGACTGATAAAGGTCTTCACACCTGAGACCGCAAAAAACACTCGTAGTATCAACAGTTAATTTTTTTATAAGCCTTCATTTTTTTATTTCAGTTATGCATAATTATGCATAAATGCGTAAAATAAGCATAATATGCATAAACACTTAAATAAAACAGTAATGTTTTTGCATTTATGCAGGGCAGCCAGTGTAACGCCAGTTTATGCAAATATTTCTTTATTCAGTCAAATTTAATAATATGCACACACATTTGCTATTACAGATTATAATTGAAATAAACCAACCCAAAAAGCAGTCCTTTTCCACCTTTATGTGAAAATTAAGCCTCAGTAAATAAAATAAATATATATTTTTAATTTGACTAATTTGTATGTTAAGTTAAACATACTAGAGTTAAATAGCTTGACCTAAACCAACTAAATTGTGTTGACCCAACTAAACAACTTTATTTGGAATGAACTTGTGTGTAAAAAAAAAATGTCTTGAATTAAATTCAGGAAAGGTAATGAATTCATTTTTTAGTGCATTTACATCAAGGTGGAAAAGGACTTTCATCATATAAAAGAAAAACTTGCTGGAGAAATCAGGTTATATCTACTGACAGTTAAACCTTGTTTTTTCAGGTTGGTTGAATTCAGTTATAATCAGTAATCTTAAAGAATTTATTTTTTAATTTCAACAAACCAGTTATTGTGGATTTTACCACACGAAGAACATTTTCGAAGTTGAACTGACTTTTTTTCTATTTTGCAATGAAAAATGATATGAATGGTTACAATATTTACAAAACAAATGTTTAAATTGAATTTGATCATTATAATATTACAACAAGCTTTATTGATAAACTCAAAATTGCCAAATATTGTCGGACTGATCAGTGTGGTCTGGTGATGATATATGGATCTGTAAGTTTCAAACTTAAAAAACGTGTTTAGCTTTACTAGTGAAACTCTCTCTTTCGTCTTTCACAAGTTAAGCTGCAGTTCTCCACAGGTGTGCTGATAATCTCTGCTAACAGACGGGTTGTGTATATCCTACGGTGTGGCTCAAACCCAAATGGCTGGGCTTCCAGTTTCTCCCATGTTCCCTCTTCCTGACTCCTAGGGAGGAGACAGGTGTACATGGAAGGGGAAAATGTGGCGCATGATTTTTCAGTCAGGCATTAAGAGGGGCAGCCTAAAGGACCCGGAGCGGGGCTCAGGTGCGCTCGCTAACCACAAGATTTGTCTGTGTGTCCGTGCGTGTGTGTGCAAAAGTGTGTCGCACCTGTGACTTTCGGTTAGTGTGGCAAGATGAGGATTTGTTTAAGTCTCACAGTCACTAGAAAACCTCATTTAAAAGAGTGCAATGCATGAAACAAGCTTAAACTACAGAACACAAATTCAACAGTTTATTTTCTTAATGCAAAATATAATTAAGTAATTCTTTTTTTTTTTTTTGTATATGAGATTCATTGCAGTAAATGCAATGAGCTTAAACTGCAGAATACAATGCAAAATATATATTTTTTCCCCATTTCCATGCAGAAATTTTTGTTTTATTTCCATTTTATATATTTTTTAGTTGTTTAATTTTTAATTGAATGCACTACACAACTCAAACAAATAGAGTTATGTATATATTTTACACTAGTATAAGCACATGATGCAATCAACATAATAGCATAGACACAACATTTGAAAGGATTTCAGTATAATTATGCTCAACTCTTCTGCTATGTGTCGGACTCGTTCAGCATGTCGCGACCGCAATGAAACGTACGAATGAAGCGCTATAACAATCCCATTAAAAACCGCCTTGCTTTTCATTGTTAAGTGGAGAGGCCCATTTAAAAACTATATGGCGTAATCCCTCACGGAGAAACACATTCACTGCATTAGTTTCCCATGAATAAACATTAAACAAAACACGCTTTTCACCCAGAGAAGCCCCGTCTATGAAAAGTCGTCTGGTAAGAAGCGTTTCATGACCTTTGACAACTCGATCTGTGTGGGTCTATTAGCCGCCTTTGTAAAAGCGTTTTCAGCGGTCTGATATACTCGAAATGAGGCCGATAGCTTCTCTCACGGCTCTTTCAGAACAACAGCACCTCTGATCTACGACTTTTGGGCCTGGTGGTCCATTGAAAAGCAGAAAGTATGCGTTTAGCTCTTGACGGCTTTTGTGAAGCCTAGTTAGCAAGCGTGAAATGGCCCGATTCTCCATTCAATGATCAGCCTTTCTTTCCCGAGGACAAAACCTGGTTCATTTGCACTTCAGCTGTCGGGACTCCACGGTTCTTAAACAAGGGCAGAAAACATCTGGTGTGCACCAGAAAGGAGATGATGGGTTTAGGAAGGGTGTGAGGGTTACGATTAGAAATCTATGCCACTTTTAGAGGTTTGGGCTCAATTGGATTGTCGAGGTCTCTTTAAACATGAATTGCATATCAATGCATGAGACACATTGTCTGCATTTGTGTGCTTGGGAATATCCAAATTCATTCGTTTGCATTTGTGCTTCTGTTAATGGTTGTATAAACGATGCACAACGAAATGCGAGTTCTTTTATGTCTGGCCGAATGAGATCCGAGATGTTATTGGGTTTGAATGGAAATCTTGACAGAAACCTTCATGATTACAAAGAAAATAAGTGCTGTGTCAATCTCTCCGGCTCATTGTCTCTGGCTCTGGTTTTCAGACAGTGCAGAGAAGAACGTTCCTGCCATGCCCGGATCCCCAGTGGATGGAAAGACTCATTCTAGACCAACCGTCTCCGTCATGCCTCCTCTTCCCTCCATCAATCCCAGCGGACCTCGTCCGGCAGCGTTCTCCACCACAGCACGTGAGACTCACTCAAACCTGCATGCTCTCATTGCCAGTAGTGTGTCCCATATCATGACATACTACCATTTTCACAGTATTTACATTTTTTGCATGCATGAAATTCCCCAAAAACGTGTTGCACGTCAACATTTTCAGTATGTAGTATGCAGTGTGCACTTCCATTTCCAGAGTGATGAATAAACCAGAAGTGATTACAGCCCAAGTCATGTGACAGCAACGTGGCATACTAGTTGTTTGAGATTTCCATTGTGGAATCATGCATTTATTTTTATTTTTAGTAGGTAAATAGTATAGTGTATACTGAGAAGTATTCAATCCTAATGATAAAGGAGATTCGATTTTTGGCGAGTCTACTCAAAGTTTATTAAAAGCTATAAATGTATATTAAACTATAAAACAATTGCAATTTCAATGCAATTTAGTTATTATTTACACAAACAGCATGTGACCTTTGTGTATGTGTCAATGCTCTTAGTACATACTCGAAACATTCCCTGTCACTAGCGAAGTACATACTTTGAGTGCATATCATTTACATTTAATTATTTAGCATGCTTTTTTATACAAAACAACTTAAAAACAGGGAAAAGCAATTTACCCTACAGGAGCAACTAACAGGAGGGGGGAAAAAGAGCTTTATTTATGATTATTGAGTTAACCAGTAAAACTGTGGCTTGACATATTGCAACTATAAACAACAATTCACAAATTCTTTTGAGCTTGTAGAAAATTTTATGTAGTGGAAAAACAGGGTATTAAATATTAAAAATGTTTGTTAAATTGAAATAAAGCTAAAATAAAATAGAATTATGACATGGAAAAATGTAACGTTAATCTTAAACTAAAAATCAGAAATTGAATGAAAAGTTTCAATTGAAGCACTAAAATTACTAACTGGAAATAAATAAATAGTAAAACTGGAATAAAAAAATGAATAAACCTTAAACTAAAATTAAAACTGAAAACTGATAATAATAATAACTAAATAAAAATAAATAATTATAAGAATAGCTATAAATATAAAACTATATAATACTAAAATAATGTGTTTTCAGGTCATTCCTACCATTGCTATGATTATCACAAGTCTAATAACCACATTCTCTGTTTATGCAGTGACCAATGGGATCAACCATTCCCCCCCGATGCTCAACGCCGTTCCTTCTCCGCCTCAGCGCTACAGCAACGGGCCTTCGTCATCATCTTCCTCTTCACTGGCCAATCAGCAGCTTCCGGCGACCTGTGGCGCACGCCAGCTGAGCAAACTGAAGCGCTTCCTCACCACTCTACAGCAGTTCGGCAACGACATCTCGCCCGAGATCGGGGAGAGCGTCCGAAACCTGGTGCTCGCTTTAGTGGTACGTCTATTACATGCATAATACCGGTGAAACTCGAAAAATTAGAACATCGTGCAAAAAGTATTTCAGTAATTCAATTTAAAAGGTGAAACTAATATATTTAGTATATATAACTATATACACTACCGTTCAAAAGTTTGGGGTCGGTACGATTTTAAATACTTTTAAAAGAATTCTCTTCTGCTAACCATGGCTGCGCTTATTTGATTAAAAATACAACAAAAATCAGTTATAGTATTAAATATTATTCCAGTGTAAATCAGCTGTTTTCTGTGTGAATATATAGTAAAGTGTAATTTATTCCTGTGATCAAAGCTGAATTTTCAGCATCACCAGTGTCAGTGTCTTTAGTGTCAAATGATCCTTCACAAATCAGTATAATATGAGGATTTGATGCTCAAGAAACATTTATTATTATTATCAATGTTGAAACAGTTGTTGGTCTGTCAGTTGTACAGTTTTTTTGTTTTTTTTTAGGATTCTTTGATGAATAGGGTTAGGGTTAGAATCTTTTGTAACATTATAAATGTCTTTACTGTCACTTTCGATCAAATTAATTATTCCTTGATAAATAAAAGTATTGATTTCTTTCCTCCAAAAAATAAAAATAAAATTCTCACTGACCCCAAACTTTTGAACGGTAGTGTATATATGCATGATTATACTTTTCAGAGGGCCGACATTTCTGTATTTAAAATCCTTTTTTTATTGATTTCATGTAATGTTCTAATTTTCTGAGATTTTGAATTTGGGGTTTACATAGGCTGTAAGCCATAATCATCAAAATTATAACTTTTGCACGATATTCTAATTTTTCGAGTTTCACCTGTATACGGTTCGGTCGAATGCGAAACGGGTTTACTAGCGATGTCTTTTTTTTTCCCCATAGAATTCCACCGTCACCATTGAAGAGTTTCACTCCAGACTGCAAGAAGCCACAAACTTCCCCTTAAGGCCCTTCGTCATACCATTCTTAAAGGTAAATGGCCAATAAAGGAATAAATTGTCATTTACTCGCCCTTGTGTCGTATCCCAGCCTCCCATTAAGTTATGAAAACATTATTCGGAATGTTCAAAATGTTCGGAACGTTCGGAACTTGTTTCAAAAACCACTTTTATTATTCTGCAAACATGGGAATGTTACTTTTGAATCTTCTCTGGACATTCCGAAACAAGTTTTACATTTAAATACCAGTAGATGTTAGACGAGCGTTCAACTAAAATGTTTTAAATGTTTTAATTAAAGTCCCAGAAAACAAACGTTCTGTTAACGTTACCGGAAGAACTTTGAGAGAACCTTATTAGGGAATATTAGGCAAAGCTTCTGGGTTGCACGTCACACGTAGGCTCACTATTGGCCGACGCTGGTCATGTGTGTGTGATGCGTGTGACGTACAAACTAGAAGCTTTGCGTGAAAATCTCAAGGCCAACAGAGAAGGAAATGAATAGTTCAATAAAGTCGTTATTTTTGTTTGTTTTTTTGCGCACAAAAAGTATTCTCGTCGCTTGATAAACTTAAGATTGAGCCGCTGTAGTCACTCGGACTATGTCTTTAATAACTTTTTGGACCGGCCAGTTTCGATCCCTTAAGAAGCCTATGGAGGAGTGATCCAGCTCTCAGATTTAATCACAAATATCTTAATTTGTGTTCCGAAGATGAACGAAAGTCTTACGGGGTTGAACAACATGAGGGAGAGTAATTACTGACAGAGTTTTCATTTTTGTGGTGAACTATCCCTTTAAATAGATGTTAGACGAGCGTTCAACTAAAATGTTTCAGAAAAACACATTCCATGAACGATGTCTAATATTTTTATGTTTTAAATGTTTTAAAGACCTGATAACGTCCCAGAAAACGAACGTTCTGTTAACGTTACCGGAAGAACTTTGAGAGAACCTTATAAGGGAATATTAGGCATAGTTCAGACTGAGAGCGTTCCCTAAAAAAGACATTAAAACACCATAAAAGCCAATAAAACACTCCATATGACAGCAGTGTTGGAGATATTAGTGAATCCCTGGAAGGATAAAACATGTGAAGCTGCTTGAATTCAATGATTTTAAAGTGCCGCTGAACAGAGAAAGTGGAAGGTATCTAATATTTCCTTTGGTGATTTATGGAGCCAACGGAGACTTCCGAGAATTCCAGGCGGTCGGAAGTGTGAAACACGACTATAAACCGTTGCAGGTTGTTTTTACGGGGGCCGCGTAACATATGGAGCTCGGCAGCGGTTAACACAGTTGTCCGGGAATATTTGCTGGCGCAAAACAAGAGAACGTGAATGACAGGCAGCATATGTGAGAGGAGGGCAAAGTTAATCATGAACAGAGATGTTTGTCGTTCTCATAATAAAAACTAGAGATTCTTGTTCTCTTTTAGGAAACATTTGAAAGCATTCCAGACCCTTTTCTTCGGGTATCATGTTTAATATACTCCATGAACACGGAATTGTTGTGATTATCACCAGTACTAAATTATTTTGTGATTGTGATGGCATCATCATCATCAGTAAATATGACCAATATAACTAAAATCAGAATCATTTATATAATTTAATTAGGGCTGTCAGTTAAACGCGTTATTAACGGTGTCAATTTTTTTTTCGTGCGATTAACGGTCTTTTTGGCCTAGCAAACTTTGTAGTTTTTTTCACATGCTTTTGCAACGGGACACGACATGCGCGGCGCTGCGCTATGAAACCCATTCATTTCAATGGCTTGCGACCCGCGAGGACGTTTTGAAAGCGCAAGCGGATCTAGCTAGACTGGAAACAAAACAACAGCCACGCCGCACACACTTGTTTGGGTCTGCAAGCCGGCCAAATAGTTGGTTAACGTTACGTTTTGAGTGGATGACGAGCGCGAGACGCCGAAATGGATGCCAATAAGATTCTGAATGGAAAGTTTACTTTTAAAAAGTTGCCAAATGGTTCCATTGACGAGACCAAAGTGATCTGTGTGTTTTGTCGTTGTGAACTGAGCTATCATCATCGCAGCACGTCCAGTCTGAAACACCACTTGATGATGGCCAAGCACACACACACACACACACACACAGCTGATGCGAATTCTCCGCTCCCTTGTCAATATCAGGACCTCGTCAGTATTTCTTTCACCCTTTTATTGATGGACACTGTTACATTGTGTGAGAGATTATTTGCTCCAAGTGAGAATGTTAGTGTGAAATTGAACACAGTGTTGTCAATGTTATTTTCAATAAAAAACATTTGCACAAAGCAAGCCGATCCACTTTTCCATGTTGATAAGAGCATTAAAATGAGAAAAAATAATGGGACAAAAAGAAATCAAGAGACATTTAGAATAGATAAAAATGTGCGATTAATGTGTTAACTACGACATTAATGCGATTAATCGCGATTAAATATTTTAATCGCTTGACAGCACTAAATTTAATACAAAACACAGTGATACCAGCCGCATTTATCCATGTTTTATTTAATGAAAGCGCATAAAATGCTGTGTGTGAATCATTTTTGTTGAACTGGATTATTGAAATGATCAAGCAAAAATGATCAGATTTGTTCAAACGAATTAGACTTCCCAACACTAAAATTAGTGTTATTTAGGGCCGTGACGCACCAAGTCGATAGTGAGCGTCTGTCGGACTGTTTTTTACGGTGTGTTTCACGCGTCAGCTCTAGTCGGGCAGCATCTTTCACAGTATTTATGTATAAGAGTAACAAAAGGGGGCCTAACACAGAGCCCTGAGGAACTCCATAGTTAATAATTGTTTACTCAGAGAGAATCCCATCAATTTCGACCCTCTGAACTATCCCAGAGATGTGTAAATTACAATATCAGACTTATTATGAATTAGAGTATTAGAAAAAAAAAAAAATAGACTGTTAGTTTATCAAACGAGTCCGTGCACAAGAATAAAAGTTACAATTTTACGTCATCTTAGTAAATTCACTACACACATTCATACTAGATTACTGTTTTTAGTGGTTGTGAAGTAATTGCTTATTCAAAATAAGTATCTACATTTCAGAAACTGCCTTGGTTTCCCTTTTTGAATGACGAATATAGACTATTGATGCCTGCTGATAGTCGTTTAACTAGCACACATGTGCTAGTTGACAGTCGCCTGTAGTCTTCGCGGCGTCAGCTTTCGTCACCGCTAGTTGTGTCCCGGTCTTAACTGAGAGAGAGAGATGATGTGTAAATTAATTAATGCTTTTGAAAGGGTTTTCTTGAGAGAGTATTTTCCCCTTGTGTTTGCCAGATGGTTCTGATATTCCTCATATGTTCACATTAGTAATCAATCTCACATGGTCATCATATAAGAAACGGAGCGCTGGGTCTGTTTTGTTTCATCTGGGCGATTGTTTCTCATCCTCCTGTGGCTGAAGTGTTTTCATACGAAAGATTTATGGACTATTTTGACGAGATGTTGGTGAAAATTGCAGTCTGGAGCTTTAATAGCGAGCAGAACATGCAGTGACGCTGAGCAGACGCCTCGGGCTCAGGAGTTTTCATGCACATCGCGGCTCCTCTGAGTCTGTCCAGGAAGAAATCTTTTTGACCTTTATCTCCAATCTTATCTGGAAAAATTCAAAAAATGTGGTGCTAATTGATTAGTTTAGACCACTTAAGAAAATGCTTACAACGTGGGTTCCCAGCAAGCAATAGCTGTAATTTCACCGTCTCGGTTAACTATAGACCCGATGTAGTCCGGCTATGAGTAGCCAAAATAACCTCGAATTTGGTTGCATGTCGTTTTTGCCAAAATAACTTGTGAGATGAATGATATTCAAAGTCAACAGTGATTACAAGGTGTTTGGTTTCATTTCTTTGACATGTTCATATTTTAGATGACTAGTCTATTCTTGGGCGATGGTTAGATGTCTATTAAATTTTCACTGAATGTTCAAATTTTGCCTTGTTTTAGCCTAGACGTCTGGGCTGTGTTTGGACGGCTATTAGACGTATTAGATTGCTTGCTGGGTTTGATTGCGTGCAACTTTCCAGTCAGTTGATGCTTGTTATGCAGCCAGATTTACCGCAATCTGAACGCAGTGTGTTCTTCACGCAGGCCAACCTGCCTTTACTGCAGAGAGAGCTTCTTCACTGCGCTCGGGCTGCCAAACAGACTCCAGCACAGTATCTGTCCCAACACGAACACCTCCTGCTCAGCACCAGCGCCCCGTCTCCAGCCGACTCCTCTGAACTCCTGCTGGACCCCAACGACAGCAGCAAACGACACAGTCCCAACCGGTATGAGCGCACGCAAACATGCTCTGAGAAATAAGACTTAAAAATAAAGAGTCATGGCAGAACTACATTAGTAGTTATTCGGGGTGTAACGATGCCCTCATGACCCGATTCGAGACACATCACGATACCATATTATTGCGATACTCCAAGACATATGATAAAAGGTTAACAAAAAATGTACTTTTGATTAAAATGCTAAATTTGGAATTACATTGTGTGTAAAAAAAAAAATTTCATTAACAAAATTTTTTTTTCTCCCCTGATATATATATATACTGTATATATAAAAAATCTTTCTTTTTCCTTTAAATCCTCCCTTGTCTGGCTTATGCTACTCTGAGCAGTGCCTGAACTTTGTATTTTCAGCACTTCTTGCCTTGTTTTTGCCTATTCACGATGACTCGCTTGTTTTAAGTCCTCAGTTGTAAGTCGCTTTGGATAAAGCGTCTGCTAAATGACTAAATGTAAATGTAAAATGTAAATGTGTGTAAATGAGTAGTTTTGGATTTGGTGCTGAAACCCAAAGCACAGGACAATAGAGACACCACAATAACAATATTCATGATTCTGAAGCTGAAAATACAGAGTTATGTTAGACGAATATGCTTGCACTCTTTCACTGACTAAATATATGTAAAATAATGTCGGCCACTGTTTACTGGTAACATCAGACATCTGGCATTATCAGGACCCACAAATATTCCCTCATTATACATAATATTCAACATTATATATAGTAGTTTAAAGTAGTACTGACACTAAAACTCTGTAAACTTGAATTTTTTCCTCACACAGAAATATTATTTTGGGTGAACAATAGATATTGTCACTATCCACGATAAAAATTATTGCATTTTTGTATTGTGATATATTGTGACACGATATATTGTTAGACCCATAGTTGTTATGGTACCAGATACTACTATATTTTAATACAGTAAATGTTTATTCACATGCCATGATGTTTACATAGTACTGCAAGGTATCTCAAAAATACCATGATATTGCTGTGACAAGATTTCCATGGTGCATAAGAAAATGTGGAATTACTGTATTAAGTCCAAAAGAAAATAAATAAAAACCCTGGTATTTCCATTGTACAATGTCCCAAAAAACATGGTATGACCAAAAAAAAATTTGGTGTAGAAAAAATTCTTTGCTCAGAAATTGCTAGTAAATTTCACAATTAATGGCAATGCATTTTAAGTAAAAGGACTGAAATAGTATTTTCTTGAAAAACGTAGTCTTTGCTTTATTTACAACTAAATCATTTAAGTTATGGTATAAGATAACATTATAGTTTAATATGTGTGGTTATTCACATGCTATGATGGAAGGTACCTGAAAACATACCAAGATATTAGTGACAAAAAATATGATCCAAAAAAACGTGGTATTTCCATGGTACTATGACAAAAAAAACATTTTAATGCCATTCATAAGAAAATGTGAACATTTCCATGGTACAATATCCCAAAAACATGGTATGACCTAATTTTTTTTTCGAAGTATGTGTTTTCAAGAAAATATTATTTCAGTCGTTCAACTTCAAAATTGTACTTTTAATTCAATGTGTTACTTGCCGTTTCTTTGTAATTATTAGTGAATTTTAATAGCAATTTCTGAGTATTTATCATCGTGCTTTGCAATTTAACATGATGAAACTGATGAAATATTCATATACCATGGTATTTACTGCAAGGTACTTCAACAAAACACCCTGGTATTGTCATTGTACAGGTCCAAAAACCATAGTGCTTTTCTAAGTGTTCTTACTTATGATGTTATTATGTTCTCCAGGAGTAAAGAGAATGGTTTTCACGATCGGCCTCCCGCTTCCCTGGAACCTCCTGCCAAACGGATCTGCACCATTAGCCCCGCCCCCAGACATAGCCCCGCCCACCCGCTCCATCTCCCCGCCCAGATCCACCCGACTCCGCCCCCTCTGCAACACTACGCGCTGGATGACATCAGCACACCTCAGCTGTACCGAGAGCCTCACCGAATCCTGGAGCTGAGGGAGCTGAAGGACAGGCCACGACTGCCAGGTACTTGCTCATCCTTCCTTCGGCTCATTTTGACCCGGAAATCATTTTTGAAGAAGTGTGTGTTATCGGAGGACCCCAGGACTTTTGCCGCACTTGAACCACAAATACACACACACAAAAAATGTAATGGATTCGATGAGTTTTGTGGTTTAATTTTTAAAAAGTAACAAATCCTTCACTCACGGGTCAATTTGACCCCCATAGGAATGAATGGAATGCGAGGGATGCTTCAGTACACATAAAAAAATGCTCAAAATTCTGACTAAAACTTTACCAAAAAATTATTTTATAATATCTACATGTGTATCTGAATGCATACTGAATGAACTGAGTTTAGGACCCAGCGGAACAGCTCATTATAGAGCTATAAGGCAATCTAGAGTCATAAAAAATCATGTTTTATTATTTTTTTCCCACAAGAGGTCGGCAAAGACACCCAATGTAAGATATTTTGAGCTGAATTAAAAGGTTTATGCATGAAATTGTGCGTTATTTTGAATTCAAGTTGAAAGAATGTGAGGAATGTGCTTAAATTACTATTTATTTATTATTTATTGATCAAATCTTGTAATTTAAAGGTAAATAAAATAACAAATAACAGAAAATATCCAAAAAAAATTGTATTTAAAAAATTGAAATATGTTATCAAAATGAAATAAAATAAGCTTTCTAAAAAAGAAAAAAAAAAGAAGTAGTATAATTTTAGGGCTTCGGGTCATTTTGACCCGCGAGGGAAGGATGTGTTACTAAACGCGAGGGAAAGATGAGGGTTTTAAACTACTAGTGAATCTCTGACGTGTTTTGGTGGTCATCTCCAGGCAGTAACGGAGGCTACCGCGAGGAACCTGTCGACCACAGACTGACGGAGAGAGAGTGGGCTGAGGAATGGAGACATCTGGATCATGTGAGATTACATTTATTAATAATTCTTACAAACAAAAGTACTGCTCTGACACCATGGTAAAGTAGTGGTATTAGAGGGTGAATCTCACAAAACCTGTCAAAAATGGGTCAGCTTTGTATTTCACTTGAAAATCAAGAATAAAATAAGAAATTGCTGTTATTTTATTATCATCTATACTCTATTATGGTATTTATTCAGATTTATATACACTATTTGTTCAGATTTAGTTTAAGCTTTAGTAATTTTGTTATGTGATTTTGTTAGTTTTTTGTTTTAATAATTCTATTTAGCTGTAATTTATTTATATTTTAGTTTTAGTTATTAAATGTATTTCATGTTTCAGCTTCAATCAATGAAAACGAGTAATTTTAGTTAGTAATAACACTGTTTTCCTTTAAGAAAATAAACGTATTTTACTGTTTTTGCATTGAAAAATAATTTCAAAATTAAGAACATTCTCCAATGAAACTCATTATTGTAATGCTATCTCATTCTCCATACTTTAATGCAAAAATGTATATAGTTTAAACTTAAGTATTTATACATCATGATAGTATTTGTTGTAATGACTTTAAATATATGATGATTTAAATAAGTAATTTTTTACAGTACTGATAATTTAATCAGTATCATGAGAATGAAAATTAGAAACAAACTCAAAAACAAAACATGCAATAATTGCAGTCTTAAATGTGTTAAATCTTTATAGTCCATGGCTTCATTTGTGAGATTCACCCAGTAATACCATGGTAAAATAAAATAATAATCATTATTTAATATTTATATACACTACCGTTCAAAAGTTTGGGGTCAGTGAGAATTTTATTTTTTATTTTTTGGAGGAAAGAAATCAAAACTTAATTTGATCGAAAGTCACAGTAAAGACATTTATAATGTTACAAAAGATTCTATTTCAAACAAATGCTGTTCTTTTGAACTTCCTATTCATCAAAGAATCCAAAAAAAAAAAAAAACTGTACAACTGACAGACCAACAACTGTTTCAACATTGATAATAATAATAAATGTTTCTTGAGCATCAAATCCTCATATTATACTGATTTCTGAAGGATCATGTGACACTGAAGACTGGAGTAATGATGCTGAAAATTCAGCTTTGATCACAGGAATAAATTACACTTTACTATATATTCACACAGAAAACAGCTGATTTACACTGGAATAATATTTAATACTATAACTGATTTTTGTTGTATTTTTAATCAAATAAGCGCAGCCATGGTTAGCAGAAGAGAATTCTTTTAAAAGTATTTAAAATCGTACCGACCCAAAACTTTTGAACGGTAGTGTATATATATATATACACAGTAGTGAACATTTGAAGTGGATCAAAACCTTTTATCAAAGTTATACATGAATTTTGTCTTGTTTGTGGACAGCTTTGATTAACTTTTTTGATCCACTTCAAATGTTGACTCCTGTATATATATATATGTACACCTCATGTACTAAATGTCTCTGTCATCTGTGTGGTTGTAGGTGCTGAATTGCATTGTGGACATGGTGGAGAAAACTCGTCGTTCGGTGAACGTTCTGCGGCGCTGTCAGGAGTCGGACCGCGAGGAACTCAATTACTGGAGGAGACGCTCAAACCCACACGACGACGTACGCAAGAACGGGACGACATCAGGGAACGCCCCCTTCACCAAAACACACAGTCCTCTGTCGGCAGAGGGAGTCAACGCAGGTGAGTCGTTTAGTGTTCAGAATCATTTAAAGCGCCAACAGTTTGAACTTTCGCTGACCTTTCAAAGCACAGCCAGACTTTCAGAGATGCATTTAAATTTAAAGGGATAGTTCACTTTGAAATTAATTTTTGGTATGTTTTAGCTTACCTCAAGGGCATCCAAGATGTAGGTGTCTTTGTTTCCGCAGTAGTTTCAATTGTGATATTTTTAGGTCAAACCGTTCTTGTCTGTCAGTCATATAATGCAGGTCTATGGTCACCACCTCAAAGAGCATGACCAGAGAAGTCCAAATTAAACATGATTTAATGACTTGTAAATGTAAGTACACACAATGATGGCCTAAGACACGAAACGAGCGGTTTGTGTGAGAAAACGAACAGTATTTATATCGTTTTTACCTCTTGTAACGCACAGACCGAAGCGCCGGCGCCCTCAGATCACTTGGACGTGGCTGTGTTTACAAGAGGTAAAAACGATATAAATACTGTTGGTTTTCTCACACAAACCGCTCGTTTCGTGTCTTAGGCCATCAATGTGTACTTACATTTACGAGTCATTAAATCATGTTTAATTTGGACTTCTCTGTGCTGCTCTTTGAGGTGGTGACCATAGACCTGCATTATATGACTGACAGACAAGAACGGTTTGACCTAAAAATATCACAATTGAAACCACTGCGCAAACAAAGACACCTACATCTTGGATGCCCTTGAGGTAAGCTAAAACATACCAAAAAATAATTTCAAAGTGAACTATCCCTTTAAGGTAATTTCACAGAGTTTGAGGAAATTTTTTAGAGCTTTTTTTTCAGAATTAAAATTTCCTGATAATTTACTCACCCCCATGTCATCCAAGATGTTCATGTTTTTCTTTCTTCAGTGGAAAAGAATTTTTTTTTTTTTAAGGAAAACATTCCAGGATGTTTCTCCATATAGTGACTTCAATGGTCCAATGGGTCAAAGGTCCAGATGTGAGTTTCAGTGCAGCTTCAAAGTCTCGACACGATCCAGCTGAGGAATAAGAGTCTGATCTAGACAAACCAGCGGACATTTTATTTAAAAAAAAAAAACATTTATATAATTTTAACCACAAATGCTCATCTTGCACGAGCTGTGATGCGACACACATTACGTAATCAGGTTGAAAGGTCAAGCGTGACGTAGGCGGAAGTACCGACCCAGTGTTCACAAATATTTAAACATCCAGGATACGCACATGAAAGGACCATTTTAAACAATAAACTAACACAAAGACATAAAAAGATGTGTAATGGTCCTCCTCCTCCACAGTTGTGAACACTGGGTCGGTTCTTCCGCCTACGTCACGCTTGACCTTTCAACGTGATTATGTGTGTCGCATCACAGCATTAGTGGTTAAAAGTATATAAATGTTTATTTTGTTATAAATGTCCACTGGTTTGTCTAGATCAGACTCTTATTCCTCGGCTGGATCGTGTCGAGACTTTGAAGCTGCACTGAAACTCACATCTGGACCTTTGACCCATTGGACCATTGAAGTCACTATATGGAGAAAAACCCTGGAATGTTTTCCTTAAAAAACCTTAATTTCTTTTCCACTGAAGAAAGAAAGAAAGACATGAACATCTTGGATGACACTGGGGTGAATTTTTTTTAATTCTGATAAATCCTTTAAATCAACTTCCCCCTAGTGGAGATGTTGGTGAACTACAGTATTAAGTTACTCATCCTCTCCTAACAGACAAAGCCACGCGCGCGTGTGTGTGTGTGTGCATGCGCACGTCTCTATACGAGTGTATTCTGTGTGTGTGTGAGCCTGCTGATCGAGCAGGTGTTGTGTATTCGAGTCCAATCTGAGGGAATGTCGTCTGAAACGCTGCGCTTCTCAACGCCATCTGTGACCAAACGCTGCCCAAGAATCCCGAAGCGTCCGTCCTCTCACATGCTTCCATATCCGCCACTCCTACATGCTTCTGATGGTAATATATTTGTTTTTCTCTCCTGCAGACTCTCAGAGGGATCTTCCCCTGCGCGCCGGCTCTGGCTTCGTGCCTGATGAGATATGGAGGAAAGCCGGTAAGGGCGGAAACCCAGATGCACCCTGGGAAACCTGTTTTCTCCCCTACCACCTGTCTTGTTTTTCAGTAATCACTTTCAGAAACGAAACAAGCTCTTTGTTCAATATTTATATTGTTTTTTTACAAGAAAACGCAATGAAACAATGCAAATATGAGATTGCAGAATTCATCATTCATCTCAATTCGGTTCTCAACTGATAGTGTCAGTGTCGTCAAATCAATTATATTACTGAATGTTAAGTCAAGTCACCTTTATTTATTTAGTGCTTTTTACAGTACAGATTGTTTTAAAGCAGCTTTACAGAGATAACAGGAAAATAATGCAACAAAGTTTGTTTCCAGAAGAAAATAGCGTCACAGTCCAGCTTAAATAAGTTCAGCGATGGTTCATTTTTGTTGTAAAAAAGTTAGCAATTTAGTTTATATATATATATATATATATACACTCACCGGCCACTTTATTAGGTACCCCATGCTAGTAACGGGTTGGACCCCCTTTTGCCTTCAGAACTGCCTCAATTCTTCGTGGCATAGATTCAACAAGGTGCTGGAAGCATTCCTCAGGGAGTTTGGTCCATATTGACATGATGGCATCACACAGTTGCCGCAGATTTGTCGGCTGCACATCCATGATGCGAATCTCCCGTTCCACCACATCCCAAAGATGCTCTATTGGGTTGAGATCTGGTGACTGTGGAGGCCATTTTAGTACAGTGAACTCATTGTCATGTTCAAGAAACCAATTTGAAATGATTAGAGCTTTGTGACATGGTGGAAGTAGCCATCAGAGGATGGGTACATGGTGGCCATAAAGGGATGGACATGGTCAGAAACAAAGCTCAGGTAGGCCGTGGCATTTAAACGATGCCCAATTGGCACTAAGGGGCCTAAAGTGTGCCAGGAAAACATCCCCCACACCATTACACCACCACCACCAGCCTGCACAGTGGTAACAAGGCATGATGGTTCCATGTTCTCATTCTGTTTACGCCAAATTCTGACTCTAACATCTGAATGTCTCAACAGAAATCGAGACTAATCAGACCAGGCAACATTTTTCCAGTCTTCAACTGTTCAATTTTGGTGAGCTCTTGCAAATTGTAGCCTCTTTTTCCTATTTGTAGTGGAGATGAGTGGTACCCGGTGGAGTCTTCTGCTGCTGTAGCCCATCCGCCTCAAGGTTGTGCGTGTTGTGGCTTCACAAATGCTTTGCTGCATACCTCGGTTGTAACGAGTGGTTATTTCAGTCACTGTTGCCCTTCTATCAGCTCGAACCAGTCTGGCCATTCTCCTCTGAGCTCTGGCATCAACAAGGCATTTCCGCCCACAGAACTGCCGCTCACTGGATGTTTTTTCTTTTTCGGACCATTCTCTGTAAACCCTAGAGATGGTTGTGCGTGAAAATCCCAGTAGATTAGCAGTTTCTGAAATACTCAGACCAGCCCTTCTGGCACCAACAATCATGCCACGTTCAAAGTCACTCAAATCAACTTTCTTCCCCATACTGATGCTCGGTTTGAACTGCAGGAGATTGTCTTGACCATGTCTACATGCCTAAATGCACTGAGTTGCCGCCATGTGATTGGCTGCTTAGAAATTAAGTGTTAACGAGCAGTTGGACAGGTGTACCTAATAAAGTGGCCGGTGAGTGTATATATATATATATATATATATATCCGCTCTGGAGAAAACAGTGATGTCATTGTCCAGCTCAGTTCTCATATAATGGTGCCAAAAACCCCAACTTTTTGTTATTTCAAATAGATATGAAAAATTATATTGAGTTACTACTTGGGTTACAAAATAGTAAAGAAAAACACACTAGCTCTCTATGTGAAGCTTTTCTGCTATTAATATAGGATGATCTCACACCAGTTCTTTTTTTCCTGTTTTATTATTTTATAAATTGCGCTGTATATTTTCTTTTCCTATTTGTTGTAGTCTATATTTGTAAAATATTTGTTCAATATATGTTGGATTATTGTCACGTTTATTATTTGTGTGTGACTGGCATTACAGGTGAAACTTAAAAGGTGAAACTAATATATTATATAGACTTATTACATGCAAAGTGAGATATTTCAAGCCTTTATTTGTTATAATTTTGATGATTATGGCTTACAGCTTATGAAAACCCCAAATTCAAAATTAGAATATTGTGAAAAGGTTTTCATATCTGTAATCCATAATCATCAAAATTATAACAAATAAAGGCTTGAAATATCTCACTTTGCATGTAATGAGTCTATATAATATATTAGTTTCACCTTTTAAGTTGAATTACTGAAATAAATGAACTTTTGCACCATATTCTAATTTTTCGAGTTTCACCTGTGTATATATATATTTTTATTTTTCATTTTATTTAATGATGTCAATGCAGGCAGATCAATAATATTGTTGAATATTAAATGTAAATGAAGTGTTTTTTTAACCTGAACCAAGCAAGCCAAAGGCGACTGATTCGTTCCTGTTGTTGATCACACATGATCGTGATGAATATGTGATTGGTGTCGTGCAGAGGAGGCGGTGAACGAGGTGAAGCGGCAGGCGATGGACGAGGTGCAGAAAGCCGTGGCCGAGGCCGAGCAGAAAGCCTTCGACATGATCACAACTGAGAGAGCCAAGATGGAGAAAACCCTCGCGGAGGCCAAGAGGAAAGCCACGGAAGACGCCATCCAGGTCATCAACGAGCAGGAGGACTCCAGTGAGGTGAGAGATACACCAAACCATCCTCAGCTCAGTCACCGCCTGAACCTGGTGCTGCTATAGCAATGCACTCCCGAACATGCTTCTTTTAAAGCTGCACATAAACGGGGAACCATTAACAGCAATACCATATCATGTTGAAACAAGACTTCACATTACCCTCAATCCTGAATGTTATAAGTACAAGTCAGACATGTAAACGTATGAATACATAAACGTGAGGAAAGAGAAAAATAAATAAAATTAAATGACTAAATAAAATAAGAATGCATACAAATTATACATACATA
>JARWKJ010000010.1:2388438-2500938 GCA_029959095.1 Rhinichthys osculus
GCGATGAGAGAAGGACATTTTACCCAATTTTACCATGTTTACTCGACAAACATTATGGAAAAAACGATTATTAATAGTAATACCTACATATGTCAACATTTGTAGCATGGTACCGTGACAATATGAAAGATTCTGAAAACAACTGAATCCAGCATGGTTTTCCAGTAGGTAGCTGATGTTTACAGTAGGTGTTTTGAACTGGTCCTCCACTAGATGGCAGAAACACACTGGTTTTCTCAGCTCTAGGCGTGTGGACTTACTAAACTAAAGGAATTGGTTAACATGACATGACCCACACACACACACACTCATCCTCACAGACATCTCCTCTGTCATCATGATACTCGAATAAAGCTGCTTGACATTTAAGAGTGTTTTGGAAGAACACGACTTGATTAAATGATAGTCACGCAACACAAAATTCAGTCCAGAAATAAAGTCTGAATGCAACACCACAGATTATACTTGCTTGACTTCAGCCAACACTTTAACATTTCTGCCTCAGAGGGTTCAGATGTTCGTCACAGCGAATCCACATGCTGGAAAACTAATCTCTCTCTCTCTCTCACACACACACACAAACACACTCACTCACTCTCAAAATAAAAAATGTGCTTAGTTGTCATAAAAATGAATGTCATACAATGTTAAACAATTGTCATACTTTTTTTTTTCTAGTAGGCCTATAAAAAATGTGGATGTTCTTAAAGTAGGCTATTAGTTCACCTCAAAATGAAAATTTCCTAATAATTTCACCCCAATGCCATCCAGATATCCATGTCTTTCTTTCCTCAGTGGACGAGAAAATACATTTTTTGAGGAAAACATTTCTGGATTTTCTTCGAATAATGGACTTCAATGGCAACGAAGAGGGTCTTATCTAGCGAAACGATAGGTCATTTTCAAATATACTTTTTAACTACAATTGTTCAGATTGAGCTGATCTGCAACGCGCCGGTCACGTTTAAAGGTCACGCTCGATGTCACCTGTGTAAGTACCGCCCCACTGTTTACAAAGGGACCGTGCGAAGGAGGATAGTTCAAATTGTATTGTGTTGAATAACGTATTTATGTCTTTGTGTCATAATATTGTTTAAAATGGTCCTTACGTGTGCATATCCTGGGTGTTTAAATCTCATCGAGCGTGACCTCTCAACGTGATGACGTAGTTCCCGGCGCGTTGCAGATCAGCTCAATCCAAACAATTATGGGCCTATGTTTTTTTTTGTTGAAAATGATATCGTTTCGCTAGATAAGACCCTCTTCCTCAGCTGATCGTGCACAGCCCGTTGAAGCACTTCAAAGACCTTTGAAACTGCATTGATTTGGACTTAAAAACGTTGGTTGCCATTGGAGTCAGAATGCCAGAAATGTTTTCCTCAAAAAACTTATTTTCTCTTCCACTGAGGAAAGAAAGACATGGTTCTCTTACGAGAGGTTCTCTCATATTGCGTAAGCTAGCTTACGCTACGGGAAAGATTAATCTTTTCTGAGAAACTGAAGCCAAAAAATTATCCTATAATTTTGTATCCATTGTCAACGCATGGTTCGCTCACAGAGAACTTCTTAAGCCTATGAGGAGACGCGAATGAACTCTCGGCCAATGAGAGTCTGACATGCTCTCATTACGTCAGAGCCCGCCGAAACGGGCATGGTCAGAGAGAATAACACTGGCGTCCTATGCTGTAAACTCTGATTTTCATCTCTTCAGCGAGGCTACACGCATCTGCTGATCCTGAGAGAAGCCGCCGTCGTCGAAAAGGCAACTCTAGCGAGCATCTGGGAGACTGAGGAAGCCGGCCGTCTTCGCCACCTTCAGCCGTCCTGCGAGCTAGCGCCATCCGACGGATTTGTATCCTTTTTACAAAAAGCTTCTTGTATTGTGTATTGTATCTAAAAGAGCCGAGCGTCTTTTTAAAGATGTCTCGTATATCTTCCTGCGGTTCTTGCCGCGCTCCCCTCGAGAATGGAGACCGTCACGTCATCTGCGCTCTCTGCCTCGGATTGGAGCACGCCGAGCTCGCCCTCGCCGATGGCGGCTGCGATCTCTGCGAAGACATGCCGTTGTCGACCCTGCTGGCTCGACTTCAGGCCACTAAAAGTTGCTTCCGGGCCGCCTCTGACTTCGCCGCGGAAGAAGAAACGCCGCTCTCAGAGGCCGCCGGAACCCCAGCCAGAAGCGTTCATTCCGCCGGAGCTTGTCGCCTGCCGCTCTCCTTCTCCGCCGCTTCCGGACATACAGTTACCGCCGAGTGGCCGCTCTGTCGCCTCCGACGACGCCGCGGACATCAAGGAAACATGTTCGCTTCTCGCCTCGGACAGTGAGGAGTGGTCCGGTTCTCACGCCTCCTCGGCTCGAGAATCCTCCGGGACCCGCGCTGGAATCGAGGAGGAATTAGTGCGCCTCCTCTTACAGGCCGTCGAACGCCTCGGGCTCGATTGGTCTCCTCCCCCCGAGCAGACCATCAACCGTATGGACGGCAGCTACTTCCGCCAGCGCTCGACTCCCGTCACTAAACGGGCCGCGCCCTTCCTGCCTGAACTGCACGCGGAACTCACAAGTCCTGGAATGCCCCGCTCTCTGCTAGAACTCGCTCCGACTCTTCCGCCCCGCTTCGCGTTGTGGAGGGAGCCGCAGAGAAGGGTTATTTCTCCATTCCCCCTGTAGAGGACCTGGTCGCCGCACATCTTTGCCCGCCCTCCACGAGATGGCGCTCATCACCTGTGCTCCCCTCTTAAGCCTGCAGAGCGACTTCTAGCTTTCGCGCCCGCGCTTACTCAGCCGCCGGCCAAGCAGCCTCTGCACTTCACTCCATGTCCGTCCTTCAGATACTACAGGTTGATTTACTTTGTGAATGGGATGAGAGCGGAAAAAATCCTCCACAGTTGCGGATTTGAGGAGCGCCACGGACATTGCCCTTCGCGCTACAAAATCTGCTGCTCAAGCCCTGGGGAAATGCATGGCCGCCATTTGTGTGTCTGAAAGACATTTGTGGCTCACACTCGCCAACATGGCAGATTCTGCGGGCGCCGCCTTTCTCACACCCCGCTCTCTCCATCCGGCCTCTTCGGATCTGCTGTCACGGGTATCGTCGACCGATTTCCGTAGTGCAGAAAGCCTCCCAGGCCATGAATCTCTTTCTGCCTCGTCGCGCTAGCTCCTCTGCAGGCCGCTCACGTGACCTGCCTCCTGCATGAGCCCCACCCCAGCGCCCAGCTCAGCACAGTCAGACTTCTCAGCGACCCCAGGGCGGCCGCCCTCGTTCTCTCTCTGACAGCCGCCACAGACCGCCGCCTCCTCGGGGGCCTCAGCCTAGGATCCCGCTGAAACCCGATCACTCGAAGTCTGCCTAGCACAGCTGAGAAAAAGACGACGCTCTCCCGCCGCGGCCGGACCGCCGTCAAAGTTTCGCCCTCTGTTAGTCCCCGCTCACGCGGCTACTTCAGCAGTGTACTCCGCCATTACCCAAGCCGGTCCCCGTTCCCGCTTGCATGAGCACAAACGCCTGTTTTCACGGCGACCCAGAGAAATCTCATAAAGAGCATAAAAGCCCCCTGTGTAAAAAATGTGCCCACAACACTGTGTTCACTCATACACAAAAGCACTTCAGTTCCCGTGTTTCACATAGAGTCCAATCTCATAAAGCGATTCCAACCCGCTCGAGTTTCAGAGTGCATAAGCGCGCCCACGAGCCCGTGTGCGCGTCCCACCTCTGCTTACTCTGTTACACGGCCCATAAACTCCTCTCCGAGTGTAAGTCCCGCTGTTATAAACACTATGAGCGCGCGCACGCAGCCCGCTATGTGCAGCGACGGGGACCATGTAGCCATTCACCCTCTAGTGTTACGCTTCATAGCGTGGGAAGCTATTCCGGGAATTTCCCAGTGGGTGCTAAACACAATAAAGCTAGGCTATCGCTTACAGTTTCACCGCCGCCCTCCACATTTTCGAGCGCGGCTAGAAACTATTGTGAACCCAGAAGCAGTGACGCTGCTCCGTTCAGAGATAGCAAAGCTATTGTGCAAAAGGGCTATAGAGAGAGTTCCTCTGTCTATGAGCGAGTCGGGGTTTTACGGCCGTTAATTTCTGGTTCCCAAGAAAGACGGCGGCCTCAGACCAATCTTAGACCTCAGATTTCTGAACAAAGTTCTCATGAAGAGACCGTTCAAAATGCTCACTATCAGAAAACTCCTCGCTCAAGTGCGCCAGGGGGACTGGTTCATTTCACTAGATCTGAAAGATGCTTATTTTCAGATTCAGATAAATCCCCTTCACAGGCCATTCTTACGTTTCGCCTTCGAAGGCCAGGTTTATCAATACACCGTCCTTCCGTTCGGCCTATCCTTTAGCACCCCGTACGTTCACGAAGTGCATGGATGCGGCGCTCGCCCCCCTGCGGAGTCAGGGGGGGCTGCGAATACTGAACTATTTGGACGACTGGCTGATTTTGGCACAATCACAGAGAGAGCTACTGTCTCATCGTACAGTTCTCCTCGACCATCTGAAAGCTTTGGGCCTCTCTGTCAGCTGGACAAAGAGCGCACTACAACCCAGTCAGACCATCTCCTTCTTGGGTATAGAGCTAGACTCGGTCAGGATGACGGCTCGTCTGTCAACACAGCGCGCGCGCCGTGTTCAGCCTCACGCCGCATCTTTTCAGATGAACAGACTCACACCTCTGAAAACTTTTCAGAAGGCGTTGGGTTACATGGCCTCAGCCTCCGCGGTGCTCCAGCTGGGGTTACTGCGCATGCGCCCGCTTCAGCTCTGGTTGAAGAGCCGTGTGTCTCACCGTGTCTCACCGTGCTGATAAATGTAACTCAGACCTGTATCACAGCTCTGCAGCCATGGACTGTGGCAGAATGGTTTTAGCGGGGCGTTTCCATGGGGACCCTTTCTCGCCGAAAAGTCATCTCGACAGACGCATCCAACACGGGTTGGGGTGCGGTCTGCGAGGGCTCACCGGCCTTTGGCCCCTGGCCAGCTCAGGAGAGCCTCCTCCACATAAACTGTTTGGAGATGCTGGCGGTCGAGAACGCGCTCACGCGTTCTTCCGCGCATTCACGGTCACCGCATGCTGATCCGTTCGGACAATATAGCCGTGGTCTCCTATCTAAACCGTCAGGGCGGAGTCAGATCCAGGAATCTCTTCCGGCTGACAGAACGCATCTTAGTTTGGTCTCAGTGTCACCTGCTCTCGCACAGAGCGACGCACGTGCCGGGCCATCTGAACGACGGTCCAGACAGTCTGTCCAGGAACCCCATTCCCCCCGGGGAATGGTCCCTGCACACTCTTACAGTCCAAAAGCTGTGGCGAATATTCGGCAGAGCAGAGGTGGACCTCTTCGCCTCAGAAGAGAACACCCACTGCCCAATATTTTTCTCAAAGAGCGAGGACGCGCTAGCCCAGACCTGGCCCAGCCGCCCGCTTTATACATTCCCTTTGGTTTCTCTGCTACCACAGGTGCTTCAGAAAATCAGGGAAACACGCCACTCGGTGCTCCTCATAGCCTCAGAAGAGAACACCCAAATCACCCAAATTGGGAGGGTCAGACTTGGTTTCCGGAGCTCACTCAGCTGTCACAGACAGCCCCGTGGCCCATTCCAGTCAGAGCAGATCTCCTCTCCCAAGCTCGCGGTACGATCTGGCATCCCCACCCAGAGCGCTGGGCGCTACATGCGTGGGTGATCAACAACTACCCGTTGCTTTGCCAGAGGGAGTGTTAAACACGATCATGCAGGCTAGAGCGGCTTCTACTAGAAGGCTCTATACGTCTAAATGGTCTGTGTTCTCTAAATGGTGCACCGACAGAAATTTGGACCCACGGTCATGCGAGGTTCCTTCCTTGCTAGTTTTTCTCCAAGAGATGTTGGACAAGGGCAGGTCCCCGTCCACTCTCTAGGTGTATGTGGCAGCCGTTGCAGCGTTCGTTGAACCCCGGCGCGACCAGTCACTGGGCAAGATGGCTTGGTCATCCGCTTCCTCAGGGGAGCTAGAAGGATGAACCCCCCACGCCCCCCTTCGGTGCCGATTTGGGACCTTTCCATAGTTCTCGAAGCTATGAAAGCCCCCCCATTCGAACCGCTAAACACCGTGGACCTCAAATACCTTTCGCTCTAAACCGTTTTTCTGCTCGCGCGCGCGTCAGTAAAACGTGTGGGAGACCTTCACACGCTGTCCATTAGCGCTTTCTGTCTCGAGTTTGGGCCCAATGACTCCTTAGTCGTTCTCAAACCTAGACATGGTTATGTCCCAAAAGCGATTGGTACCCCGTTCAGGGCACATGTTATTTCCCTATCGGCTCTGCCTGCATCCGATAGCAAATCTGACTCTAATCTCCTGTGTCCGGTCAGGGCCCTGAGATTCTACATTACTCGCACTGCTCCGGTCAGACGACCCGAGCAGCTTTTTGTTTCGTTCTGTGGGCGCACCAAGGGGTCGGCCGCCTCGAAACAGACTCTATCCAAATGGATAGTTGATGCCATTGCAGCCGCATACGCATCAAAAGACCTGCCATGCCCTCTGGGTATCAGGGCTCATTCCACTAGAGGCATGGCCTCAACGTGGGCATGGTCCAGTGGAATTTCCATTCAGGACATTTGTGTGGCAGCGGGATGGGCTTCCCCCTCCACCTTTGTCAGATTTTACAATCTGGAAGTTCCCGCCTTGCAGGCTAAACTACTTGCAGTCTAGTATGTTACAGCTCTTCTGGTTGAGCTGCACTATAGGGAGTTATTCACACAGACCAGTTTCACTCTGTCCCTCTCTATCATGTGCTTATGTACTACACAATCCCCGGCCCGCTCTGCTGGCCTTTGTCACATGTACATATATATTTATTCCCACTCTTAAGGGTTCCCCGGGGTGTCCCCTGGGACTCATAGTGGATACTTAGCACGCACGGCGTTGACCAGGTGTTCCCGTAGCGTAAGCTAGCTTACGCAATACGAGAGAACCTCTCGTAAGAGAACGAATCGGTTACCTAACGTAACCTCGGTTCTCTCTAGATGAGGGAACGAGTATTGCGTTCCTGGCCGTGCTTGTGCTACTAGCGTTCTCGCTTCTTTCTATGAAAACCAGAATTTACAGCCTAGGACGCCAGTGTTATTCTCTCTGACCACGCCCGTTTCGGCGGGCTCTGACGTAATGAGAGCATGTCAGACTCTCATTGGCCGAGAGTTCATTCGCGTCTCCTCATAGGCTTAAGCAGTTCTCTGTGAGCGAACCAATGAGCTGATAGCTAGCCCGCTCATGGTCTGCTGCAGCTGAACTGCGTTGACAATGGATACAAAATTATAGGATAATTTTTTGGCTTCAGTTTCTCAGAAAAGATGAATCTTTCCCGTAGCGTAAGCTAGCTTACGCAATACTTGTTCCCTCATCTAGAGAGAACCGAGGTTACGTTAGGTAACCGATTCGATATCTTGGATGACATTGGGGTGAGTAAATTATTAGGACATTTTAATTTTGAGGTGAACTAATCACTTTAAAGTGAAAATTAGTCCAGGATGATTTACTCACCCTCAAGCCATTCTAGGTGTAGCAACTATGACATTCTTCTTTCAGACGAATATACTCGGAGTCAAATTAATAAATGTCCTCGGAGTTAAATTAATAAATGTCCTGGCTCTTCCAAGCTTCATAATGGCAGTGGATTGCAACCAACAGATTGAAGTTCATAAAAGTGCATCCATCCATCATAAACGAACTCCACACGGTTAATAAAGGCCTTCTGAAGCGAAGCCATGACATGAGTAGCCTAAATTAACCTCTGCCACTGCCACTGCCACTCACACACAACTAACCTCTGCCACTCTCTCTCACACACACACACCAGACACTTGGCGAAGTAGGCGGAGCAACTTTATCTATTTACGGATATGACGAGATACACGGACCAATAATGTATGTGCGCAGTTTCTCGCCAAAATCACCCTCACAGGTCTAATATATAAACGCTTACCATAGTGAATCAAGGTCAGAAAAAAATATTTTGAACAAACATGTTTACATAGGCTACCTATGTGTTTCATAACGTGACTATTTGAATAGGGTATTGCTATTGCCTATATTAACTATAGATCTGTTAAGCATCATCTAATGTAACTGTTTGTTAATGGCATTAATATTAAGTTCTTATAAAAAGTTAGTAATATTAAGATGCAGATGTATTTATTCAAGTGCATGTTATTTTGTGTTTTTTTTTTCACATTTTTTTTTTAAATCAGTCCAATTAGGCCTACCCCAGTTAACAAGGACTTAATAGTCCTAATCACCGTCTGTCATCATTTCAGAAGCATCTTGACAAAACACTGAAGTGTCATTACGAGAGAGCGAAAGCATCTTTACTGATTATTTGAAAAAAATGTAGCTATATTTCTGACTTGAAGTCTATCATGCTGCTGCTTTATATTCACAGATCATCCACAAACAATGTGACACAAAACATATTAAAAAGCTAAAATGATTGAAGAACAAACCCACACACAGAATAATCATTCGACTTTTATTTTCATTTAATGGACCAATCCACATACAGTGAAAATCCTAAAGCAAAAAGGTCAGGTTTCTGTTTTTCAGGTAAGATGCATGAACAGTACAACAACTAGCAGGTTTCCATGATCATCAAACAATAAGACAGTCAAACCAGGATCTTACCGTGTCTATATGCAGAAAACTAAAGACAGATCACCCAGAAATCATCATTCACTCACGAGTCTGAACCGTCTCGTGTTTATCCAGGGTTAGAAGGACTCGAGCGAGTAAACGAGGCCAGAACGGGTCAAATACTCCATGGTTTAAATTACAATAACATCTCCAGGAAAACTCTATTCTATTCACAGTCTGACTCCTATACTTCAAACTTCTCTTGAGGAATAATTGTTTGTTGCAAATCAACGGACACTATAAAACATCTCCTAATCTGCATGCAGTTTCATCATGTTTCAGTATCCAGAGAAGTAAAAGTGTTCGACTCGAGCAGCAGATCGTTTCGCTGTATAGAGTTATCATAATGATTTATTTACAACTAAGAACACGTGAATTCTTGCGTTTCTTCTTGTTATTTAGCTCTGAGAGTCGCTGTATCTGGCTTGAAAAGCTTCATCACGGAATGGAGCAAAACACGCTTTGATTTTCTATACATGCGATTAGAATATCACACCGATGTCTGTTAGCAGCGGGTCGAGCAGAGTTCATTCACAACTGAAGATTCGAGAATCGGTTCCTTTGAATCGGAACCGAACATGTCAGAGGGACGCAAAGAAATGCTATACAGTCACGCAGAGGAACTCCTTTAGTCAACACAAGCTCTAAAACATAAATATTTACATAATTATTTTTTGACTAATTATGCTTATTCATTCCCTGACACATAGATGCATTTTCTTCTCAGCTGAGCAGACTGATCTAAACTAAGATAATCTTAATTTTGCCGAACGGCAACAAAAACGGTCCACCATTCAACTTAAAGATAAATACTACAATCAAAATATGAATCTAATATTAAATAATAATATATTAAGTCAATTCTAGGAAATATTCTTCCACCGTGGTCAATAAAAAAATCTAGCTTATTAAATATAATGTTATTTAAAATACTTTAGCAGTTATATTAATTTCTTTGAATTTTTCAAATCATGGTTATTTTCGTTAACTAAAACTATTAAAAACATTTTTTGTTTGTTTATTGAAATAACGCTAAAAAGACTTTGAACAAGAATTAGAAATGTTGACTTGGCAAGAAACTGAATTAAGTTTAAGTTGAAGCGCTAAAATTATTAACTGGAAATAATAAAAATAAATAATAAATAAATTAAACCAACACCAATATTAAAAAAAACGAAATGACAAAAAATTTACTACATTTTAATTTTAATTTAAAGTAATTAAAAATATTAATAACTATAATAAAACTAAACGCTGATTCAAATTCAATATTTCTGCATCCGATTTCCAAGCTCAATTCAAATTCATCAATTAAACTTGAATGAGAAAAGCATCTGAATCCACTTCTGAATGATGCACAACCCTGATTGTTTTCTGTGAACTATCAGACAGACATTATCTATCAAATGCAACACAAAAAAGGTGTGTGTGTGTGTCACACGTACAGATGATTCATCTGATTTTTTTAGAGCTAGTCATTAATTCAAAGACACAATGGGGTCATTGTTTTCAGATGGGGGTGCGGTGGTGTTTCGGGGGGCTGTTAGTTGTTTGTCATGATCCACCAGGACGCTGTGAGAAACAAACAGGCAGATATTAAAGAGATGAAGCATCATAACTCCTCATTAAAGACTCCTCATTTCATTTCTTTTCTCTCTCTCACCTGGCATGAGCATCGTGGACACGATCTCCGGGTCCTCCAGCATGTCTATGATGCAGCGCTGGAACATCTTACTGGCGTCAGACTGCAAATAACTGGAGACAAACAATCTCATATTACCAGAGGATATAATGAACAACATCCTCCAGATGAAGACGGCCGGCTGCTTCAGCGCACAGGAGAATAAACTGAGTTTTGAGTTACATTTCATTTAAATCTCAGACATCTGACATCCCTGTCGTGCTTGGAAATTAACATTATTTGTGCAATCCCATTAGATGCCACTAGTGGTGCAAGAGCGACACATTTCAGCTTTAAACAAGCCAATACATGAGGAATCGCTATCATGAAAAAAATATGTATCACGGTTTCCACAAAATCTGAATCAACATTGATAATAATCAGAAATGTTTCAGCAAATCCTCATATTAGAGTGATTTCTGAAGGATCATGTGACACTGAAGACTGGAGTAATGATGCTTAAAATTTATAGCTTTGATCACAGGAATAAATTACAGTTTAATATATATTCACATAGATAACAAGCTATTTTGAATCATAATAATATATAACAATTTTTTTTTGTATTTTTGATCAAATGAATTTAGCCTTGGTGGGCATACATACAAACATGAAACAATCTTACCAACCACAAACTTGTGAACGGTAGTGTAAATATAGATGCAACAAACCTGAATATTCAAGCAATACGTTTGGATTTATTAATAAATGTCAGAGCTTTTTATCTTTTTATTTCTCTGAAGGTGAAACACGCCATCTACAAACTTCCTCCACAGAAGATAATTACATTGTAGTATTATTCACTGCAAGTTATAATTGATTTCTGAAATGATTTATTTCTTAAATTAGATCAGTGTATCTTTAAGGAGAAGATGAGATCCACACGTAAGGTGTGTGTACTTCACAACGCTGTCACGAATGCTATTAGGTAACGTAAGATTTACACGTGACGGCTCATGTTACCTCATCTCATTCGTAGATCAGCGTGATTGTTTGTGAAATTTGTGTTACTAGATGAGCCGTCTGCTAATCTGAACTGAGTCAGATTAGCAGACGGTACGTGCCTGTATGTGTGTGTGTATGATGTGTGTGTGTGTATGTTATGAGTGTGTGTTTGTGCACCTCTAATGTTTTCCAGGTGCACAAACACACACTCATAACATACACACACACACACACACACATCATACAAACACGCACGCACGCACGCACACACACACACACACACTCATAACATACATACACACACACACTCATAACATACACACACACACACACACATCATACACACATACACGCACGCACACACGCACACACTCACATCCTACACACACGCACACACTCACATCCTACACACACACACACACACACACACACACAGGCATGAAAAGTCCTTCGAGTCAAGCCCAAAAACATCATCAAGGCTTTGTAACAAGGGCATCATATGGCCTCTTTAATGGGAACATCAGCTCAATGTTCTTAGAACAGATTTTTGTAAGCTGGGAAATCGATGTTTTAATGTGTAACTGTTGTGGACAGAGCAGAATGGAGGCCGATCACGTTCCCTGACAGCAGGAGCTTCTGCACACGGAGAACTACAGCAGGAGGCTGAATAAACCTCAGACCCGAGCGTGCTTCACTCGAGTCAGGGAAAATACACTCCATTAGGATCTGATTTACAAAGACCCTTGAACCGACTCTCTAAATCATTATGCTGCTCAACACACACACACACACACCTCATCCAGGAAATACGGTCCTCCCAGAACTCATAGATGATGTAGCAGCTCTTCTCGGGAAGCTTCTGGATGGACACACTGAACGAGAGACACACAATCAGTGCAAGCATCTTCTGGTGAGACATCTGAACATTGTTAGTCGTAGCTGTCATTATAGATATCACACAGCAATAAAAACAAACTGTATCAGACCTCGAAATAATCAACATGATCAAAACTCAATCTCCTCCAGTCCTTCTGTCTCTGAGCGACAGTTTACACTGTTTTAGCGAGTAAACGTCTTTTAGTTTAATTGTACAAACGTCCTTCAGCTCGAGCTTCACATGTCTTTATTATATTAAAATTAATAATATTTCAAGATTAACGCTTACTGGACTGAAGCAACTTGAATATCCATACATAATTTAAAAATACACTACCGTTCAAAAGTTTGGGGTCAGTGAGAATGTTATTTTTATTTTTTGGAGGAAAGAAATCAATACTTTTATTTATCAAGGACAGTAAAGACATTTATAATGTTACAAAAGATTCTATTTCAAACAAATGCTGTTCTTTTGAACTTCCTATTCATCAAAGAATCCTAAAAAAAAACCCAAAAAACTGTACAACTGACAGACCAACAACTGTTTCAACATTGATAATAATAATAAATGTTTCTTGAGCATCAAATCCTCATATTATACTGATTTGTGAAGGATCATTTGACACTGAAGACACTGACACTGGTGATGCTGAAAATTCAGCTTTGATCACAGGAATAAATTACACTTTACTATATATTCACACAGAAAACAGCTGATTTACACTGGAATAATATTTAATACTATAACTGATTTTTGTTGTATTTTTAATCAAATAAGCGCAGCCATGGTTAGCAGAAGAGAATTCCTTTAAAAGTATTTAAAATCGTACCGACCCCAAACTTTTGAACGGTAGTGTACATATATTCTGTATCAAATATGATCATCAGGAAGGTTTATTTGTTCATTTCTCAATCATCATTGTAATGCAATTAAATCTACAGAGCTTTGATAATAAACTAAGCGTTTAAATATCATCTTAAAAAGACATATTATTGGCAGATATTGATATTTATATGGTATTTGTGTAATTATCTGCTATACTGTTATAAAGATCTAATTGATTTACATTACAACCATCAGAATATCATCTTACTTTTTGTCCATATAAATATCAGCATCACCAAAGTGCATATTTTTGAGCCTCTGAATAAAATTAAGAAATTTTCATCCTCGAGTTTGAGCTCCAAATTCTCACTATATCACACAATATGAGCCAGAAAAGCCTGATGTATCAAATATGAGTACTTTTTTTGTGTGTGTCTTTTCGTCTAAAGGTTTTATTAAAAAAAAAGTGGATTTCAGGCTTTACAGGGTTAATATTCTCCTGGAGCATTATGGTTCATACAGTATCTTGATAGTAAGTTCATAATATGGTGTGTGTGTGTGTGAGTGTGTTTTCCTCACTGTAGGTTGTCGTTCTGATTGGCAGTTGTGTCGGCGTACGTCTTCAGAGCCTTCTGGAACTCCTCGACATCATTCTCTGTCACGCTCATCTGTCTCTGCACCAGCAGAATGTTCTGGAAAAACACACACACACACACACACATCAAATATGACTAATGGAGAACGAGAACTAATGCTAGCTTCTGGTTTCAAGCCGAACATCTGATCGTAATGCAGAATCTGTTCATCATTACTCATCCACCCTCATGTCCTTGTGTATAATATAATATTTTATAATACACTGAAAGTGCTGACACTGTCCCTTGTGAAAAAGAAGTGTGTTTAATTATACTGAATGTGCATATTTTTGCAGGTAATATAATATTAATGAAATAAAAGTACTTAGAGAGTTCACATTCATGACTTTGGTTCATATATCATTTTAATAACTTTGTGATAATGTCAAATTAAGTTTAGAAAAGCATTATCTTTGGCATGGCACAGACGTACACTTATTTTAATGTGACTAACATACTAAAGCAAATCAAGTACTTGATTATAAATCTAACTGTAGTGTGTTATCTGATATTACATCTACAGTAAATATATTTAAAATTGCAACTTCGTCACAAACGTGTAATTACAAATATATATAATTACATGACATACAAGTTTGAATAGAAATGAGTTTAGTTCACCATAAGTGCTTGTCAGTACTTTCAGCAGTGCATCTTATTTCAAAGACAATAGAAGTAAATATGAAATTAAATATAAAGATGTACTAAGGTGGGTCAAAAAAAAAAGCACAACAAAGTTCAGCTAAATGCAAACTATAATACACTTTCATTTAATTCCAATTAACATGCAAATTAAGTGTCTGCACTCGTGTATATTCTTTACACTATATTATGTCCATAGTAAGCACTCTTTTTTAAAAGGATGCTAAAGTGTACTTCTCTTTCACGAGGGGCCGAGCTTAAAAAAGGCACACGAAACATGCATAAACGCACAGTGGTCTATTATATGACTTATATGTGCTTAATTCTGAAATGTAGGAACAGACTGGAAATGAAACTGTTATTCACTGATAATGTTCACTGAGAGTGGAGCAATCAGAACCGAATCAACTCGTTCATTGAAAAGACTTAAAAGAACAAAATGTTTTTTTTAACTGGACTTCTCTACTTCATTATATACTTTGTCCGTTTACTCATTGCCTTCATCCATCATCACTGATTTTCATATTGACTTTAATCTGACTGGCGTTTAAGTCAAGTCAAGTCAAGTCAAATATATTTATATAGCGCTTTTCACAATACAGATTGTATCAGAGCTGCTTCACAGTATCAATCAAAACAACTTAACAGTGTTTGTTTATTACTGGAAAAGACATCCAAGTTTGGTAGAGCTGATCAGTGGTATGATGGGTCATTTAATTTGAATATCCCAACTGAGCAAGCCAAAGGCAACAGTGGCAAGGAACTGAAAAACTCCATCAAGTGACCCGATGGTGTCCTAAAACTCCATCAAGTTACCCAATGGTGTCCTAAAACTCCATCAGATGACCCAATGGAGAAAAAAAAACCTTGGGAGAACCCAGGCTCAGTCGGGGCCAGTTCTCCTCTGGCGTTTATGAAGTAGAGGCCGAAATTACAGTAACTGTAAGATTAAAAATTTTATATGAATGCCTGGCTAAATAGATGCGTCTTTAGTCTAGTTTTAAACTGGGAGAACGAGTCTGAGCAACAAACAATATCAGGAAGGCTATTGCAGAGCTTCGGAGCTAAATGTGAAAATGCTCTCCCTCCTTTGGTGGATCTGGATATCCTAGGAATGACCAGAAGCCTCGAATTTAGTGATCTTAAAGAGCGCGATGGATTATAGGGCGATAGAAGATCCGTTAAATAGACTGGAGCTAAACCATTCAGAGCTTTATAAGTCAAAAGCAAGACCTTGTAATTAATACGGAACTTTATAGGTAACCAATGTAGTGATGATAGAATCTGTGTTATATGATCATATTTTCTTGATCTAGTAAGAACTCTAGCGGCTGCATTTTGCACTAACTGTAGCTTGTTTATTGAAGATGCAGGACAACCAGCTAATAGAGCATTACAGTAATCTAGTCTCGAGGTCATGAATGCATGAACTAACTTTTCTGCATCAGAGACTGATAGCATATTACGTAGCTTAGCAATGTTTCTAAGGTGGAAAAAGGCTGTTTTTGTAACATATGAAATATGCTTTTCAAAAGACAGGTTGCAGTCTAATGTAACACCCAGGTCTTTTACTGTAGCGGATAAAGTAACAGGGCATCCTAATATGTTAAAGTCGTGCTGTGAAAAGTTTTGTGGACGGTTTTTAGAACCGATAAGTATTACCTCTGTCTTGTCTGGATTTAATAAAAGAAAATTACGCGTCATACAATCTTTTATATCTTTAACACAATCTGTCAATTTGGATAATTTAGCGTATTCATCTGGCCGTGATGAAATATATATTTGAGTGTCATCGGCATAACAATGGAAACTAATTCCATTTTTCCTTAGAATATTACCAAGTGGCAGCATAAATATTGAGAATAATAAAGGGCCTAACACAGATCCCTGCGGCACTCCATAGTTTGCCGAAGTTATGATCGATTTTTCTCTATTTAAGTAGACGATGGTGATTCTTGCGTAATGATGGCGGATCTTGGAGGTTAAACAGACATAAAATATGGACTGGACTTCTGAAGCGCTGGATCGGAGAACTCACTGATTTGTACGTGCTGGCCAGTGTATCTTCTTTCAGTGGCTCCAACTTTGGACTCTAGAAACACAATTGGTTTGTAAGACATGCTATCTCAATATACATTCTCAAAACATAAAGATTATTGTGTGAATGGACTTGATTTATTCACCTGACACTCCAGTTTGTCGATGAGCTGCTGCAGTCTGTTGATCTGAGAGCACCAGTTTTCATCTGTATCTACGGTAACGCCTGAGACGCAACACACACCAACACACACCAACACATTTAAAAGACACTTTATATTCAGTAATATCAGTTTAACTGCACTGACACTATTGGGTGAGAACAAAACTTAAACTACATTCTGTTGGATAATAACACTTCTGTGGAGCTGCTTTATTGCTGAATCGAATTAATTTAATAATGAATAAACTTTGCAACATCAGCACTTATGGACCTGAATCGAATCAACACTGAACTGAATTGAGCTGAATAATGATACTATTGTCTTCTGTAGAGCTGCTTTGTATTTTAATAACTGAGTTTGCTTCATAATTAATAAACAAATTCCGAATATTACATAACTTTAAACTAGCTTTACTATTTAGACATCGGACTGGACGAAAGGCCTGATATTGTGCTGGCTGTTACACAAGTGACTGCATTACTAAATGTTGAATTAATAGTCTGATTCATTCAACCGATTCGCTTAACAACACTGAAACATTCAGTAACGAATTGTCTTTATGAGTGAGTCATTGTATCAATCATTCAACCAGTTCTTTCAACAACAACTGGATCATTCAGAAAAGAAACAAGACTTGATGAGTGAGTTACTGAATGGAAAAAGGTGTGGTTTTGTTTGGAACATCAGTCGTTAGCAAAAACAGACATAACTTGTAATAAATGTAAGTCTAAATGTATGTCTAAAATGTAAGTCGCTTCATAATTAATAACCTTTGCACAGTTCACACTGTTAATGAACTAAATAATATTGAACTAAATTGAGCTGAATAATAACACTGTTGTCTTTTAAAAGCTGTGTGTGTGTGTGTGTGTGTGTGTGTGTGTTACCGGTAGTGAGAATGCCCGAGTACGGGTCAGTAGGCGACAAACACATGTTCTTCTGCACTCGACGGCCACATCTTCTGTTGTTCTTCTGTATGATAAGATGCTCCGGGACTTTAACTTCAACCCTACGGAGAAAAAGAGCCCAGATCCTCAGTTAATGTTCTGCATCAAAGCAACGTATAAATATATGTTGTGCTTACGTAAAATGATGTTGTATCAGTAATACTATCGCGCTTAAAGTCCCCCTGTAGTCAATCATTTTATCCTTTAAAACTCAAGTTTGATCACCAAAATGACATTTAAACCCAATAAAATGTCTTCATGTCTTAAAGTAGCTTGAATGTAACTCGACACCCTTGCCTCATTTAGTATACGCGGTTCTATGAATATGCAAATGAGCCCCGCCTCCACTCACTCCCTCAGCTCAGAGATCCACTGGTTGACGATCACACGTTGATCTGATTGGTTACAAGGTCGTTTGTGACGTCAGAAACACCAGCGATTTCAAACCGTGTTTTTGAGACTGTCTTTGGTTCACTGCAGTTTTAAGCAGAAAATACTCAGCAATGCTGTCGACTTATGAATTTACACATGGTTTAAGCGTATTAAAAACACCACATAGACATATAAACATATAAACAACATTTAAAAGCTGGATTTTCACCACAGGGGGACTTTAAAACTATAGATGCATTCAGATGGTGTTGTTTTCAGTGAATATCCAGCAGAAGACAGCGAGTGGATGGCAGATTTGAGAAAGCACAGCTGGAAGAACAGCATCTGTGCGTCTGCGTTCTCTACCAATAGTTGATGAGCATAAGCGAATAACATCGAATGTGAATAACCTCGTCAATGTTGTAACCCTGCTGACGTCACACACATATGTTCACATGAGTCAGAAGTCTCTCTCAAGGCTGTTGTTGACCCACTTCTGCTATTATCATCAGATGCACATTTCTAACAGACCACAGACTCAAAAACGTGTGGAAAAAGCTAGAGATTTCTGCGTGTTTAGCTGGAGATCATCTGCATATGTATTGATTTTCAGTATGAAACTGAAGCTTTGAGAAGTCTTGTGCAGCACTGATTAATTCATGAGATCAGCTGCGTATCGAGAACAGAACAGAGATGTTCACAGCGCCAAACACAATTACAAAATGTATTACTCTTATTTAAACATATCGAAAAAACATTTCTACAAAACTTATATAACTTACGAATATTACATAAGTTTAGACTATCTTTACATCGGACTGGACGAAAGGGCTGATATAGTGCTGGCTGCAGTTACACAAGTGACTGCATTACTAAATGTTGAATTAATAGTCTGATTCATTCAACCGATTCGCCCAACAACACTGAAACATTCAGGGCTCTATCTTGCACTCGGCGCAAATGACTTTGTACACTGACGCATGTATCATTCCTATTTTACACCCGCGCAAAGCGGACTTTTCCCTCCACAGACACACGTCGGTTAACTAAGAAATACACTTGCGCTCCCCGGGGCGGTTCAGCGCAAAGAGGAGGCGTGTTCCGGCGCAAACTTTCCCTCATGCTATTTTGCTGTTCTATAAAACAATTGCGCCACTGACCAGAAAAAAACTAGTCTAAAGTCAGTGGCGCGTTGCGCGTTGTTCATTATGCTATTTTAAGCGCGCATGCTTGGCCATAATGTAGCGGGTGCAGAACGCGCATACACTTTGATTCTCTCATCAACACAGATGCAGCAGTTTTTATTTTTGCAAATCATACATTATAACAAGGAAAAATATTAACACATGAGGGAAATCATTGTGGTGTCCATGAAAATTTAGTTTTTTTCCTTCCACGCCTGTTTAACCGACGCTGATTTGTATGGGGATGGGAGAAAACCCACCCACGATAGATAGATAGATAGATAGATAGATAGATAGATAGATAGATAGATAGATAGATAGATAGATAGATAGATAGATAGAGAGATAGAGAGATAAATAGATAGATAAGTCTGATTTGAACGTTGAATTTCTTGTTATTTCTGCATGCATTCTACTTTAGACAGTCAATAAACAGTGCCGTCTGAGGGTGTTTCTGCATGAGGGTTTATGCCATAGTTTACAGGTGCACGCAAAACACGCAATACAACGTCACTTCTGTCTTTCACGGTCCTGACAAGAACGTCGGTCTCCTCGGCTGTGAACCGCTCCTGACGCGCGCCTGATAAATCCGCCGTTATAATAGCAATCCGCCATGCAACATGCGCACCTGCTCTTAAAGGGAATGTGAGATGACGCTCTGATTGGTTTATTCCACGTTACGCCCAAATCACACCTATGAATAATGAAGCTACTTCAGACCAACCTCTTTTAGATTTGCGCCAGGCGCAAGAGGCATTTATCCCGCCGGGAAAATAGCAACAGCGCCGGGATCCGCCCACAAAGTTACTTGCGCTTTGCGCTTTGACACTTGCGTTTCAGATCGTTAAAATAGGGCCCTGAGTCTTTATGAGCGAGTCATTGAATCATTCATTCAACCAATTATTTGAACAACCATTGAATCATTCAGAAACTAAACTTGTTTCATTTCTGAATGATTCAGTCATTGTTGAAATAATTGGTTGAATGAATGATTCAATGACTCACTCATCAAGACTTATTTAGTTTCTGAATGATTCAGTCATTGTTAAAATAATTGGTTGAGTGAATGATTCAATGACTCACTCATCAAGACTTGTTTAGTTTCTGAATGATTCAATCATTGTTCATATAATTGGTTGAGTGAATGATTCAATGACTCACCTATCAAGACTTGTTTAGTTTCTGAATGATTCAGTCATTGTTGAAATAATTGGTTGAGTGAATGATTCAATGACTCACCTATCAAGACTTGTTTAGTTTCTGAATGATTCAGTCATTGTTGAAATAATTGGTTGAGTGAATGATTCAATGACTCACTCATCAAGACTTGTTTCATTTCTGAATGTTTAAATCGTTTTTGAAAGAATTGGTTGAATGAATGAATCAATGACTCACTCATAAAGACTTGTTTCATTTCTGAATGATTCAATCGTTGTTCAAATAATTGGTTGAGTGAATGATTCAATGACTCACTCATCAAGACTTGTTTAGTTTCTGAATGATTAGAACAATTATTTGAACAATGATTGAATCATTCAGAAATGAAACAAGTCTTTATGAGTGAGCAGGGCCGTAGCTAGAGGATTCGCGGCCCCCTGAAAAAATATCGATGTGGGCCCCCACCACCCTCCACCAATATCATATACTGTACAATAGATGAACATGGAGGCCCACATAACAGAAGATGGTGATGTTGTTGTGAAACCTTTATTTTAAAAGTTAAAAGTTTATATAAAAATTACAACTAATAAAAAAGCAAGAAATTGTTAAATAATAATAAAACCAATTTTTAAAAAGTAATACATTTTTTCCCCCATCAGTCTGTTATAATTCATAAATCAAAAAGTAAACATTTAAAAAATTGACAAGAATGCAGTCTAATTAAAAAAATAAAAGCATTCATTGTCTTATTTTTTAATAAAGATAATATGGAACTGGTAATATTATTAAATAAAGCGAATACATTTATTCATCCAAGTGCAGTGTGTTGTATTCGTGTTTTCTCGATGTTTTAAATATCATCAGCCGGCAGGTCAGATGCATAATGCAATGCGTCTTGACTCGTGTAATTTTTTAAAACTCTAGTTACAACAGTGTAAAAAGACAGGAATTTAGACCACGTAATCATTCGGCCGATTGTGGCGCGCACCGATAATAAAAAATGACTGTACACGGCAGACTGTAGACGGAAGTTTTCTAATTCCCAGCGAAATAACAATATATAACCGGTCTTTAAGAACGTCTTGATCGACTGGGATAGAACCACTCTCCTTGCCTCCCTCTCCGTCTTTTCCTGGCATTTCTGGTTCCCTGATTTGTTTTCTTTTCCCCGACATTTTTCAGTCAGTCAGTCAGTCTCCTGCTCTTCCACAAACTTCATCGTTAACTTCAGGCTGCCGCCTCAACTCTGATTGGTTCTGTTCACGAGCTGGGGCGGGACTTACAATTTTATTGGGTCCATCTGATGTTTGTCACTGTCTCTGACTGAATAATTAATACATACTTTAGGTCGGACTAAACCATTTTTATGGAGGTAAGAGAAGCAGATATTTGGAAAAATATTTACCCAAATTGCACGTTTTTGTGGGGTTCATTTAAATCTCAGGCATACAACTAATATAAATATTAGAATTATTCATACTACAGGGGCCTAAATAGTATAACTGCTGGATTTTGTGGGGCCCCCTGGGCAGCGGGGGCCCCTATAATTGTCACCACCTTTCACCCCACTAGCGACGGCCCTGTGAGTGAGTCATTGATTCATTCATTCAACCAATTCTTTCAAAAACGATTTAAACATTCAGAAATGAAACAAGTCTTGATGAGTGAGTCATTGAATCATTCACTCAACCAATTATTTCAACAATGACTGAATCATTCAGAAACTAAACAAGTCTTGATAGGTGAGTCATTGAATCATTCACTCAACCAATTATTTGAACAATGATTGAATCATTCAGAAACTAAACAAGTTTTTATGAGCGAGTCACTAAATTGTTCACTCAGATGAATCATTCAAAAAAGCTGATTCATTAAGGAACGAAAACCGGTACGGTTCGGCTGTGGTTTCGTTTGGAACTATTGTCATTAGTGGAGCAAAAACAAACATAACTTGTAATATTATGTCTAAAATGTAAGTCACTTTATATTAACTTCTTGTTTATTGAACTGCAGTATACAAGCAATACCATTCTCGCAATAAATAGCATTTTACAACATAAATGTGTTTGTAAAAATGACACAATGAATAAGTGAATAAAGGATCTGAAGTGTTTATGTGTTTATGAGTCTCCGCTGAACTGTACAGTGTTATGAAATGGTCCTAATGGAGCTTTTCTGTTCGACAAATGGGAATTACAGTCTGAGAGAAAGTGTTCTTTGACTTACTGAGCGATTATAGCAAACAAAAACATATGCAAACATTTTCCTGTTGTTTCCGTGGCATTACGAGCTCTTCCGAGAATAGCGGCGTGTTTCTGTGACAGCTGCTCTGTGAGGAAGAAAATACCCCACGGATAAACAAGACAAATGTGCTTCATCACCAAGAATACATTACAATTACTTCTGCTGCACTCTGTTTATCCGTTCTCCGTGTTTCTCCCTCTTTCTCTCGTCTCGTATATGAAATGCTGAGACGAGCAGAGACTACATCCTAATAAAACAAAGCATCTTCAGTGATTCTGTGCTGCACCCGAGGCTCACGGATACATCTTCATATCAAGAACTATTTCTGGGTTTCTAGAGGTTTTAGAAGAACTCTTTTAAGGTTGCTATAATGCCACAGTTCTTATGATGTCTAAAGACATACAAGGTTCTTCTAAAACATCATAGGAATATTTAAAAAAGGTTCTTATAAGCAAATCAATTGGGGTGGAATTTGTATGTAAGAAAGTAGAATTATATTGAACTGACATTTATTAAAAATCATATAACCTTTAGATAGATGGATGGATAGTTATTCTCTATATCAGTGTCAGTGTTTCTGAACTCCTAAAACGCCTCCATTGTAGTCTTGAGTTTCTTCCGTGAACGAACACGTCACAATATTATAATAATTCATATGCAAAAATAAAGGGGCGTGGCCTGGTTGAGTTAGTTAGTAGTGTGTTAATTAAACTGGCGGTTATGGTAAGAGTCGGGACATTTCCCAAACACGCTCGAAGCGCTCGACCAATCACAACACACTGATCCAGCCGACCAATCAGAGCACAGTGTGCTTTTCAGGAGGAGGGGCTTCATAGAGACATCAACTAAACAATGTGTTACTGACAGACTGGGAAGAGAGGAGCCGCAACAATGGAGAATATGAGGAGAATAATCAACATTCAAGCTGGAAAACCTGTTCTAGTAGAGCCTGAAAACATCATCAAGACTTTAAAAGGTTTTCCTCTCATCTGAACTGTAAAAGTGATCTCCTAAGGCGCCACTGGAACTCCTTTAATTTTAGGAGTGCAAGACAGAAAAAAGTGTTGCGTTTACAGTGTGTGTGTGTGTGTGTGTGTGTGTGTGACTCACGGAGCGGTGCTACTTTGCGCCTCCACGGCCTCCATAGCGCACTGGAGAGACATCTGGAGCGACAGCAGCTGACTCGACGTCTCCCTCAACATGAAGCGGGTCACAAACTGACCCAGGACAGAGGAACCCTGGTACTCCTGCAGGAGAAGATGCTCGCTGTATCACTTCACACGCACCGCTTTCTTTACCTGCCGCATTAGTCATCATTTACGACCTTCAGTATTCAAAATAATCCTGCAGTAGTTTCGTCATCAATGCAGAACATATCATGACAAACATGATTAAGCTGCTGAGGAAAGCCTCCGCTGAGCATCCAGGAAACATCTTGACAAGTAACGACCGTCTGAAGACAAAATTCAAATTAACTGAGATGGGATACAATTACTGCCCTTGACACGGTACAGATCAGAAATAGTAAAGTGGATCATTTCTGAGTTTTCATACATATAAATGTCTTTGCATAAACAATATATTAAAGCAATTGTCAATATGATGCAGTGCAACAAAACAGATGTGCTGTTATTGTTATTTTAGCATTATTTGTTTGCTATTGTAGTTTTTATTAAAGGAGCTGTATGTAAGAAATGTATTTCAATTAATCATAAAATGGCCCTGATATGTCACTAGACATTAAGAAATCATGTACATTTCAAATACTTATATCACTGACAACAGTAGTCTGGCCAGGATATTGTCATTTAAAAAGTGCAGTTGCAGCCCTCAACTGATGTTGATGTTGTCATGTTGTGTTTTGGTCTGATGCTCCACCCTCCACCTATCTACCAATCACAAAGTCAGTAGTGTTGCAGCATCCGGGTTGCCAGCTCTGCTCTAGTTACCGCAGCTGCAGCTCGTCACGTTCCTGCTGGATCCTGCAGTCGATCTGGCAACCTTGAGTCAGGGGGAGGGGATACACCGCTCACAATCGTACATACAGCTCCTTTAATATTTTGAATTTAATTTATATTTAATATTTAGTAATTTTGATATATGCTTTTGTTATTTTAGTTTGTTTTTATTTTTTATATATATTACGAGTTTGTTTCAATTTTAGTTTTTATTTATTTCCAGTTAGTCATTTTAGTGCTTCAATGTATTTCAGCAATACTTTTAATTTTCGTTTACGTTTTTATCTAATATTAAGATTTTATTTTATTGTAGTGCAGCTTTATTTTAGTTGACAAAATATTTGTAATAGTTTCAGTTACCAATAATAACCCTGGATATGATTTGACCTCATTCGAATCCTATCCAGCTGACAAAAACATGTTCTATGAACGTTTTGCAAATGTTCACATTAAGTTATTTCTGAATGTTTTCTGAATATTCAAAGTGAAGGTTTTATTTTTAGTTTAGTAGTTTACCTCCTTCGTCTTGTCCATCGCCTTCAGGACGGCGACATTGAGTTTCTCTAACGCTGACAGAACGTCCAGATATTCTCCAAGATGCTGAGAAAAGTAATCTGGAAAGAGAAAGAGGATGAATTATAGGTCAGAAACAAAATATGAGTCATATTCGTTCTCTGGTGGATTTTTTAGCCGTTCGTTTATGCATGTTTACTGAGCTAATATTAACCTCTTGCGCACACTTCTTTAGTTCTTTGCGCCAGTTTAAACTGGAAACAGTGTGGGGGAGAGAGAGAGAGAGAGAGAGAGAGAGAGAGAGAGAGAGAGAGAGAGAGAGAGAGAGAGAGAGAGAGAGAGAGAGAGAGAGAGAGAGAGACAGAGAGAGAGAGAGAGAGAGAGAGAGAGAGAGAGAGAGAGAGAGAGAGAGACAGACACGAGAGAGAGAGAGAGAGAGAGAGAGAGAGAGAGAGAGAGAGAGAGAGAAAGAGAGAGAGAGAGAGAGAGAGAGAGAGAGAGAGAGAGAGAGAGAGAGAGAGACACAGAGAGAGAGAGAGAGAGAGAGAGACAGACACAGAGAGAGAGAGGAGAGAGAGAGAGAGAGAGAGAAAGAGAGAGAGAGAGAGAGAGAGAGAGAGAGAGAGAGAGAGAGAGAGAGAGAGAGAGAGAGAGAGACACACAGAGAGAGAGAATTATAGCCCAAAATACAAAATTCGTATGTGGTAAAAAGTCATTTACCACATACGAAGTGGAGAAGTTCAAGGAAATGATGTATGAAATAATCAAGCTTTACAATCTGCTTTTTATCTCCAGATCATTCTCTATCACACACACACACACACACACACACACACAAGCTCATAAACAGGCGACTGTGGCTCTTCAGTGTCGCTGTCAATATCTATATCTGAGTATATGAGTCAGTGAATTATGTTGCTGTGCTGTTCTGGGGACGAGAAGGTTATTTGTCGTAATATGACCGTCTTTACTCTCTGGACTCTGAGCACAGAAGACTCTGCTTTTCAATTCATATAATATATTTTTTTGTACTAGGCTAGATGTAGAGTCAGCACACAGTTTTATAGCGGCCTTGGTGCTTTTTCCTATTCAGTTTCTCCATGCGGATCTCAGAAAATTCTATAATAAACAGTTTTAAGCGGTAAAACCCACTAAATCCTGCAGCAAAAAAACAACAACTCTTTTTACAAATAATATCTCTGTGGAGTAAATGCAATGAAGTAATTTTTTTACCATGTCATAATCTTATGCATTGATATTACAGACCGCTTGGTTGCGTAAAGTCTTGCATCGGAAACTAGCTTAACTAATTAACTTAAAATGTATTACTCTCAAAACATGCATGGATGCACACTTCAAAAATCCACCAGAAAACATATAACACCTTTGAAATAATATACCAGCTTTAGTATCAAAATCAGGATGCATTAATCTATCCAAGACGGATAATATTCAAAACAATTTGCTAAATGTTCGGATTCTCAATATAGTTGAGAAGCTAAAATGTAAAAAATAAAAGGAGATATTAACAGATTATGACCTTGCAAAGTAATAACAAACCACTTAAGATGCATTCTTAAAGGTAGAGAATGTGAAATGTGTGAAGAACAGGTACATTTCTTTTTTTAATTACAGCCACTTGAAGAAACACTTCTTCCATCTTTATTTTCTATCCGATAATTTAAAGGAATTGCCCACACCTACCTGATAGTTTGTCTGTATCGAGGTTACTGGAAAAGGAAGAGAGAGAATAAAATGAGTCTTAATTGATTTGGAGAATAGTCAAGGACGGTGTCATTAGAGGAAGATGTGTGGGCCGTCCACAGCTTCACACACTTTTACACTGTAAACAGTCCAATTACGCTTCATTCTGTGAACACGGCAGGGCTAAGGTGATGTTTCTTAGCGGATAATGATCTCGCTAATGTGGTCAAACCAGTACAACAAAAATATCCTCTACCTAAATGCCTTAGGACTTTTACAAACTCAGATCTGCACTAAAATGATTTCAACCAATTTGATATATCATGTCTCTATACCATTGACTCACAGAAATAAATATATAAATAAATAAAGCAAAGAACCAGAATATTTTTTTCACAGTATAATATTTATATTATGTGTATATTGTGTAAACTTGATTGCATAGATTGTATGTCTATTTTCTCATTTTTATTTTAAAATAAAAACACATTACTTTTCTAACTCTAATGTGTATTGCAAACTGTTGATTTGTTGCTATCAAAAATTCAATATTATAATATAATATAATATAATGTAATGTATTGTAATAAAATATACTATAATATTAAGCTCCAGCATTGTAGTGACCTTGCAGGGGATAGAGCGGTTTATAATATAATACAATACAATACAATAGAATACAATACAATGTAATGTAATGTAATACAATACAATATAATATAATATAATAGAATAGAATATAATGTATTGTAATAAAATATAATAGAATAGAATATAATGTATTGTAATAAAATATAATATAATGTATTGTAATAAAATATAATACAATACAATACAATACAATATAATGTAATATAATATAATATAATATAATATAATATAATATAATATAATATAATATAATATAATATAATATAAATATAAAGCGGTAAGTATTATATGATATTCTTTTATAATATATAATATAATATTAAATTTAGAATTTTATAAATACATGCATTTATTTGGAAATGATAACATAAGAATACTGTGAAGTCCTGCATTCACATTATATTATGAGATGACCCTAAAACCAAAGATGCAGATAATCTCCATGAGTTTCTGGTATGGAGGAAACATGCCAAAGAATAAACCCTTGCACAATCCCACCATCCCACAGCTCAGACGAAAACAAATCTAAATACCCCGGTACGTGTTGTGTTGTCACATTAAATCGCCATCGCAGCCAAAACACAATTATGAACACTGTGTAGTCTCAGACGCCATAATTGGCTGAATTTGCTTTGAGTGCTCCCTGATAGCATTAATGGGCTTTTAATATTTCGCTGAGACTGAGGGACAGAAAAAGCAAAAGGAGAAAAGGGACTAGTTGAATGAATTGGGTAATTGAATTGCATTGTGTCCAAGCTGGTGTCTATTATTAACACACTATTATCCACAGACTGATGCTGAGTTGATATCTAAACGCTTTTGCGTTTCCCGAAAGCATCGTTAGCAAAGTATGGTCGCATGTTCCATCGTTATCAGCAGTTCAACGAGTCGTGTTTCCCGAAACCATCGTTTCGAACATCCGTGAACAGCATCGCAGAGGTGTGTGTGTGAGCGACAGATCTCGAGCTGTGGTTAGAAGCAGTTTCTAGATTGCATGACATGTGGAGTTAATAAATCGTTATCTTGAGCAAAATAAGCAAGCTGACATTCAGTGCAACCTGTGTCTTTATTTAGAATACATACAAATGTCATTTACGTCTTTGAGTTTGTCAAAAGATTTAAAGCAGCGTATATGAAGAGTGCGCATGTGTGAACGTGCTCTACTATGTAAGAACGAGTCTATAGACATGTTTCCATTCACTTGTCAATCGAATTATCTGAAGTTCGGTAAAAAAAACTCATGCGAATAAAGCTGGTGAAAGTGTGTTTCCATCAAACGGCTTTAAAGCGGATAAAAACCTGTGCGTAATGACGTCACATGCTGTTTTGCGATCAAATTGGTATATCGAATTGATTTGAGACATGTTAAGGTGTTTCCATTAATTTTCTCATCGAATTGCACAACATTCAAGCCAACATTTGCGAACAAAGTTTTACTAGGCAAAATGGATCGCACCATAATAACGTTTCCATCCGCGTTTATCGCATAAGCCGTATATCGATCAAGATAAAATTCGATGAGACCGATCGTATTTCATTTGAGTCGATATTCATGAAATTCAATCGAATTTTACTGTTTCCATAAGGCATTTTTCATTCGATATCACTTAATGCGGATAAAAACGTGTGGATGGAAACATAGCTACTGATTGAATCTGGAAATAAAGCGAAATAACAGAGAAACGTGGTTGAACGACCACTTTGCGACAATATGGTTTCGGGAAACAGTCGTGACTAGCTAGTTGATTTCTTCAAGGATGCATCGTACTGTGGTAAAGCATCGAGCTGTACGGGAAACACACCCCTGATCCGTTTGGCATACGGTGTTGTGGTGTTCGTAAACGGCGATGGGCGTCAAGATGCAAGAATCTATGGAAAGCCATTAGGAACAACATTTTGGCCCTGATGGCCTTCCATAAGAATCAATTGTTTTATCTCACATAGTGGACGACGACCAACGTGACGTCATGACAGAAAGGCTAGCATGCTTATTTATTTATTTTGGTCCCCCAAGATGTGTTCTGCACATCTGTGATGCTGACCAATAGGAGCACAGAAGCTCTTCCGTACACAGCTTTACAAATACATTTCCATTTAAATTTCCAAATAAATGCATGTATTTTTCAAATTTGAATTTGAATGTGAATTTATTTATTTTAAAAAGGACAATGCACATTTATTAACATGAGCACTGAAGTCTATCATGTAAATGTGCCAGATTTAGCCATACAGGCTATTTTTCTAAATGTATTCTAAATGTAATTACATTATATTATATTATACTATATTATATTGGGTGGCCATTGCATAATCTGGAACAGTGACTATCGTAAAAAAAATATTCTGTAGTCTGAACCCAGCATAAAACATTTGATCATATTTAATACATGCCTATGGAATAGGGCCACTTTACTGATGCATTTGGATGGATTTTATCTATCTGGAATTGACTGGATGGTGAAAAGTGTCTCTATATGACAGAAGGGGTTGGTTAATGAGAAGTCAGCTGAATCATTCATAACAAGACTTGCAATAATAATGTAAAAAGTGTTGATTTTGATTTCATGTTGACTTTAGATAGGAAAAAAAAAATCACATAATCTTTAAAGTTTCTGGAAGTTTCCCGTACAGTACGACCGATTCACACAAAAATCCAGCAGGAACATTTATCCATGGAATAAAGAAAAAAATACGGTCATTTTCGCATCGAATATTTCCCAGGGGTCTGCAAATCAACAGACTGGTTTAACGGCGTAATGAGGACGGCTGTTTAAAATGAACCGAGATGCACGCTTTGCATGAAGCAGACCTATTTTAGACTCTAACTGGACTAGACTAATTTACTACGGGCTTCTGGATACAGTAATTACCCAGTGACCATTCTGACTGATTGCAGAAATATGCTCCATTTTCAGAGGAAAATCTGAGCTTGGAACTTTGTGTGTGTTTGTGTGTGTGTGTGTGTGTGTGTGTGTGTGTGTGTGTGTGTGTTCGTGTGTGTGTGTGGCAGCTCTGCAATGCGGTTCTTTGTGAAGTCAAATTTGCAGCTTTGTTCTGTGGATTCCTTGGCTTCCTGGAACACAGTTCTCCATGCTTTAATTCATACACGCCACCTCAGGAAATACTTTGATCCTCCTGCGCGTGAACGTTCGAATGCTTGTTCATTTTCGTTCCAGATGCTTTAAAAAGCTATGGCATGCGGCGCAACATAATCACGCCTCTCTGAAAGGCGAATAATTAGGGAAGGAAAATGTAAGGTTGCTAAGGATACAGGTCACCTAAACTCAAAGATAAACTGTGGTGGGAGTTCACTATGAACTGCGCCTACTGATGCACGCTCTGTTTGTGTTGTTTTGATTCACTAATGGAATCATGCAAATCAGATAACGATGCAAAAAGGCACTAATAATTAGTGCAGGTCGGGTGTGGAGGAAGCAACAATCATGTGACTTTAAAGGGGTAGTTCACCCAAAAATGAAAATGATGTCATTAATGACTCTCCCTCGTGTCGCTCCAAGCCCGTCAGACCTCCGTTCATCTTCAGGACACAGTTTAAGATATTTTAGATTTAGTCCGAGAGCTTTCTGTCCCTCCATTGTAAATGTATGTACGGTATACTGTCCTTGTCCAGAAAGGAAATAAAGACATCATCAAAGTAGTCCATGTGACATCAGTGGGTTAGTTAGAGTGTGTTGAAGCATCGAAAATACATTTTGCTCCAAAAATAACAAAAACTAGGACTTTATTCAGCATTGTATTGTCTTCCGGTTCTGTTGTCTGAAGAACGGAGGTCTGACGGGCTTGGGACGACATGAGGGTGAGTCATTAATGACATCATTTTCATTTTTGGGTGAACTAACCCTTTAATGTGACTGTAGCATCACAAAAACACCTGAATAGATCTTAAAGATCTCAATGGCATTACTGAATATGGACTCACAGAGATGGATTATTTTCCTAAAAAATCTTCATTTGTGTTTATCTGAAGTCAAACACACCAGGAATGGCATTAGGGTGAGTAAATGATGAGAGAATTGAATATTTAGGTGAACTATCTCTTCTATCTCTTAACTCGAGCTACACAATCTGAATAGATGTTTTCTCCACATATTGCAAACTGCTGATTTATTGCAAAAACAATTTTATAATAGATAAAATAATATTTAATTTGACATGTAAAGTAATATTACTTCAAAAGCACCCAAATCGATCTTAAACAGCAGAAAAAGTTATCGAACACACAGTGCATATGATCACAGCGCTCTTCTCTATCATTTAATCATCATTTACTGCTGCCATGATTAATTAAAAATGCAGACGAAGGTCTCAGCCAGCCTTCTAATTAATTATTAATTGCACTAGAAAAATAGCACTGAGTTTTATAAATATGTTGCAATATATACAGGTGAAACTCGATATCATGCAAAAGTTCAATTATTTCAGTAATTCAACTTAAAAGGTGAAGCTAATATATTATATAGACTCCTTACATGCAAAATGAAATATTTCAAGCCTTTATTTGTTATAATTTTGATGATTATGGCTTACAGGGTTTTCATAAGCTGAAAAGCTATAATCATCAAAATTGAAATATCTCACTTTGCATGTAATGAGTCTTTATAAATAGTTGTTTCACCTTTTAAGTTGAATTACTGAAATAAATGAACTTTTGCACGATATTCGAATTTTTTGAATTTCAAATAAGCCTAAATCCTTTAAATCAAACTTTTAAATGAGACTTTTTGCACTCTTATACTGTGCGAGTGTGGCAACTTTAAAGTGAGTTGGCTTTGTGTGTTTGTGATGGTTGAAGTATGTACTTTGTTTGCCGTCCATCGATGGAGTAGAACAGCTCCCGCAGCTCGTCGGTTGTGAGAATCCCGTCTGCGAAATAGGCTTTGAACTCCTCGAAGGACAGCTTGCCGTCGTCTGCAAGAAGACACAAGAGAGAATCAGCAAACACAGCTGTTGCCAAGAAGGTTTAGCGCATTAAAAATGTACCCGTTAGGAATGCTAATTATCAAGAAAAAATGGCGAGTGTCCTCAAAACCTTTTTCCATTTAATTTAGTGCATACATTCTACGTTGATACTTGGAATCACTTTTCATCTAGAAGGGCTTTAAAGCAATAAATCCATTTAGACAGAGAGAGATGGACATGCAAAGGGACCAATCAGATTTAGTGGCAGATTTAAAGGTGCAGTGTGTATTTTTAGCGACATCTAGCGGTTCGGTTGTGAGTTGCACTAATGGCTCCGCCCACTGCTCACCCCTCCCTTTCGAAGAAGCTACGGAGGCTCAAACGGGACAAACATATCGTCGTCTGGAGACAGCAGAGAATAGCCAGAGTAAGCCAAGAGCGTGTAACATTGTCACTGTTTCTGTACCACAGTCCATTATAAACCAAATCATGGATAAAGTTTACAAAGCCATAGTCAGGTGAGGATCAAGGGTCTTAATATATAATATAAAAATAGTAATCAGCTGATTGTCTCACGAACGTAACCAGCACATTTCTCCCCACATAGCAAACCCATAATACAGCGAGGGAGAAGAACCACATGAAACTATGCAACTATATATTTTTTCTAACAGGGTAGTAAAAGTTTAGCTGGCTAATATGAGCTGTTACTGTGGCTGAGCTGGTTAAAGCGTTAAGCCTTGTTTAAACTCGACGCGTCCGCATGAGCCCAAAGGTGCGCGCGGCAGAAATGACGTGATTGTGACAGCGCGCGCGCCTCCGCATCCCCTAGACACCACTTACTACACACAATAGGCTTTCTTTCTCTGATTTTGAAAACTCTTCGCGATCGATTTAAAGGAGTAGTTCACTTTTAAAAAAACTTTTGCTGATAATTTACTCACCTTGTCTTTCTTTCTTCATTTGAAAAGAAATTAAGATTTTTGATGAAAACATTCCAGGATTTTTCTCCATATAATGCACTTTACTGGGCACCAAACGGACATGGACATCTTGGATGACATGGGGGTGAGTAAATTATCAGCAAAAGTTTTTTTAAAAGTGAACTACTCCTTTAAAAAGCTTCCACAATCGACGGGTTGGTGATCCCTGTAACGTTACTGTTTTACGGTCAATGACAAGAGTACTAATCAGCTGATTGTCTCACGAACGTAACCAGCACATTTATCCCCACATAGCAAACCCATAACACAGCGAGGGAGAAGAACTACAGTAAGTTACATGAAACAATCCAACTACATAATTTACACCGATGACAAGGGGAAAGTCACTACTCACAGTGTTTATGTCTAGCTACTAGCTTTCTGCGGCTTCTCTTTCAAGGTAGTGACGAAGCGCGCTCTGTAGCGCTGTGTGTTCGCTCTCGGCTACGGTAGAAACATGACGACACAATATGTCGACCTTCATAGAAGGGTTATGTAGATGTAAATGTCTCATTCTAAGGTAATAAAAAAATTACGATTTATTAAGTAAGTTCTTTATACACCACTGAAAACATAGTTATGGATGTCATATTGCATTTCTGTTAATAGATACTCAAAAATTTTACACATTGCACCTTTAAAAAAAAAAAAAAAAAAAAATGTTTGTCCTGATGGCCTGATACAAAACTGTGCAGTTTGAATCCTATAAATTGAGACGTAGCTTGCAATGTTCACAATATCTTTCCAGTTTTATGTGCAATACACATCAAACAGTTGGTGAATGGAGCAGAAACGCTGACTGAAATATATTCTCCTGTGTTTCTCAGGTCAGATAAACACCTGGTAATGCTTTTTACTGACGGCAGATCAACCCTGATCCGTGAACTAGTGCATAGCTCTTATTATTAGGTAAAGTGCAGAACGTGTCATCCATCAAGAGCCCAAAGAGAAGAAAGAGGAATTTACGTGACAGCACTCATTCATGGCTGACAGATCGTCTACATCACTTCCTCTCACGTCGCTGAACATTCGGCTCTCTGACATTTATCAGCCTCCCGAAAGACACCAGATTCTGTTAGCCCTCACTTGTGCATTTGTGGTTGGCTGACACTTGAGCTCGACGTCAATGGTGACGTTTGACTTGGCTTCCAGAACATGGAAACTAATATCTAAAAATCATATCGGCTAAAGCCAATATTAACTAGAAAATGATGTGTAAAAAGGATTTAGGAGAAATGCTTTGTTGCCGTTGCTAAATCTCGGTGATATTAACCCTGTGACATGTGAAAAAAAAAAGAATTTTTTTTTTTTTATTTAACAGGTTTGCTGTGTTTTTTTGTTGAGTATCATATTTGATACGTCAGGCTTTTATGGCTCACATCGTAAGATGAAGTTTACTAAGTAAACTACTAAATAACTTGTTTAGGAAGTTATTTTTAAATTTAGTGTATTAGTCTTTTTTTGTACTGGACCTGAGTACATATTTTGTTCTCATGTGTCAACACGTACAGAATGACAATAAAATACCTTGAACTTGAACATGAAAATTTGGCCAAAAAGCAAGATGATATTCTGATGCTTGTAAATTAGATGTCTATAACATCAGTATAGCACAAATTTACATAAAATGCATATAAATAATATCAAAATCTGCCAATATCTCATATTTAAATGCTTAGTTTATGATCAAAGGACTGTAGTTTTAAAACAATGCATTACAAAGATGATTGAGAGATGAACAAATAAACCTTCCTCAAAAGCCTGATGATCATATTTGATGAGTTGCTTCTGCTGTAAGAGTTTATCTTCAAATATTACTAACAATATCAGTTATCCTTACGTTTCCTTTATAAAAATCAGGTTTAAAATACACGTGAAGCACGAGCTGAAAGTGGACGTTTGTACAATTATACTAAAAATTGTTTTGCTCATTTAGAGGCTTATGCTTTTTGGGGTTAAAGAAGATTAGACTGAGATTCAGAGGAAATGATTATTATTAAATAGTGAAATATAAAGTAGCCTGCATGTGAGGCTCTGATAACTTTTATATTGAAACAGAGAAAAGTTTCATGAATAAATCAAAGACAGATGGCAAAGAGAAGCGGTGTGTCTGCAGGGCCAGAGATCAGACCATCCGTTTCTTTGAGAATGAAGTAAAATACTTATCATTTATAAAGCACACATCATTCTGAGCTAGACAAGTCAAAAAGAACAATAATTAGACTGATGCTGTCAAAATGGTGATCAGACTCGCAATAGGTTTATATCAGCCCGTTCTCATCCCAAGGCGTCATATACTGACGCTTTTGCCAAAGCATCTACATCCAACGCACATGGCACCCTTTAGCGTCAATATGAGACGCAGATATATATGGGCCAGAAGGCGCCTCCTAGTGGTCTAACCCTAACACTACCCCAGACCTAAACCTACCCATAACCGAAGCGTGTTATATTGACGCTAAAGGGTGCCATGTGCGTTGGATGTAGACGCTTTGGCAAAAGCGTCAGTATATGACGCCTTGGGATGAGAATGCGTTGTTTATATTTATACTTGGGAAACAAATCCATGCACACGTAAGCAGCGAGACTTCTTCAAATAACCATTTGATCCACAAATGTGCAATTTCACTGCAATGCATGAACCAGCTTTGAATGTATTTAAGTTAAAAACAACATTTTTGAGGCCAAATGGACACTTAATTACACAGGAGGCTTAAAGCGACAGTGAACATATTCAGAGCAACATCTCCAACATCTCAAGTTCATTCAAGAGCAAATTTAATGGCCATCTGCGTTCAGTCTCTTCACAACAGACTGACCAGAATGCTCTATCTTTGGATCATTAAAATACACACTAGCCAGCCAAAGATGCACTTAAGAAGAAAAACAAGATAATTTACATCTTGACCAGAAATTGAATTAGGTTGGAAGAAACGTCAGCAAGAATGATTCCAGGTACAGTATCAGCGGGTTTGTTGAACTTCTGTAATCTCCAAGGCATATTTGGATTAGCATTTGGATACTATAAATTTAGTGGGTCACTGAATTGGGTTATACACAAATATCAGACACTAGAGTATATGTGATATTTCTGTTTTTGTATAACAGCGAAAACCACATCTGATCTCAACTGAATTTTCAATATCAATCTGGGTCACTTGCATTCATTCATTTCATCCATGAAGATAAATATGGATCTGTTTGCACTCTATGAAATATTACACAAAAGTGATATAATTCTACTGTTCAAATGTTTAGGATCTGTAAGATAAAAAATATTTTATTTACCAAGGATGCATTGGTGCAAAGGGATGCAAAATGACAGTAAAACATTAAAAATGTTACAAAAGATTATATTTAAAATAAATGCTATATTAATTATATTAAATCAATATATTATATTCTATTAATTTTATATTAATCAAATAATCCTGGGAAATAATAATATAAATATAACAATAGTATAAAAAATATTTTTTAACATTGATAATAATCATAAATGTTTTTTTGAGCATCAAATCCTCATATTAGAGTGATTTCTGAAGGATCATGTGACTCTGAAGACTGGAGTAATGATGCTGAAAATTCAGCTTTGATCACAGGAATAAATTACACTTTACTATATATTCACATTGAAAACACTTATTTTAAAATTGTAATAATATTTTATTTATTTATTATTATTATTTACTGTATTTTTGATCAAATAAATGTAGCTTAGTGAGCAGAAGTGACATCTTTCAAAACATTAAAATTGACACAGTAGTGTATATTCATAAATACACTCACCGGCCACTTTATTAGGTACCCCATGCTAGTAACGGGTTGGACCCCCTTTTGCCTTCAGAACTGCCTCAATTCTTCGTGGCATAGATTCAACAAGGTGCTGGAAGCATTCCTCAGGGAGTTATGTCCATATTGACATGATGGCATCACACAGTTGCCGCAGATTTGTCGGCTGCACATCCATGATGCGAATCTCCCGTTCCACCACATCCCAAAGATGCTCTATTGAGTTGAGATCTGGTGACTGTGGAGGCCATTTTAGTACAGTGAACTCATTGTCATGTTCAAGAAACCAATTTGAAATGATTAGAGCTTTGTGATATGGTGGAAGTAGCCATCAGAGGATGGGTACATGGTGGCCATAAAGGGATGGACATGGTCAGAAACAATGCTCAGGTAGGCCGTGGCATTTAAACGATGCCCAATTGGCACTAAGGGGCCTAAAGTGTGCCAGGAAAACATCCCCCACACCATTACACCACCACCACCAGCCTGCACAGTGGTAACAAGGCATGATGGTTCCATGTTCTCATTCTGTTTACGCCAAATTCTGACTCTACCATCTGAATGTCTCAACAGAAATCGAGACTCATCAGACCAGGCAACATTTTTCCAGTCTTCAACTGTCCAATTTTGGTGAGCTCTTGCAAATTGTAGCCTCTTTTTCCTATTTGTAGTGGAGATGAGTGGTACCCGGTGGAGTCTTCTGCTGTTGTAGCCCATCCGCCTCAAGGTTGTGCGTGTTGTGGCTTCACAAATGCTTTGCTGCATACCTCGGTTGTAACGAGTGGTTATTTCAGTCACTGTTGCCCTTCTATCAGCTCGAACCAGTCTGGCCATTCTCCTCTGACCTCTGGCATCAACAAGGCATTTCCGCCCACAGAACTGCCGCTCACTGGATGTTTTTTCTTTTTCGGACCATTCTCTGTAAACCCTAGAGATGGTTGTGCGTGAAAATCCCAGTAGATTAGCAGTTTCTGAAATACTCAGACCAGCCCTTCTGGCACCAACAATCATGCCACGTTCAAAGTCACTCAAATCAACTTTCTTCCCCATACTGATGCTCGGTTTGAACTGCAGGAGATTGTCTTGACCATGTCTACATGCCTAAATGCACTGAGTTGCCGCCATGTGATTGGCTGCTTAGAAATTAAGTGTTAACGAGCAGTTGGACAGGTGTACCTAATAAAGTGGCCGGTGAGTATATCACATTAAATTAGGGGCCACTAAGACGACGGCGTTCTCTCTAAACAGACTTTAAAATAAAATATTTAAAATAAATTCAATTAAAGAAATATATATTTTCCAAAAAATAATAAATATAACAAATATACAATACAACTCAAATGTTGTGACACGACTTGGATGGTGAAAGTATATTAAAAGTATGTTAAAATGTTAATACTAATGCATACATAAAAAAGTACAAATCATAACATTTTATAACAAAATATACAATATACACAAAAATGCAATGTCATTGTCATTGTCAATGATGTTATGATGAACAAGCCAGTGTCAAGTGTGCTTGTTTAGTATTTAAAACATCCACTTTTAAAGAAATCAGAGCACTTTGCGGCCTGAACGTAGTTTGTATCATTGATTTCAATCATATATGGATTGTGAACACTTGCTTTGTTTTTGGCCAAACATCGGCAGACGTTACTAGGTCAAAGTTTAACTCTGAGTGATATCTGAAGTCCAGTAAGAGCTCAATCTGCAGTCTAGATCGCAGCTCTCGTGGTTAATGGAGGCGCTGGAGAAAACAGTCCGGCTCTCAGGAGACTTTGATCTACTCTGCTGCTCGGCCTTATTTAGTCTCAAACTAATGTGCCATTCTGTGCTGTTGTCTGGGGATCAGCAACATCTAATGCATCTTCCTAAGCGTTTCCCACCCATTCCATGCTGTGCTTCAAGCACATTTCCTCGAGCAAGGGTGGAGCAATGTGACAGAACCTCGTACAGTTACTTCAGGAATTTGATCTGTTAAAGCCTGATTTGTTTCCCCTTCCAACACGCGCTTCAAAAATGCATGGGTTTAGGCATTTAAACACTTAATGACACTGACAGCAACGTTTATTCGCATGCACCTTTAGGGCTATTTCCCTAAAGGACAAAGATGCACAAAATAAGTGCATGGAAAAATTGCACCAATGCAAAAGAGATGCAAAGCTTTAGCGAATTCGCCCTCAATATTTTTACACACTAAAAAAATCAAGCACAAATGAACCAACAAAAATGCTGTGCATCTGCAAGCCTCTAAATCTTAGCTCATCGCTTTAAAGGGGTCATAAATGCCATTTTTGTACAAGCTAATATGATTCTTTAGGGTCTAAATTAAAAGTTTGTAATATACTTTAATTAAAAATTCTCATTAGTATTGTAAGAAAACACTTATTTTAACTGGTCAAAAACAGCTCTGTTTTCAGCACGCCGTTTCAGTGCATATGCCTTTAAATGATAATGAGCTTTGCTGACTCCGCCTCTCTGTTCTGTGCGTACACCGTTTGTAACACAATAACCATAACGCATTGTTCATTATAAACGTGGGATTATGAATTATATTGAGAATGTCATACATAGAAAACATGCCGTAATGTACCCTGAGTGTAAACCTTAGACGCATTCATTGTGAAGCGTGCAGCTAGCGATTTGCAAAGATTAATATAAATATTAATATAAAGGTTATTAAAACGTTACACTCACTTCAGTTCTTCTGGAGGTTCAGCAGGAACACGAATATCTGGTACCGATCCTTTATTCAGGAGCAGCTTCTTAGCAAAACCAGCTTTATACTGACCCTCGTTTATAAAGCAGTCTGGTGAGAAATGATTCGGCAAACATGAGAGCATTGACGTTGCTCGTGGGGAATATTCCCTTCGAAAACAAAACTCAGCCACTGATTCAGCGTCTGACCAGCGATTCAACAATGACCGCGCCGGTCCGCACCGCGCAGACTATGATTGACAGCTGGCTCACGAGCGAGGGCGGGTCTGTGTTGAAACGCTGCTGTCAATCAACAACCGTGGGAGGGGCTTCCGAGCGTGTGACGTCACACGGTCGAACGGTTTGATTTGAGGCAGGGGAAAACATATAAGGAGATTAAAACAAAAACACTGGATGGATTTTTATCATTATATGATGGTTGTGTACAGGCACTGCCAACACACATTTCAGTACAATCAACTTGTAAAAGTGCAAGTACCATTATATGACCCCTTTAAAGTACACTTGAGTTTTACTTCTTCTTTTTTTTCTTTTTTTTTTTGGTGCAACAAAATTACCAGGTACATTTTTGCATTGCAGCAGAATTAAATATATTCACATGCACTGCAAATTAGCTCTCCACGGCCTGGAGGTGTTTAGTGGATAAACCTTAAAAAAGAGTCAAACTCTCCATGAGAGACCCAGCGATCCATCCAGAACCTGCCCTGCAGCTTAAGCGCTTCAATCGCACACACACGCCTCTTTTCTCGTGCCCACGTTTGTCCCTCGCTGGAAGGATCCAAAATAATGGCCAAGGGTTTCTTTGAGGCTAAAACGTACATCACATCTCACCGCTGTCACGATGGGAGAAACTCTGAATGCCAGTGTGAAGGAGAATTTCTGAGACATTCATTTTCTGTATGATGGAGGTCTAACAAAACAAAAAAATGGAGAAAATGATGATTCATACATCTCTGCATGAACACGAGCTCAAAAGAGCCTGTTCAGATGCAGCAGGTGGTCAAACTTATTTAAATGCATTCATTGCAATTGTAAAAAAAATATATATTGAAGTCCAAGATGAAGAAATTGAAATAGTTTTTGAGCATTTTGGATGCAGAATTATTCATTTATGTATGAGTGACACAATTGCCCTGCAGTAACGAGACAATGCAAACACCTGATTATTCTCTGTATTAATATTTTATGCTTAAAGTAGCTTTATTTCCACATAAGGCATCATCTGAATATTTAAAAGCACATTTTAAAAGACGCAGTATCATTCCTTTGTACAAATAAACCTTTTTTTTCTTTCTGAAGATGTGGTTCAAAAGGAAATTCTTTAAATTAAACAAAGTTGGAATTCACAGGACAGTCTCTGGCTTCTGCCAATACAATGCTTTATTTCTGCACAAAACCTCCAGTAATCTGCTTCTTTAAGCGATTTCTTATTCAGTGGCTCTCGCTGGAGAATTGCAGTTTTCACATGTAATTTTTCATCTCAGTATGAAACTTTACAAGAACAGATCTAAAAAAGTGCAATTTTCACAGATAATTCAACTCGGGTATAAGAGAGGCAGTAGGCACTATTGATTTTTTTTCATCCCAATAGTGCAAAAATAAAAACGAATATTACATACAGCACACAGTGAAAATGACATGGGCAACTAGATTTAGCACAGCATATAGGGTTTAAAGGTTGTATAAAACTTTTCGCATACTGTTTTTGTATCATAGACAAGACCGTAAACTATTATAAATGGAGAATGGTAGCTCTCTGCTCAGGCGCTGGCATTCTCAGCGCTGTCAAAATACATTATGCCATAAAAGTCTCGCTTTCGACACATCGACCAAACAGAAAAACGTATCATATAATTCATTTCTGCCATTTTTTTAAATATACAGATTGTACGATGCTTTCGGAAAACACACCCGAGTTGAATGGTGAACCTGAATGGTTGCTAGAATGTTCTGAATGGTTTCTAGAATGTTCTGAATGGTTTTTGAATGGTTTTTAGAATGTTCTGAATGGTTTCTAGAATGTTCTGAATGGTTTCTAGAATGTTCTGAATGGTTTCTAGAATGTTCTGAACGGTTGCTAGAATGTTCTGAATGGTTTCTAGAATGTTCTGAATGGTTTTTAGAATGTTCTGAATGGTTTCTAGAATGTTCTGAATGGTTTCTAGGTTGTTCTGAATGGTTTCTAGATTGTTCTGAATGGTTTCTAGAATGTTCTGAATGGTTTTTAGAATGTTCTGAATGGTTTCTAGAATGTTCTGAATGGTTTCTAGAATGTTCTGAATGGTTTCTAGAATGTTCTGAATGGTTTCTAGAATGTTCTGAATGGTTTCTAGATTGTTCTGAATGGTTTCTAGAATGTTCTGAATGGTTTTTAGAATGTTCTGAATGGTTTTTAGAATGTTCTGAATGGTTTCTAGATTGTTCTGAATGGTTTTTAGAATGTTCTGAATGGTTTCTAGAATGTTCTGAATGGTTGCTAGAATGTTCTGAATGGTTTCTAGAATGTTCTGAATGGTTGCTAGAATGTTCTGAATGGTTTTTAGAATGTTCTGAATGGTTTTTAGAATGTTCTGAATGGTTTCTAGAATGTTCTGAATGGTTTCTAGATTGTTCTGAATGGTTTCTAGAATGTTCTGAATGGTTTCTAGATTGTTCTGAATGGTTTCTAGAATGTTCTGAATGGTTTCTAGAATGTTCTGAATGGTTGCTAGAATGTTCTGAATGGTTTCTAGAATGTTCTGAATGGTTGCTAGAATGTTCTGAATGGTTTTTAGAATGTTCTGAATGGTTTTTAGAATGTTCTGAATGGTTTCTAGAATGTTCTGAATGGTTTCTAGAATGTTCTGAATGGTTTTTAGAATGTTCTGAATGGTTTCTAGATTGTTCTGAATGGTTTCTAGATTGTTCTGAATGGTTTCTAGAATGTTCTGAATGGTTTCTAGATTGTTCTGAATGGTTTCTAGAATGTTCTGAATGGTTTCTAGAATGTTCTGAATGGTTTCTAGAATGTTCTGAAAGGTTTCTAGATTGTTCTGAATGGTTTCTAGATTGTTCTGAATGGTTTCTAGATTGTTCTGAATGGTTTTTAGAATGTTCTGAATGGTTGCTAGAATGTTCTGAATGGTTGCTAGAATGCTCTGAATGGTTTCTAGGATTTTAATGGTCCCTACTCTCATCAGCCAATTATATTCTGGTCTACTGAATGTCTTGGAAGTCTGATCACATAATAAAGTAACAGCACTCCTCTCCTCAACAAATCATTTGTTAAAACACCACTCAGAGAAGCCTCAAAGAAACGTATGACCAATTCTTTGAATAGCACAATTTTTCATTCCCTTTTCTCTTTTTGTGACATGATTAACTCTTAATACAATCGTCTCCTTTCTCCTCTTTCCTGATACTTTCAGCTCCTGCATCCTCATTATCACACTCATCTTTCCTCATCTTTCCTCATCTCGAGTTCTGAGAGGTTTGCTTCTCCACTAACTCGACCAGCAGTGCTGTCAGATTGAGTCAACAGATGCAACGTGAGCAGACAAACACTCTGAAGCCCCAGCCAATCTGTCTGTTTGTCTGAGCGCTGAAAGAAACAGGAACACGCAGAGAGAGAGAGAGAGGAATAAAGAAGGGATTGAGGGAGAGAGAACGAGAAACAGGGTTTAAAGGACAGGAAAATGATGAATATGCAGACAGAAAGCTAGAACATTTCCAAACGGGCTAATCTGTGCAAGGAAAATGCAGAAGAGCAGAAGGGAAAGTGCTGTTTGTATGTGAAGAGACAGTCGCAGTGGGCGTTCACAGCCTGTTTTGTCTCTCTCTTAGGCCTTTTTCATTACATTCCCCAGGTTCTCATTCGCTATGTGTGTTTATGCTGACAGCTCCAGTATTTCGGGCCCTGCCGAAGGGGCCGTAGACATGCTTGACGTGCCGTTTGTCATTCGATTGGCCAGCAGCGACGGGCTCAGGCAGATGCTGAAACTGACCTTCTTTCAGGCAATATGATTCAGTTACGCAACGCACACGACTGTGGGGTGACACAGTTAGTAGAAGAACAAACTACAACCAGAATATTCAAGCAGTAACTTGAATTTAAAGAAGCAGCATGTCATTTCAAAGTTGTAGCAAAGAAAACGGGCCCTATTTAACGATTTTAAAGTTTAAAGTGCAGGGCGCAAGTGCACTTAGGTCGTGTCCGAATCTCCTTTTGCTAGTTTAATAATGGGACAAATGGTCGGCGTGTGGTCTAAAAGGGTTGTCTCTATTATCTTAATGTTTAATGGGTGTGTTTTGGGTGTAACGTGCAATAAACCAATCAGAGTTTCATCTCCCATTCCCTTTAAAAGCCAGTCGCGCTCGAGCCATGGCGTATTCGCTATTTACACGATGGAATTTTCAAGCGAAAAAACTGGACGCTTCTCCAGAGAGCAAACGGATCTGCTCGTGCGCGAGGTTAAAGCTTAAGTTTAGACCTACGGGATAAGCCGGATTCCACCATATCTATTTATATATATATATTTTATATTGTAATCCTTTTATTTTTATATTTGGCATGTTTTGTGTGCTGCTGCGCATCCCTGTGTGTTTAATAAGCAGAGTATACGCGCGTCGTGGACCCGCGTAATATAGACCAATTTTCAGTTGGTAAACATGGTGACGTTTTTATGTGGGCGGAGCTTAGGTGGTGGCAGAACAATCCCTCTGGCCGCTTCACTAACGTAAAGTCTGCAAGTTTTGTTAGCTTGTTTTTAACAATGACTGGAGAAAATCCGATTTTATTTTAATGTGCAAGGCCACTCACTGTCCACGATTGTTATTTGCAAAAGTTAATTTTAACGGACAGAACCAGATTGGCCGACCCGTACTGTAGCCTACACGGTGGACGATCTGACAGGATTAACGTTAACGCTACCTCCGGTTGAGTGTCCTGACTTCTACACCTACCTGATAGAGAAACGGGGGGCATATAAATCTTTAGATGCCTATAACTATGTGCTGAATGGTCAAGTACAAGACTTGTGTGGTACGATCCGCAGTTCTGCCTAGCCAGCACCATGAAGACGACAATGTAAAGAGTGACATTACGGTGCAATTTTAATGAGGTGAATATTTTCTAGAAATAAAAAGTTGCAGATAAAGCATATTAATTTTTCATTGATTCTTGCACCCAACAACAGAACAAGATGACATTTAATAATAAGAAGAATAATTTAAGATCCTTATTTTGTAGCCGAATCTGTGCTGGTTTGTATTTGCCGCCTCCAGTTTTCCCTTTGTTCTGCCACCAGCTAGCGCCGTGACGCAACTGTGACGTCGGCTGGCAATTGGTCTATAGGCGCACATTACTAATGTACTCTTTAAATAACAAACTGCGCCTGAACACACACCTCGTTTTCAGACCAGCAGTTCATGGGCGCACAAATGGGCGCAAATGCATTTGCCATTTAAACAACGTGGCGGAGGACGTGAAAATGAGAACTGCGTCAGGCTGGAACTAGCATTGCAAACTTGCGTCGCGCCTGGCGCTGCATTGCATTGTATGATAGGGCCCTATGACTGTTTCCCTATGACTATTTTCACAAACAACCCTGTTCCCTGTCTGTCATTGGTCAGTCAAACAGATAGCTCCGCCCCCTAACTCACACCATTGGTTGAGCAGCTTTTGGGTCGCAGATAAACGTTCAACTTTTGATGAAGATAAACAACCAATAACTGACTTAACGTGTCTCTGAACACACCAGAGACGATTTGAACATACATACAATTACACAATACCGTTAATTACCAACCATTAGAGCATTGAAATCAACAAGCAATGGCCTAAATCTGCCACTGATGGATGCTTTAAAGTTTAAATAACCCTTAACATGCACTAATTTGTTTTCCTACCCAATACAATTTCACCATATTTCCAAACATTTTCCACACAAACATTAGACTATTAATTATTATTAGGGTTGTCATTTGATCAAAAATAATTAATTGTGCATATTGTTAACTAAAACATAAGTTTCATCAATTGAAATAAAGCTGAAATGAAATAAAATGTAAACCTTAGATTAAAAACTTTCTTAAACTTTAAAAAACCTAAAACAAAAATTAAATGTTTTGCCTTGGCAACTAACTGAAATGAAAATTGTAGATAGAATTAAAGTTAAAGTTATAACATATACAAATAAAAGCTAATTAAAATGATTACTAAATAATACTATATTATTAGTGCTGTCAAATCGATTAATCACGATTAATCGCATCTATCATAAAAGTTTGTAAATATATGTGTGTGTGTGTATATATATATTAATTAACAAACTTAGATACGACGATTAATCACGATTAATCGATTTGACAGCACTGAATATTATATAAATAATACCAAAATAACAGATTTTAAAATAAAGCATAAGAAAAATAAAGCATTTACTATAAAGCAAAACAAATGCTTAGGTGATATTTCACATTCACATACAAATTGAATGCCTTTAAAAATACTGAATTAATACAAACACTTATCGCATTAATACTCAAAAGTTAATAAGCAGCCTTAATTAGTCTAATCTCTTCCTCAAAGTGTAACAGACACAACCCAGATAAGTTGGCCTTAGAAATGACCAGCACAAATCCATTCATCAAACACAGGCCTGTGGGAGAGAGTTTATTACTGTTAGTGTGAAGCTGCTTTTAACTCATCGTCTAATCTTTAAATAATCTCCCTTCAAGTCACTGAGCTCAAAATCCACACATGAGAGCTGAAACTCGACTAAAAGCTTGATAGACTCTCAAGAGGAGAATACCAGCCAAACTCTGTTTTTATTTCCCAAAACTCAATGTTGTACTTAGCAGCCGTGCTCCAGTTTGACACCAACAGCTCACTGAGATGCTTTATGATGTAGTGTAATTCGATTTCTAAATATACTGAGAAGCTTCACATGTGCAAAACTGACCCCAATGTGGTATCAGGTTCCTCCTTTAAAGTCCCCCTGTGGTGAAAATCCAGCTTTTAATATAGTTTATGTGTCTATGTGGTGTTTTTAATACGCTTTAAGACACACCATGTGTATGTTCATAAGTTGACAGCATTGCTGAGTATTTTCTGCTTAAAACTGCAGTGAACCAAAGACAGTCTCAAAAACACGGTTTGAAATCGCTGGTGTTTCTGACGTCACAAACGACCTTGTAACCAATCAGATCAACGTGTGATCGTCAACCAGTGGATCTCTGAGCTGAGTGAGTGAGGAGGCGGGGCTCATTTGCATATTCATAGAACCGCGTATACTAAATGAGGCGAGGGTGTCGAGTTACATTCAAGATATTTTAAGGCACGAAGAATTTTTTTCACGGAAAAACGTTTAAGCGTCATTTCGGTGAGTTTTAGGGGATAAAATTATTGACAACACGGGGACTTTAATGCAAGTCCCACCGGTTTTCTCATCTGGCAGATAAAAATTGTGCATTCGATTGCTTAGTCAAACAAGTTAAATGGCAAATATACACATAATGTCAGGGGTTTGTTCAAATCACTGACACAAACTCACTATGAGATAACTGCCTTATCAAAGCCCAGTAATTATGGTTTCACAGCACATACGCAGGCTCTTATTCTCTCTGACGCTCTTATATTCTCCCACTCCACTTCTCTTTCTATTTCTCTCTGTCCTTGGCAGTGATGATTGCAGTGGCAAGAAGGTAATTGGCATTCGGGAACAATGGTAATGACCTCTGAAAGGACTCGTGCTGTCCCAGTGACAGCCACTCATTTCTGATTTGTTTGGACAGCGCATGATTCTGTTCATTTCGCCCTCTCTCTCTCCGCATGCATTAAAGTCCTTTTGAAGAATAAACAGGGTTTCGTGACACTGGCTCTGGCACAGAGGAACCAGCGGGGCTCAAACTCTCAAAGATATCATGCATTCTGCATGAAATCAAAAGTTTTGTTTTTTGCAACTGGCTATATTAGCATTTCCAGAAACAACGCTGAAAAATGTTTGGTGTAGAAACAATTTTCACTTCGAAATTGCTAGTCAATTTCACAAACAATTTCAAAGAAATGGCAAGTAACACAAGTTTTGAAGTAGAAAACTGGAATAGTAGTTTCTAGTAAAATCATAATCAAACAACTTCCATTCAGTATACATATTAAAATAAGACATATCTAATATAAAATATTGCATATCTAATATATCACAATTATATCCCTTAGATAGCAATGAAAAGGCAATTAAAGATACCAATCTGCAATCATGTCTGAGATCAGCAGGTTTGATTTGTGAATTGTGAAATGCATGAATTTGATCAAATGTAAATATTTAATGCAATGTGAGTTGCTCTGAATTAAAGCTCAGCCTAATGCATAAATGTTGAGATCTTAATATGAAATAATTACTTACATGATGGAATGATCTGAGCTGCAATTCACATTCATTTTTTTGATGCATTAGTGTCTTTTTTATTTCTTTTTAAGGAATGTTATATAATGTTGACATTTGAACTCATGAGCTATAATAGAGCAATACAATCTTCTATTGTTTTATTACTTTTCTTTCAAATTCATGCATGCCCAGAGAGATTGTTAACCAATGCATCAGGTTATTTTCGCAAAAGTTTTATTTACAGAGAAATAAATTGCTTTTCGACTTGTGGTTAAACCGCTGTGTGAAAGTAACAAGAGAAACCTTTTAAATGTGATGCAGCCAAAGGTCAGATTCACACTCACCGTTTTTGTCAGCTCTGCGGAAAATCTGTGAAGAGATGAAGATGAAAAAACAGTCAATGACAGTTTATCAACGTGAGCAGCATTCAGAAGCATTGAGGATTGATGGAAATAAAAAGTGGAGAGCAATGTTAAACATAATTTGGCATTTAATGAACTTCCCCTTTAGAGCTTCATGGTGTTCTCTCTTCAACACTGATGGAACGTGACATTACATCTGAGATTCCCCTTTATAAAGCCTGTTAGTCACATAAACAAACTACACATCATCTCAAAAACCATGCAAAATACACACACCCTCTCTCTCTCTGTCTCTCTGTCTCTCGCTCTACTTTTGACCTCTATAATCATAGACTTTCACTAGGAGGGAGCTGAGGTGCATCCTGGGATGCTTTTTAATAATACTGGAGGAACACGCATGCTGCACACTTGATGATGCTTTTACTTCACTATTCGTGCCAAGTAATTCATAAAAGTGTACAGTTCAAAAGTTTTTGGTCGGTCAGATCTTAAAAATGTCTCTTCTGCTCCTCAAGGCTGCATTTCTTTGAATAAAAATACAGTAAAAACAGTAATATTGTGAAATAATATTACAATTTAAAATAGCTGTTTTCTATGTGAATATATTGCAAACTGTAATTTATTCCTGTGATCAAAGCTGTATTTTCAGCATTATTACTCCAGTCTTCAGTGTCACATGATCCTTCAGAAATCACTCTAATATGATGATCTGATGCTCAAGAAACATTTAAGATTATTATCAATGTTGAAAACAGTTGTGCTGCTTAATATTTATGTGGAAACATTATACATGTCTTAACTTGGTCAGTTGAATGCATCCTTGCTGTATAAAAGCATGCATTTCTTTCAAAAAATATTTCTGAGCCTAAACTTTTGAACGCTTGTTGCTCTGTTCAGCAGAATCCTTTTGGTCAAAACATTTTTAAGAGTATGTGAGAACCATAAATTCTGGTACTCTGGATCATAACAGAGAAAATGGTTGCTATATTCTCAAGGGCAACTAATCCTCTCATCCGGCAAAGTCTCTGAAGTGTTTTTTGTCCTTCCTCCACTGGCTCTTCAGGCCCAAACATATCACACTGTGAAGGCTTGAGACTCATCTGAGAAGATTTCTGAACAGTTTGCCTTGGTGTTGACAGTACAATCATCCAGTGGCTAAACTCGGCTCATTCACACATGGACGGGGTCGGCACCCTGTTATAGTTTTTATTTGACTCCTCAAGTGCTTTAAACACCATCTGGCCTTCACTTCTGATGGGCAAAAGTTACTGTCAATACAAGTCGAGTCAATTTACGATCCTCAGTCTTCACTTATAACACGTACGTACCTCAGGTCTCTGATTATTGGGTGATTATAGGGTGTATGAGTGAACATAAAGAGGTGTATTAAAGGGTGTGTACATGTGTCTGATATATTTCTACAACACAGACCCATGTGTTTTTACAGAATAAAAGGTTCTGGGCCAGAAAAATGGGCCCGAATCCTTTCTTGTTGCACCTCACAGTTACTTTACATTTATCTCACCTGTCCATCTGAAAAAAAAGAGATAATAATTGCATATGTGGATCCATAAAGAGCCGTTAACATCCATGTAACCTTTCCAAACGCAAAATATTCTTTATAGTGGAAAAAGGTTTCTCAGATTGTTAAATGTTCTTCACACTAAGATCTTTTCAGAACTGATCACTGAAAAGTTCTTCTTTGGGCAACTAAAATTATTCTTCTATGGCATCTATTAAGTTGTACAACAACAACACAGCTAAATATGAATACAAGCCAGACTGCTTGTTTTCATTTACAGATTTAAAAGTCAAACCTTTTCAGCAAGTATAGAAAACATTTCTAAGATTTCATTCTTTTTTTCCTCATTAGCAGGTTTTTATGCTTAATTTTTTATTTAATAGCTTATTTTTACAAAGTCATTCCTCTGCTATTTACGTCTTTTATGTAGCTCTGGTCTATAAGTGCCACTGAGAGCTGAATTTCTCCTCTGGGATCTACTACATCTAAGTCGTCAGGCTAATTTATTATATCTGATAAAACACAGCTGTAAGTGTTCAAAATATACAGCAAAACAACGGAGAATCGGAGAGTGTCACCTTCAGACGAACTACTCAGTTATTTTCTTTTTAGGCCTCAGTATTGACAACATTTATACATGCAGTTTCTGTGCAAAATAGATGTATTTTAGATCTTTAGATACTCTTTTTTAATTTAAAGGAAAAGTTACGTGAAAATAAAAGAAGCTTCGAAATTTAAGTTCATGTACAGATAAAAAAAAGTGCTTTTTTGCTCTAAAGTGGTCACAATGAACAGTTGGAAAAGTATGGAAGCTTTTTTCTGCCACTGAATAAAAAATAAAAAAGGTAATTGTAACTTTTTATCTCACAATTTTGACATTTTTTCTCGCAATTGTGAGTTTACATCTTGCAATTCTGCCTTTTTTCCTCAGAATTAGATGATATAAACTCGCAATTGTGAGTTATAAGGTCATTATTGCGAGTAATAATCACAATTGTGTCTTATAAAGTCAGAAATGGGTGCTATAAACTTGCAATGGCATGTTATAAAGTCAGAAATGGGTGATATAAACTCGCAGTGACGTGTTATAAAGTCAGAAATGGGTGATATAAACATGCAATGGCGTGTTGTAAAGTCAGAATTGCGTGATATAAACTCGCAGTTGTGAGTTATAAGGTCATTATTGCGAGTAATAATCACAATTGTATGTTATAAAGTCAGAAATGGGTGATATAAACATGCAATGGCGTGTTGTAAAGTCAGAATTGCGTGATATAAACTCCCAGTTGCGTGTTATAAAGTCAGAAAATCAGAATTGTGAGATAAAAACTCACTGAAGCTGAATGAAGATCCCAATTTTCTTTTTCTTTTGTGAAAATAAGAAAATAAAATGTTCATTATTGGATAAACTATCCTTTAACATTCCTGGAACAAATGTGCATTTTCACATCCATCCATCCATCCATCCATCTTCATCCGCTTATCCGGGATCGGGTCGCGGGGGCAGCCGTTCCAGCATGGGACCCCAAACTTCTCTTTCCCGAGCCACATTAACCAGCTCTGACTGGGGGATCCCAAGGCGTTCCCAGGCCAGTGTGGAGATATAATTTCTCCACCTAGTCCTGGGTCTTCCCCGAGGTCTCCTCCCAGCTGGACGTGCCTGAAACACCTCCCTAGGGAGGCGTCCAGGAGGCATCCTTACCAGATGCCCAAACCACCTCAACTGGCTCCTTTCGACGCAAAGGAGCAGTGGCTCTACTCTGAGCTCCTCGCGGATGGCCGAGCTTCTCACCCTATCTCTAAGGGAGACACCAGCCACCCGCCTGAGAAAACCCATTTCGGCCGCTTGTACCCGCGATCTCGTTCTTTCGGTCATGACCCAGCCTTCATGACCATAGGTGAGGGTAGGAACAAAGATTGACCGGTAGATCGAGAGCTTTGCCTTACGGCTCAGCTCTCTTTTCGTCACAACAGTGCGGTAAAGCGAGTGCAATACCGCCCCCGCTGCTCCGATTCTCCGGCCAATCTCCTGCTCCAATCTCCCCTCACTCGTGAACAAGACCCCGAGGTACTTAAACTCCTTCACTTGGGGTAAGAGCTCATTCCCTACCTGGAGTTGGCATTCCACCGGTTTCCTGCTGAGAACCATGGCCTCAGATTTAGAGGTGCTAATCCTCATCCCAACCGCTTCGCACTCTGCTGCGAACCGATCCAGTGAGAGCTGAAGGTCACGGACCGATGATGCCATCAGGACCACATCATCCGCAAAAAGCAGTGACGAGATCCCAAGCCCACCGAACCGCAACCCCTCCCCACCACGACTACGCCTCGATATCCTGTCCATGAATATCACAAACAGGATTGGTGACAAAGCGCAGCCCTGGCGAAGGCCAACCCTCACCTGGAAAGAGTCCGACTTACTGCCGAGTACTCGGACACAGCTCTCGCTTTGGATGTACAGGGATTGGATAGCCCTGAGAAGGGGCCCCCTCACCCCATACTCCCGCAGCACATCCCACAGTATCTCCCGGGGGACCCGGTCATATGCCTTCTCCAGATCCACAAAACACATGTAGACTGGATGGGCATACTCCCAAGCCCACTCCAGGATCCTTGTGAGAGTAAAGAGCTGGTCCGTTGTTCCACGGCCGGGACGAAAACCGCATTGTTCCTCTTCAATCCGAGGTTCGACTATCGGCCGAACCCTCCTTTCCAGCACCTTGGAGTAGACTTTACCAGGGAGGCTGAGAAGTGTGATACCCCTGTAATTGGCACACACTCTCTGGTTTCCCTTTTTGAACAGGGGAACCACCACCCCAGTCTGCCACTCCTTGGGCACTGTACCCGACTTCCACGCAATGTTAAAGAGACGTGTCATCCAAGACAGCCCCTCCACATTCAAAACTTTTAGCATTTCTGGGCGGATCTCATCAATCCCTGGGGCTTTGCCACTGTGTAGTTGTTTGACTACCTCAGTGACCTCCACCAGGGAAATTGATGAGAATCCCCCATCCGCTTCCAGCTCTGCCTCTACTAGAGAGGGCGTGTCAGTCGGATTTAGGAGTTCCTCAAAGTGTTCTTTCCACCGCCCAATTACCTCCTCAGTTGAGGTCAACAGAGTCCCATCCTTACTGTAAACAGCTTGGATGGTTCCCCGCTTCCCCCTCCTGAGGTGGCGGACAGTTCTCCAGAAGCACTTTGGTGCCGACCGAAAGTCCTTCTCCATGTCTTCTCCGAACTTCTCCCACACCCGCTGCTTTGCTTCTGCCACAGCAGAGGCTGCAGCCCTTCGGGCCTGTCGGTACCTTGCAACCGCCTCCGGAGTCTTCCGGGACAACAAATCCCAGAAGGCCTCCTTCTTCAGTCGGACGGCTTCCCTGACCACCGGTGTCCACCACGGTGTTCGAGGGTTACCGCCCCTTGAGGCACCTAAGACCTTGAGACCACAAGCTCCCGCTGCAGCTTCCGCAATAGAAGCTTTGAACATTGCCCACTCAGGTTCAATGTCCCCAACCTCCACAGGGATGCCAGAAAAGCTCTGCCGGAGGTGTGAGTTGAAAATCTCGCGGACAGGGGTCTCCTCCAGACGTTCCCAGTTCACCCGCACTACCCGTTTGGGCTTACCGGGTCTGTCTAGATTCTTCCCCCACCCCCTGACCCAACTCACTACCAGGTGGTGATCAGTTGACAGCTCCGCCCCTCTCTTCACCCGAGTGTCCGACACATGCGGCCTCAAATCAGATGAAACGATTACAAAATCGATCATCGATCTTCGGCCTAGGGTACTTTGGTACCACGTACACTTATGAGCATCCTTATGTTCGAACATGGTGTTCGTTATAGACAATCCATGACTAGCACAGAAATCTAACAACAAACACCCACTCGAGTTCAGATCAGGGGGGCCGTTCCTCCCAATCACGCCTCTCCAGGTATCTCCATCATTGCCCACGTGCGCATTGAAGTCTCCCAGTAGAACTATGGAGTCCCCTACTGGAGCCCCATACAGAACTCCATTCAGGGTCTCCAAGAAGGCCGAATACTCTGAACTGCTATTTGGTGCATATGCACAAACAACAGTCAGAGTTTTCCCCCCCACAATCCGAAGGCGTAGGGAGGCGACCCTCTCGTTCACCGGGGTAAACTCCAATGTAGTGGCGCTCAGCCGGGGGCTTGTGAGTATCCCCACACCCGCCCGGCGCCTCACACCCTGGGCAACTCCAGAGAAGAATAGGGTCCATCCCCTATCCAGGAGTACGGTTCCAGAACCGAGACTGTGCGTGGAGGTCAGCCCCACCAGATCTAACTGGTAGCGCTCCATCTCCCGCACAAGTTCCGGCTCCTTCCCCCACAGAGAGGTGACGTTCCACGTCCCCAGAGCCAGCCTCTGCCGCCCGGGTCTGGTCCGCTGAGGCCCCTGACCTTCACCGCCACCCTTGTGACAGCGCACCCGACCCCTATGGATCTTCCCATGGATGGTGGGTCCAAAGGATGGAGAGGGGGGTGCCACGTTGCTGTTTCGGGCTGTGCCCGGCCGGGCTCCGTGGCAAACCCGGCCACCAGGCGCTCGCCGGCGAGCCCTCCCTCTGGGCCTGGCTCCAGATGGGGGCCCCGGGCTTCCTCCGGGCAGGGTCTCTTCTCCTCTTCCTCGTTTCTTCATAAGGGTCTTTATGAACCATTCTTAGTCTGGCCCCTCACCTGGAACCACTTTGCCTTGGGAGACCCTACCAGGAGCACTAGGCTCCAGACAACACAGCCTCCAGGCTCACAGGGGCACCCAAACCTCTCCACCACGGTAAGGTGATGGTTCCCGGAGAGGTTGCCTTACGCTGCATTTTCACAATCTTATTAAAATACAAACAACTTTAAAACACAGCTAACTGGCTTGCACAATTAAAATGTCATTCAGACAAATGGAATTTACTAAAACCAATAGTGGGATTTTCATTTGGCTGAGAGCCACGCATTCAAACCAGCGCTGACTAATCTCTTCAGAGAAGATTCATCTAAGCAAAACGACACCCAGATGGAGATTAAAAGGTGAAATACACTCGCTTTATGAAGAGCAGGCTGCATGTCTGTTGATTCTTCAGCTTTATACTACACAATAATGTTTGTAAAAGCCAGATGTGCAATAGTGCATTGCCAAAAGATAAGTGCAGGATAATGCATCATTAACAATGTCCTTTAAAGGTCATCTGAGCTTCATGCCGAGAGATCGTTTCCAATGGCTCTCTGGCAGGTGTTGAGTCAGTGGGGAGACACGAGTCCTACCGACTCCGTTCACTAGAAAGAGAACAAACGACTCACAATGCACAATATCAGTTGAGTCACGCTTTATAAATAGGCCTGACAGCATCTTAGTTAATCCAAATCTCTTTTTCCTTCAGAACCCACGGTTCAGTATCAGCACACAAGAGCTTCAAACGCGGGCCGAGGGAATTATAAGGAGCTGTTCGCTCTTCTCCTGTCAGTCGGCTTTAGAAATTTCGAAGATACAGATTCGGGAAAGATGATTAGAAATGATCGCCTCGGGGAGCGAACGCATACCTCCCACAAACACAACCTCTCTGTCCGTCGTGGTGCGTGAAGAGATATTTTAACACGAGTCACACTGTCTGTTTTAATGACAAAAGCTGCTCTTAATCTAATTCAATGTTTTCATTAGTACCTCATTTATTTCAATATGGGTCAGTGATCACTAGGGGAAATATTTTTTTTACTTAAAAATGCGTACTTTGCGTTTGATAAGTCAAGCATCACTTTTACTACTCCTATAAAAACACTCTAGAATCATTTTTGCATAGACAAGCACCAAAATCTCCATTTTGGTGATGTTGTACTAATATGAGAAAAGGCTCATATTTAATTTCATGCATAATTCTACATCCTGAAGATAGATGATCTGAAATCAAATGCAAGGCAAAAGACAGCAACATTAACCATCGTCTCTTCAATTAAACGTCGAAACAGAATGGAAATTTGAGTGAATCGCATGCTGAGAAGAGATTAAATCCTTCAAGATTAATCATGAGGCCCATCAGAACTGTCAGAACGCGTCTCTGTTATTTCTGCGATGATCAAAGACACACAAGATCCCGCTAAAGGAGGAAAGCGTAAGACACAAACACGATATTTTGACTTTTTTGTATCTCCCAATGGCACAGATTTAAGCTCTTAATTTAAGACAACAAGAGTGCTTGAAAAGCATGTAAAGTCCACATGAAATGTCTGCAACCCATAATGTGACGTGTAAGAGCACTTTAAAGAAAGAAAATGTAGGACAGGACTTGATTTAATCCATCTGGAATTGATTGGATCAAGAAAAGTGGGCATTTTATACTGCGGTTTGCAATGGAAGATCAATTTGACCTTGAAAGCATCTCCTATATCATCCTAATGGTGATGCTTCTTTTTCAAATCAATCATTATCAGTCTATATTATTATTATTAATCTATATTATTTCCGTTAACTATTGTCAAAGATTTTAGAAACCGTGCATCAACTAACAGCAGCCTAAAACGATTGATAGTACTTGGCTACTGGTTAACATACTGTCAACCAAAAAGAGGCAGAGCGAATTAAAGTGCTTATCAGAATATTACTAAGTATGTGAGTAATATAGCCGTTCGTGAAGATCAAAGTGCACGACAAATAAAGTTATTGTCTCCTAAAAGAAAGAATCAATTCTGAACTGCTGAAACGAGTCGTCAGCATTTCCAGTCTCACTTCCGCAACATGAAGGAATCAACTAGCTAGTCACGACTGTTTCCCGAAACCATATTGTCGCAAAGTGGTCGTTCAACCACGTTAGTTTAAGACGTCACACACGTGATGGAGTAATAACTTATTTTAATGAAACTGTTTGAGATCGAATCAACGCTTGATGTTTTGATATAAATTACAGACATGCATCTGAGGAATATTTCTCATTTTTCTCTGTTATTTCGCTTTATTTCCAGATTCAATCATAGACTCGTTCTTACATAGTAGAGCACGTTCGCACATGCGCAGTCTTCATAAACGCTGCTTTAAATCTCTTGACAAACTCAAAGACTTAAATGACATTTGTATGTATTCTAAATAAAGACACAGGTTGCACTGAATGTCAGCTTGCTTATTTTGCTCAAGATAAGGATTTATTAAGTCCACATGTCATGCAATCTAGAAACTGCTTCTAACCACAGCTCGAGATCTGTCGCTCAAACACACACCTCTGCGAATGTTTGTTGGAACGATGGTTTCGGGAAACACCGACTCGTTGAACTGCTGATAACGACGGAACATGCGACCATACTTGGCTAACGATGCTTTCGGGAAACGCACCCCAGGTTTGTAATGAATTTGCATACATAATGCCAGTCTATGGTTTTCATTGGCTGCCCGCGAACACTAGTTGCCCCGCCCCCAAACACTAGTTGTAGCTGAGACTGGAAGAATTTGGTTTGTGTTGTCGAGAAGATGCCGTTTTCTGTGCTGGGAATGAAAATAATGAGTATACTCATGCTGGAATTGATACGGTAAAACCAATGCCACCGTTTCCGACTCACACTGTAAGCGGTAGACCAATCACAACAGACTAGGCCATCTGACCAATCAGAGCAGAGCAGGCTCACGGAAAGGAGGGGTTTCGAGACACTGAATCTTCGAACGAACCGTTTCAGACTCTTTGAGAAATGAGGTGATGTGCAATTAGTGCTTTTTTTGACCTTTAATGCATGTACATATTGTAGGAGACTCAAACATGACATTAGCCACTTTTAAAATAGCATAAAAGGGGCACTTTAATACTTTTAGATTAAAGATTGCACTAATGAATCAAGCTAAATAAGACCAGGAACATGTGTTAAATGGTCCATTTTGATTTCAGGTTGAATTTAAAGACAAAAAAAATACGAGCACACACACACACTTCACCTCTGTTGTCAGACCCCCTCTATGACAGCTTAACCCTGCTGAGAGAACATCTGCAACTTTTTATCTGTCTCTAACAGCCCTAAACGAATGTGTGTTCCTGAATATACCGTCACATTGACTCTACATTAAACATCAACAAAACAATAAACATTAAAAAGACAGATGAAATACAGGAGCATTTTTATAAGAATGCAATGCGATATTGACGAGACCCTTGATTATATTTGAACTACAATCAGATTTCTAAATTAATAAAAATCTATTTGATTATGATTATGAATTCTGATCAAAATCCAGGTTTGTGCTTAAAATGTATATGAGCACAAAAAGCAAACAAAATCTATCTAACCATTAAGAGAATATATCACATTGCATTTTAGAAAAGAAGGAAATCATGACAATCAATTCCCATATGATTCACCAGCGGCTGCTGCAATTGTTTAATTGTAAAGCATAAATGCACAAAATCATCAAAACCATTAAGCACAAATGGCAATTGCAGGGAGTCACAAAAAAGGCATTCTATTTAGAATAAATTCCAATAAATTAAAACAGATGGCATGTTATGTTCATTCGTAGCCACATGCTATGTTACATATGTATTAGGCCTATTTAAATATGCAAATGAGCTATATACAGTAGTACATCTAATGTACAAGGGAAGAGTGAAAATGAGACATGTCAATGCAAGTGGAATTTTTTTGTTAATGATTGTGCTTCACAATAAGCACATAAGCTAAATGCATGCATCCACTGCATTATTAACTCCCCAAACTGCCTAACAATCAATGCTTTATAGCATAACCTATTTCAAGACTATACATTTTTACATGTGCAAAACCTTCTCTCTCTCCCTCTCTGTCCTAGAAGTGACACCGTGACTTGTGTTCTGTTAATTCTGAGGTTCAAGGTGAATGTTTGCATGGTGACCTATCGGTGGGCTCATTGACCGAATATTTGTCTACTTACATCGTGAAAGATGGACAGTCCGTGGACGGAATCCTGCATCTGGTGCTGCTGCAGTTTGGAGCGGAGATGCTCGCGTTTCGCAGACTGAAGACACATCGTGATCATTTCGGTGCACGCCAACATCTTTAAACGAGCTGATCAAGAATTTAGAAAGAAAATATGCACTTAATGACCCCGATAAATATGCAGATCTCCGAGTGAATGAGATCGGAACTGGTGTGTGAGTAATCTTCTGGACGAATGCTGCTGCTGATGCTGAGAGGATGGAATACTAGTGAACGCCTAAGAATCGTTCACTTGATCGAATCTGTTCGTTTGAATGATTTGAACGAATCGATTCGAAAAGCGCGTGCGAATTGGTCTGTAAGGGAAATTGGCCTTTTTTTGGTAATGTTATGTAAATTAGTCTACATAAAGCGGACTGGAAAGGATTTCACATCTATTCTGTACCTGTCATTTGGATTTCGGACCATTTTCTTCCCACTTTCAAAATAGTGGGAAGAAAACATCCGAAATAGACATTTAAATGTTCGTTTTATTACACGTTTATCTATTTGCATCTGTAGACTTCAATTAGGCTACAATACATATAGGGTAGGTTGGGGCAAGATGAACATTGACATTGTATTATGTTGAATATTAACGCTTTTTTGTCTATTTCTTGATGGGGGATTTGTGGATTCATCAATGTTTTTGGATTTGTGGGGTAAAAGTTATAGTTTTTATTTAGAAGTAAAAAGATAAAATTAGACCCTTGGGGTAAATCGGCCACCCAGATTTAACACAGAAGGCAAGTAGTTTCTAGTGATATTATTTTGAAATTTAATATTTATTGTAATTAATGGGGTTATTATTCAGTATTTTCATGAGTAAGATGCATATTTCAGACATCTTCGCTTTCATTAAAACCTAAGTTAGTCGAGTGAAACCATTACATTTGCATACTTGCTATTATTACATATCTTCAATTCAAATATGGGCAATTAAATGGGTAAAAATTCATTCATGTCTGTATAATTTTACCTTTCAGATGAATCTCTTTCACTGTGATTCTGCTTTGTCTGTCATCGGTTATTAAAATATTATCAACTAAAGTGTCAAAATAAAATGTTAAATACAACAGTTTCTTTAGTATTTTACTTTATTGACACTTATTTAAATATTTAATATTAATAAGAATGATATCAAAAGTAATTTATACATTCTGTAAAAGTTTATCCAGTATGGGCCATCTTACCCCTCTTTTAATATTTTACATTTTGTAGGCTAATATAAAAACTAAATTAGCAAATGTTCATATTTATTTCCTAGTAATACATTAGCTGATGCATCATCATCCAGAACATGCTAAACATTTAGCAGCACTTAGGCTACATGCACAAAACTTTACAATTATATTCCTTTTCATATTCTTCTGAAGGTTTGTATGGCTTTGTTCGTATATCATTCGCCTGATTTATATATGAAGACTTCAGATGCAAAAGCCTCTAAGTGCCATCTGCAATTATCTTCTAAAAAGAACATTTTTATCAATCTCGTATATTTAGATTCAGTAATTTCACTTTAATGACAATTAATAGGTCATTTCCATTGCCGTTAAAGTGAAATAACTGAACATAAACATACAAGCTTGATAAAAATTATCATTCTAGAAGAAAATTTCAGATGGCGAGGCTTCAGTCTTCAAAACATTTTTTTCCCCCCTAAAAACATTGTGGATCCCCCCCTTATGGGAACATGACTGGTTGACAAAACACGAAGAAAAGAATCGATGAACAATTCTAATTGCAACGAATCGTTCGAACGAACCGATTCAGAGGAAGTTCTTCGCGCTCTGTTTCTCCTCCTCCTCGGATGCTGATTAGTCCAGCAGTAGTTCCATGGACATCACTGCTTTGACTCATTTTTGACTCAAACCTATTTATATCTATCATATTTTATTATATTTAAAAAAAACTAATAAATAAAATGCCTTTAATGTCATCGAAATTTCATTTAAATCTCCACATATTTAAAGGGCCACCATTCATTTGGACTTGTCCTGGCAAACAGCGCCATCTCGTGAAAGTACAGCCATTGAATCATATTAATAAATCCCTTTACCTCTGCTCAATTGACATATCTAGTGCTTCAGTCTTTATGGGTAATAGTAGCACTGCGCGCGTCACGTGACGGGGTTGCGCAGTGACGTCAAACTGACATGGAGCCAGTGCTGGTGGCGGACGTTTGTTCAACCGGTTGAGATGGAGCAAAGTTTATTTTAACGACGGGAAGATGACCTCAGATCCCGTTAAAACTGAGATCTAGAAACATTTCCCGTGATCATAAGACGGTAAGATATAAGCGACACACGCGTATAGAGGACAATATGAAAGAAAACCAGCCGTGTTTTGATAACGCGCTAGCTTGTTTGACCGGTGACTGACTGACCGTTAGACTGTGTGCGGCTGATGATGGTTTTGACAGCTGTTTGATAAATGTACGTAGCTAATAGTCTGAAACGAATAAAAACTATCCGTTATCGGTTTCAAACAGATATATGCATTTCATTGACTTGTAAACGGACGTTTTTGTAGCTGCGACACCGTCAGAAAACGCTAACCGTTACGTGACGTCACTTCTGTAATGCCCTCATTAGTTCTGTGACAGTATCATCATAATAATAATACAGTATAAAAGTATCATATGATACCATGGTACTGATATTTACGTGCCACGATATTTGTATGCTACACAAATCTAACGTTACTTCCAGGAATACAATGGAAATGTTATATAATTTCTGTGGTATATATGTCAAAGTACCTTGATATTACCATGTGATATCATCTCTGTACCGTGGTAAAACCACAGTGCTTTTGTAAGTGTGTGAAATCAAATGTATTTGTACCAACTGTTAAGGCAAGACACCACAGGGTATAATGGTAATGGATAGCACCATACTTCTCCAGTTAATTATTCACGCTACATTAAAACAATTGTTTTATGTTACAAGGTTTCTGAAATGTTATGTTTAAATAGGCATATTATACATTATCTAATGAAATGTGCACTAATTTGCATACATTTACAGATAAAGTCATGTTCAAAATTTGTTTCATTTGGTCGATTATAGAGTTTTTCACCTTGTTTTAGGAATAAAATATCATGTAAACCTGTTAAATGATACAAACACAAGCGGACAATGTGTAATAAAATAAACACTTAAAGGTGTATATTAGATGGAAGCAAAATAGCCCAAAATCTCAAAATTGACCAGTGCATGAAAAAGCATTATAGTGTCTCATCTTAAAAGTAAAACCACAGTTCACAACAGAATATACATTTGTGAACTATTCAAATCAAATAGTTGATTTTTATGAAGTGCTTAAAAATGTCCATAATTTTTCATGTGGCTGACTAATCTCTGACAGTGTGCAGATGTGAGCTTTTAATGCGCTTGGAGGCATTAAAGATGGTTTTAGAGGAATATCAAACCTGTTATAATGAGTAATAGGAATGGATGATGTTTTATGTTCTTATCGGCGTTTGACAGCCTCAGTAGCCATTAACTTTCATTCTATTGGAAAGAGCAGAAAGAACCTTTTCCTTTTGTGTTAAATAGCCTAGAATATGAAGGTCATACAGGTTTGGATTTGAAAACGATGTCTGGATGAGTAAATAATGACAGGCCTTTTGTTTTCAGGTGAAAGTCTAGCCTTAATCTCTGTTTATCAGTGCTTTCTCTCAGTGGAGACGGAGAGACTCATTCCCTGTAGTGACTGAGAAACATGGTCTGCCCTTGAATTACATCATCTGTAATCTGCCAAGGATTACTGGAGACTTCGGTTGTGAGATTAGCTGTTACCGCAGGGAGGTGTTGAAGACACAACTACGCCATACATCACACACCATTACTAAACGACATACAGCACTGATCAGGGGTCAGGTGTGTCTATACAGTGCATTTGGTGACCGATCAACCAGAAAAAAAAAACATTTTAGAAAGAGAGAGGGTGTTTTGTTGAGTTAGTCAACATGAAAGCAGATCCGGTTTCGCTTAGAAATGTGACACATTACAGAAGGAAAATGGCTTGCGAATGTTGTATTATGACCTTTTCCACTATTTACTACCGTCCCAGTTGACATGTTTTTGTTATAATCATGAGACTTAACCGAATTAATCAGTCTACATTCATTTAAACCAAAAATTATTCAGACACCAGATATCATTTTTTATATGCTTTACTAGTGTGTGCAGGACACTATAGTTCATTTTTGTAAGTGAGGAGAGCAAAATAAAGTAAACTGTGACATATCATACCCAATAATTCTTCATACAGTGACTACCAGTAAAATTTGGGACCAAAAATTAATCGGACACTTTGACCTGATCATGTTTTTTCTGTAATTGCTAATGCTCTTTTTACACACAGACTGAACAACATGAAGCATTGCTTGGTCACTGGTTGAGCTAAACTGGTATTATCTAATTGTGTAGTTAAATTTAACAGCTGACAGATATTCAACATAATTCATGTGTGAGAGTCTAACCGAAGGACGGACAAAACCAGTCAAATATCCACTGAGTTCTGCTCATATTTATCACCATTTTCTAAACTATAGCGAATAAACTGAGATAATGTGAGAGATCTGAATAAATTTTGATTTGACTGTATATGCTTATTTGTTTATTTCAGATTTGAGCCTTTTAATGGCCGCATCATGAAGTCTCAACTTCAGATAACAGGTGAGCTAAAGTGATAATCTCTATTTTGTAATTGCAAGACTTCACAATTGTAATTTGGGTTGCACACATGCATTGCAATGTAGCGCTTTTTCATTTTGAGATGTCATTATTTTAAGATGTCAGCTATCTGGATATTTGCTGTCATGTCTTCAGATGAATACTTTGAATAGATCTGTGATTACATTTGTTATCTTTGGTTAGTTCTGTCCGCGAAGCTGCGGGACAGTAAGAAGAATTGGTTTGGGCCCAGTCCTTACGTGGAGGTGTGTGTGGACGGCCAGTCCAAGAAGACGGAGAAATGCACCAACACTCACAGTCCCAAATGGAAACAGTCTCTCACTGTGTAAGAGAGACATATGAACTAAAAGTGTGACCGTTGAGTTACAGAGCTGATCCAGAATCAGTATTTATCGTCGTTATATTGTTCGGTGACACTTTACAATAAGGTTCTGTTTGTTAACATTAGTTAAATACATTAGTTAACATGAAAAATACTCTTAATAATCTTTAGTTTTTTATTTCAACATTTACTAATTAGGGCTGTCAAATGATTAATCACGATTAATCACATCCAAAATAAATTTTTTTTTATATAATATATGTGGGTGCATTGTGTATAATTATTTTATATATATAAATACATACACATGCTTGTATATATTTAAGAAATATTTTCATGTATATACTGTATATAGATTTATATATAATTTATATTATATATAAATATAAATATTTTATATATAATTTTTTCTTTTTCTTAAATATACATGCATGTGTGTGTATTTATATATATATACAAAATAATTATACACAGTGCACCCACATATATTATGTAAAAAAAACTTTTATTTTGGATGTGATTAATCGTGATTAATCATTTGACAGCCCTATTACTAATACATTAGCAAAATCGAAAATATCTGTTAACATTATTTCTTGGACTTGAACTAACAATGAATGGTTATATTTTTATTAACTAACATAAACAAAGAGTATTAAATACTGTAACAAATGCATTGCTCATTGTTAATGCATCAACTAACGTTAACTAATGGGACCTAATTGTAAAGTGTTGCCTATTGTTCTGATCTCTCTCTCCAGACTAAACGTGTATGTTGTAATTCACATAATTAAATTTTTAAAGTGTAATGACTATTTCAGTCAGTGTTATTCTAGTATTTTTGATATACCATTATAGTATTTATTCATAATTTTATAAGTTAATAATAAGTTATAGTAATTTTTATATACGTTTTTTTGTGTTTAGATTTATTATTGTATTTATTTTTATTTTAGTTTTTAGTAATTTTAGTACTTTAACAAACTTATTTTTTTCATTTAGTTTCCAAGTGTTTTTCATCTAATATTTATATATTATTTATATCTTGACTGCTCGCTCAGTGCACTTGTTGAGATTTTATAGATTACATAATACATGATTTATTGATGCATAAAAGTGTAGTGAATTTTTTTTCTTCTTTGGTTTGTCTTATATATTCTCATTATTTTATTTGAAATAAAATGCATACAAATATGGCCTGATTGTTAGCAGTTGAATTATGGAATATAAAACTTTTAAGTCAGCTATATTTCAATAATTTTTAATAGATTTAGTTAACAGTAACATCACTGCTCTGTTGATCATATTCCCCGCAGGATCGTCAGCCCTTTCAGCAAGTTAATTTTCCGGGTTTGGAGTCACCAGACACTTAAAGCCGACATTTTGCTGGGGTTGGCCACTCTGGAGGTCAGCGAGACCTTAAAAGCCAACAATATGAAGAGTGAGTTTCCATATTCTTCCTTTTGTGAAGCTCATTATTCAGAGTCAGGCCTGTTTAGTGTGTGTGTGTGTGCGTGCATGTGTGTGCACTCAAGAGTTAAAGAAATAAAGAAAGAGGCAGGTGAACTGACTCATAGTATCAAACAAAGGGTTTTTTCAGAGACTTTGGTCATGTGTGTGACCGCTCACCGCTGATATGAATTATAGAACTGAAGATTGAGTTGAGGGTGTTGATTGTCCTGGAACCAGGTTACCATTTTCTTTTTCTGTGACCTGAAGTGATGCTGTGAGCTTTCTTAGTGAAGCCAATTTAGCTTTCCAGGTCATCTGTGAATATGATTTACCCTGTTTTAATCTTTAAAAGCTTATATTTAATGATATTGATATTGCACTTTTGGTAAAACATGCTACCAAGCCTTAATGATGTTGGTTTATTTTATGAATAATTTCAATCAATTCATGATTCGGTCTGAACGAGTCATTTGACCTTTCAAATGCCATTTCAAGCCATGGTCAAAAAGTGTTGACATCAGGGTATTGCTTTTATGGGCTGTTAATATACATTTTTCAGTTCTGTAAGCAGTGCTATGTTGAAGATCATGTGTGTTTGTGTGTCTCAGTTTCTGAGGTTGTGCAGACGTTGCAGTTGAGTTCAGACAGAGTGCGATCGGAGGTGGTTGGAGATCTCTCAGTGTGTTTGGATGGACTTCAGATGGATCCCGAGACTTTTGCTTCAGAGGAACAAAAGCACAGTGAGACTTTCTTTATCTCTGCTGTTTTTCTGATATAAGCACTGATGTCTACGGAAGCGATCAAAATAGAATAAATTACCTTCTGAAACTAACATGGCACTTCAAATATAGGCACTGATAAAAATATATTTGTCATTTAATCAAGAGATTTGTTAAAAACCCCCCGCTGATTCATCCAGTAATGAAACTATAAGTCTAACTATAAGTCATTGAATCATTCATTCAATTTGATAAAAAAAAAAAAAAAAATTCATTCAGATTAAATAGACATTTTAAATAGACTGCAGTAATTAACATTTTGTCAGAACCGCTAAAAAAAATTACATTATTTTGTTTAGTCGTCTGCTCAGAATCGTGGGAGAATCTTGATCTCGGTTTGAATTATTATTATTTTTGACTCTATTTATCCAGAGTCGTGCAGCTCTAATTCTTTGCTGTTTAAAATGGAGATTTGTGTAATGTTGTTGTTTCTCTGCAATCACAGATTCGGCTGTAAATGGAGAACCCATACAGAACGGGGATGTAGCAGGGAGGTAAAATAAAGATTACTCAACTCTACTGTGCAGTTTCTGATGAAATATTGCCACATTATGTGCAGAAAGAGCTTGTATCTTTCTTTGCTTTTGTTTGAATTCTTGATTAAATTAGTTCTCGAGGGAAATATCTTGATTGCTCACTCAATGCATTTTATAGATCATCATAATACAGGATTTATAAATATTTTCCTTCTTTAGTTTATAATATACTCATTTATATTCTCATTATTTTGGTTTAAATAATATGCATTAAAATATGGCCAGATTATTGAATGTTAGCGGTTGATTTGTGGAATATAAAATTTTTTTAGAGTCATAAAACAGGAGTGTTCTAACTGTTAAAAAAATGTAATGTACTTTTAGCCCATTTCCTTTATATTATTAATGACACCTATTGATGTTAAACAGATATTGTATAAGTTGAAAATCACACTTTGCAATAAGGTTTCATTTGTTAACATGAACTAACAATGAACAGTACTTCTAAAGCATTTATCTTAGCTAATGTTAATATCAACATTTAGTAATAAGATCAAAAGTTGTATCTGTTAACATTTAGCTAATGCACAGTGAACTTACATGAATATGAACATTTTTATTTAGTAACATTAACGAAGGTTAATAAATGCCATTATAGTTAGATCGTGTTAGTTAATGCATTAACTAAAGTTAACAAATGAGACCTTTTTGTAATGTGTTACCATTTTTGCTTTGCTATTTATTTTACGCTAATTGAATTTTGATAGTTGTCTCTGTTTGTTGTTGGTCTAGTCGAGATTCGTCCCCATCCAGTGACATCACTGATGAAGCGCCGCTGCCCAATGGTCATGCAGTGGGAAGTACTGAGTCTTCCTCTCCATCCGCAGGGGCTCTGAGACCACCGCGTCCATCTCGACCTCAGCGACCGCCTCCTGCCTCGGCACATAAACACACTTCCTCCACAGGTAGAGAACCTTATCAATAGGGGTGTAACAATATGGTGTCACATGTGTGATGCTATTTTGTTTTGGAGTCTCCTACAATATGTTTACATTAGGGGTGCAACGGTTCACAAAATTCACGGTTCGGTTCGATATGATACACTTGTGTCACAGTTCGGTACGTTTCCGATACAGCAAAAAGAAAGAAATGCCAGAGAAATTTCCTTGATTTAATTTTTTTAATTATATTTTTATTAAAACTAACATCATAAAGTATGATATTTTTTTACTTCGAGCAATGATGGAGCTATAGTTGACTTTTCTTAGGAGCATATAAAACAAAACAGCTCCTTGGACAAAATGAAATGTAATATTGTAGTAGTTATAAACAAAGGTTTATTTTAGTTCAGATTAACATTTGATAGCAGCATTTGATGGCAGCAATTCATAATGTTTCATAAATAATAAAACCAACGTAATGTTACTTGAAAGCATTATAGCCTACTGTTCCTGCCAAACTCCCATGGTTACAGTTAGTAGTGTTACTACAGTAAACCCATGGTGAATGATGCTGATCTGTGGACACTGGATAGTTCATTCATGGCACAATGTTTCTTCCTGGTTTCCACGTCAGCGCTGTTTGATCCGTTAATAAAGGAGAAATGTGAATGCTTCTCACTAGATCTCGCAGCGATGTTATTATTTCAGTGGCGAACTCAAATGCTTTCTTTACTGGATTTGGCTGTGTAGTAACAGTGCTGATGATCAAGATCGGCTCGCGCTGCATTGGTCCAAACTGATAAACGGTCCGTCAACCACACAATAACGAGTAGCTCAGTTTCGTTCCGCTTACATTACATTTGCCATTTGATGTTGGGCAATATTGTGGTCACGCCAGCGTCTCTTACATTATGAGCGCGCTTGCCATGCGAGACGCGCCTACATTTGAAATAACGAAATGTTGGTCGGCAGGAAAAATGGTCCAACGAACCGTTCGGTTTAAAAATGAGTACCGAAAACCGAACCGAAAGCCTCGTACCGAACGGTTCAATACGAATACGTGTATCGTTACACCCCTAGTTTACATGCAAATTACATGCAAACATCCTACCTAGGTTTGTAACATGTTGTGGGGGGCAGACAGTAACTCCATTTATCTGCACTTTGATATTTAAAACTTTGCAGACATGTTACATTCACAAACAGCTGTACTACACACTACATGAAATGTCCTATCTGAAAAAACATAATTCTGGCACTTTAACGCAAAGTTCCCTACCTATTGGTTTTTTAGCATCCTCTGCTGGCTCTACTCCCACACACGGCAGCAGAGCTCCCAGCCCGGAGGCGTCTCCACGAGTGTGTGTGAACGGAGAAACGGAGAGTCAAGGGTCAAGCTCAGGTTCAGGGTCAAATCAGGCCCCCAGTGCCAGTCCAACACCACCAGTAGCTTCGCTAATCAATAGCAGCCCTCTTCCTCCTGGGTATGTGACATCAAAAACCTTTCTACTTTTTTAGTTTAGATGAATTATTTTCTGATGTTCTTACTATGGTTAGCTCAAAGTGACAGAAATGTTCTCATATGTCACCACTGATAAGAGCTTATGCTCCTGCTGCATGTCAGAATGAATAAATGAATGTAAATAAAGACACTTTATTATAATAATAAGCCTGAATGGATTTAGTCTCGTATGTTTAATGGAATTTCTTTTTGTGTGGTGTAGCTGGGAGCAGAGAATGGATCAGAACGGCCGCGTTTACTATGTGGATCATATTGAGAAAAGAACCACATGGGAAAGACCAGAACCGCTACCACCGGGGTAACCATTGATGCAGAGATGCTTTTATGTAAAGCAGAAAATGTCTGACTGATTTTAGTCATTATGCCCCTTTACTTAGTGAAGCTTGACAAGCTCCCAAACATTCAAGAGCATCTGAAAACGGCATTTAAGCTGGCTTTCCATTAATATATTCTAAGCGTCCTTGGGTATTGTTCACACTTTACAATAAGGTTCATTAGTTAACTTTAGTTAATGTATTAACTAGCATGAGCTAACACTGAGCAATACATTTGTTACTATATTAGTTAATCTTTGTTAATGTTAATAAAAATACAGATGTTCTATGCTGGTTCATAGTACATTAACTAATGTTAACAAATACAACCTTTGATTTTAATAATGTATTAGTAAATGTTGAAATTAATATTACCTAAGATTTAATAAATGCTGTAGACGTATTGTTCATTCTTAGTTCATGTTAACTAAGGTAGTTAACTAATGGACTTTATTGTAAAGTGTTACTGACTGACTTTTTTTTTAATAAAATGCCATTTTTTAATGCTTTTTTATTTTCTGACCTGTGAAACCCTTTTAGCTGCATTTTATGTATGAAAGATTAATGCTACTACTACTACTACTAATAATAATAATAGCCTACTTATTATTTGTTGTTGTTGGTATCAGAAATCATCCAAGGTTTTGAATGAAACAACAAAGCAGTTGTTTAGAGAATTGTGTGTGTTTGTGTGGTAGTTGGGAGCGTCGCTTGGACCCGATGGGCCGTGTGTACTATGTGGATCATATAATCAGAACCACCACATGGCAAAGACCCACACTAGAGTCGGTCCGAAACTACGAGGAGTGGCAGAACCAGCGCAGTCAGCTGCAGGGAGCCATGCACCGCTTCAACCAGAGATTCATCTATGGCGTGAGTAAATATGTCAAAGATAATGGACATCAACTTTTTTCAAGCAATTTTAAATGAAAAGATGCCAGGATTTCCTTTATGACCCTCCTTACCCATCTGTCTGCTCATCTCTGCAGCAGCAGGAACAGCTTGTGCCTGCAGCTAATAAAGAGTTTGACCCTCTGGGTCCTCTGCCGGCGGGATGGGGTGAGTCATTTTTATACTGCAGAAAGAAGAAATCACATTTTCCTCTCATAATAGAGTGGCTCAATCTGTCTTTTCTTGTGTATCACCCTCAACTCCCTGCTTGTGTGTTGTTTGGCTCACAGAGAAACGGACAGACAGTAATAGGAGGATGTATTTTGTTCATCATCCTACGAGATCCACGCAATGGGAGGATCCTCGCACACAAGGGTGGGACAAAATCACAACCAAAGCCACTGTTATTTTAGTATTTTTCAATTTTTAATTAGAGCTGCATGATTAGTCGTCAAAAGATGGCGATCTCGATTCAAAAACCCACGCAAACTTATTTCTAAATGACAGTGATTCGCCTCTGTCTATTAAACCTTTGACAAAATCATACCGGAGCATATAAAAGTTTATATTTCAGATATAAATAGAACCAATAAACATATAAATAGAGCAAATCACCTTTTGAAAGTAACAAGACGCTTCAAAAAATGCTTGTATCGATTACATAGTTACGTCAGTAAGTGGTGGCAAGTGACTGTTAAAAATGTATTTGTCATTGAAACATTTATTAGTCTATTACTCTATTTGTAAAAAAAAAAAAAGTTATTCTCAATTTATCCACAATCGTGAAGCTCTTTTTTTTTTCATATTAGCTGTTATTTTTCACTTTTTGTTTTTGTTATGTCCTTTTGACATTTTTTTAATTACTATTTTGTTTTAATTTTTTTCAGTTTTAGTTTTTGTTTATTTTATTTAGTTTTTAGTTTAGTTATTTTAGTTCGTTTTTATCAGTCAGTAATTTTAGTTCCTAATCTTAACCCTATTTCAGTTAGTTGCCAAGGCAATATTTCTAATTTTAAGTTTTTCATCTAATATTTATATTTTATTTTTCATTTCAGCTTTACTTTTTCAATTAACAAAAATGTTTTTAATAGTTTTAGTTAACGACAATAACCCTGAACACAGCTAAATTGCCTCCCGGCTATATGATATTATTATTTGATGTAAAACTTCACAGAATAAGCTGACAAGGAGAATTATTGCTTGAATGAAATGTTTTTGTTTGTCAGGTTGTTGAATGAGAAGCCTTTGCCGGAGGGTTGGGAGATGAGGTTTACGGTGGACGGGATTCCCTATTTCGTCGATCACAACAGAAAAACGACGACATATATCGACCCTCGTACAGGAAAATCCTCCCTGTAAGCCCTTTTAATAGCTTAATATAGGAAGAGAATGTCTTTTGTGACCTGTCGCTGTGTTTGTAGATGTTCATAATGAAAGCATAGACAGTGTTGTTCCTGTCTTAGGATACAAATATGTTCACTTTGAAATAGAAATATGTTACATAAGTCAAATGCGGTTTAATGCAATTAAAAGTTTTTAAACAATATTGTCTGTTGATGTATTACAGCCAGGTTTTGGTGTAGTTTTACAGTCTGTTTCTGTCTTTGTGAACCTGCAGTGAGAACGGCCCTCAGATCACATACGTACGAGACTTTAAAGCCAAAGTGCACTATTTCCGCTTCTGGTGTCAGGTAAGACCGAGTGACTTCAGTTACAAACTCTATTTTTTAGTCGCTTTGACACTAAATCTTCAGAAAATGATCTGGATTTTGTTAAAAACCTGCTACTGTTCTTTCATTAGGGTTATTAATGTTTCATTCAAATTTTGTATTACTTCGGTTTAATCAGCAAAACACTATAATGATTGAACACAACTGAACAAATGTTGTCATTTTAATTATTGGTAATTCAGTAGCAGACAATGCAAGAAACTTGTTGCAGTAATGTCAGTGAATATTTTTTTTAAATGTGATTAAATAATGTAATATATAATTCATTTTTACATATATATATAAATAACAGGGCAATATTTGCACATGTGATTGATTGATTGATTTAAATGATCCTTTTAATACCATAGCAACTAGCAATGCCTCAGCACATCAAGATCCACGTCAGTCGCAAAACACTGTTCGAGGATTCATTTCAACAGGTGAATTACATTTTTTTAATATTTGACAATTCAATTATGGGTTACGTGTGTCATCATGTGGCATGTAGAAAGAAATTAAATATTTGTAATTTGATCTGTTTAGATTATGAGTTGCCATCCACAAGATCTGAGACGGAGATTGTGGATTATTTTCCCAGGAGAGGAGGGTCTTGATTATGGAGGCGTGGCAAGGTATATTACATAATTCACAGGAAGTGATGACTTGAGTTGATATATGCGCACACGCATAATAATGTAGTGTGTTTCTGTCATAGGGAATGGTTCTTCCTGCTCTCCCACGAGGTCTTGAACCCCATGTACTGTCTGTTCGAATATGCCGGCAAAGACAACTACTGCCTGCAGATTAACCCCGCGTCCTCCATCAACCCCGATCACCTCAAGTACTTCAAGTTCATTGGCCGGTTCATTGCAATGGTATGACGCTCGAGTCATGTTGATGACCAAATACCAAATACTGTACTGGACAGACTGAAGGATCATAGTTAAAAATTCAATTAAAATGTCTGAATATTAATTTTGCATTCTCTTTCTCTCATAGGCTCTCTTTCATGGAAAGTTCATAGACACAGGCTTCTCTCTGCCCTTTTATAAGCGCATCCTGAATAAACCTCTGGCTCTGAAAGACCTTGAGTCCATCGACCCAGAGTTTTACAACTCGCTCATCTGGATCAAGTGAGTGAGGATGAGTTGAATGAGTTACAGAGATGATAAGAAACATACGTAAAGGCTTGTGGATTTAAACTGTGAAAATAAGGGATAGGAGTTATAAGAAAATTAACAATCCCAGTGACTGCTCTTAATTACGAAACAAAAACAGTGCTATTTTTGATTATGTATTTTTGTATGTAATTTGACAATGGTTGGAGATAATGATGTTTTTTCTATAGGGATAATAATATAGAGGAATGTTGCTTGGAGATGTTTTTCTCGGTGGATAAAGAGATTCTGGGAGAGGTCACCACTCATGAACTCAAACCTGATGGAGGAAACATTCAGGTGACCGAGGAAAATAAAGAGGAGTATATCAGGTAGGAAACCTCATTCATAGTGCATAGATTAATTATATATATATATACACTATATATTCGATTATGTTAATATATAATTAATAATTTAATATATTGCTGTGTTAGGCGGAAACCTCGTATCTCCAAAAATGCTACTTTTCAGAAAATGGAAAAAAACATATATATTTTTTAAATAATTAAACTGCATTGTCAAAGTTGATATTGTGGCTTTATATATGGTCAGACATTTGCACAAATTCTTATATTATTAACATTTTACCAGTGAATTTCTGCGATTTTTAGGACGTGTTTTGTCAATCATTAGAACAGTCGCATCCGAGTTAGTAAGTGCATTGTGTTACGTTTTCATCGGCTTACGGGTTATAATGTTTACTGTAGCTATGTGGCCATTCGTTTTTTCTGTCATTTGTCCAAAATCTCATGTTATTAAAGATGAAGTGCTACTACACAAAGGCTATTTAAGGCAGTATTGGCAATGGCTCAATGACGGTCTTCTCCGCTCCGCAAATACATAAAACATTAGCCTTATATATATATATATATATATACAACAGGGGGGTCGCGGCCCACAAGGGGCCCTCAGCGAACTCTGTGGGGGGTCGCGTCATATTTTGAAAGGTTTGACCAATGAGCATTAAATAAAAGTCCTTAACTTTTTTCTGTTCAAAATGTATATAATGAGCGAGTTCATCATGAATCCATTTTCCAATCCGTGTTTTTGTCTTATCCTGAACCACTATGGTACACCTATAATAAGTGTTTACTTTGGGACTATTTTACACTGGTTCGGATCGCTGCCGCTGCGGAGTAGCCCAGTGCCTGCGTGACTCGTCATAGACGTACACAGAGAGAAGTAGTTCCGGCTACAATGTTCTTCCGAAAGACGCTTTATTCTGTTAATAAACGCAAGTTTATTATCGCTTGCTAAAGCGCCAAAAGCGTAAAAAATAAAGCCTCACATTGATAAAGCCTCACAAATAACATGCCAATATTGAGGCCCCAGACAACAGTCATTTAGTAAAAGCCTATATTCTTTCTTTTTTTTTACCTACACACCAGTATGAATATTTTTGTTTTTGCATTTCAAATAGGGCCAATATATAGGCTTCTCCTAGGCTTACGTTTTTAAATTACAAAGGGCCTACTGATGTTTTTGTTATTGTATTTTCAATATTATAGGCTATTATTTGTGCATAAACATACCGTTTGTTTGGAAAAAAAAACATATTTTGTCACCCTTGCTGCAAGCTTACAAGAGCGATAATATCATTAAATGTGAAGGGGGGCCCTAAAATATTTTCTTGGGAAAAAGGGGGTCTCAGACAAAAAAAGGTTGGGAACCACTGGCGTAGACGATATATATATATATATATATATATATATATATATATATATATATATATATATATATAGTGTTTCTTGAGTAAAAAATGCTGTACTTATTCAAAGTTCCAGTTCTTTATTCACCTGCAACACGCACACTCCAAACTGTGTGTTATAGTAATGATTTTGTAGATACAACCCAACAGTGACTATATATATATATATATATATATATATATATATATATATATATATGTATATTAAAAATATTGTTAGCCACTAGGACTGTAAAAATATCTAATGAAAATTCAAAGTATTGATGTGGTATTGATTAATTTTCCCTCTTCTTCAGCATATTTTGAAAATAATTATGAATTGCACCAAAGTAATCAAAATATTTTCAGATTGCATGATGCATTGCATCATTTTGTAAAGAATCTTTTCGCAGAGCAAATAGTTACGCCCCTGTTAGCTCTAATATCAGTGACTGATTGTGAAATACACCGTGTGACAGGTTGGTTGCTGAGTGGAGGTTGTCCAGAGGTGTTGAGGAACAAACTCAGGCGTTCCTCGAGGGCTTTAATGAGGTCTTGCCACAGCAGTACCTGCAATACTTTGATGCCAAGGAACTGGAGGTACAAACTACAACTCATAATGTTTAATGCACATTTAACATTTACTGTAATTCCTCAAATAAAAGCCGGTGCCTTTATTTACCTAAACTGCAGAAGGTAACCGGCTTTTATTTGAAGCAGGCTTTTATTAGAGGCAGGCCTTTATTTAAAAAATAAATAAAAATAAACTTTCCGTCTGGGTTCCATATGCTCCTCAAGACAATTTCGTTTTCAATAAAGTTGTTGAAAAGACCGTTATACTTACTAGCAGCACTAAATGATATCTGTGTTACATCTATTGTCTACTACCATCTATTGGCTGTACGTTACGATGAACTTGAATGCACATTAGGGATGTTTACACCTGGCCACTTCATGCGTTTTCTCAGATCGGAAAGCTGTCTGATTTATCAAAACACTTCTACTTAAATCTGCTCACAAATGTATTTTCGCAAAACGGATAAAATCGCGCTATGCGCATATTTAATGGAGTTCACGCAACCGAAAGCAACAGATATGAGCTGCTGCATTTGATAGATCAGCTAATTTCAGAATCAAAAGACCGCAATAAGAGAGCGCGGCAACAGCCCTGGTAAGATAATTTCGTTTCTTTACTTTTAATGATGAGGAGTATTGTCTGCGACTTACTTTCACTTTAATTTGCAATAGTTTGCACGTTTGCTTTATGAATAGATGCTCAGCTGCAGTGATGCGTGTTGCAGTAGCGTTGTCACTCACAACTTGCTATAACATTACATAGCCTATAACACGCTCTCACACATTTATTTCTTAGCGTTTTTGGGAGGAGTAAAATTTAGATACGTGGTTTCAACAATCAGATGCATTTGATTTACACTTGTGCAGTTTCGTCTGGAATCTCGTCTCAGATCTCCTCCTGAAGAAGTGGTTTGAGTGATCGGCTTTAAATCGTCTCGAATGCGCTTCGGATGGCATTTATACCTGGTCTTTTCACAATCAGATAGCCATCAGATCACAGAACACGCATCAAGTGGACAGGTGTAACATCTCTTCAATGAAAGGCATTTAGGAGATTATCCACACTAATTTTCCCCTGCCTTTATTTGAGACCGGCCTTTATTTTTCTGCGTTGATCACGCACCCGGCCACTATCAGAGGCCTGGCGTTTATTTGAATACCGGTTTTTATTTGAGGAATTACGGTAATGCTTTAGCAGATGCTTTTATCCAAAGCGACGTACAAATGAGGAGAGCAATTGAAGCAATTAAACTAACAATAGGACAACAATATGCAAGTGCTGTGACCCTTCCCAGTTTAGTCTGTCTAACGCAGTAATTTAAAATAAATAGATATAGAATAGAAGAGAAAAAGAAAAGAAAGTGTTTGTGGTAATGGATCAAGTGTTGCCAAAAAAGATGCATCTTCAGCCATTTCTTGAAAATGGCACAGGACGATAGATCAGGAATTTGTTACCTTTTTTAAACTGTTTTTGTTTAAAGTCGTAGCTAAGTAGCAAAGTTTAAAACCCTTGACTACATGTTGGGTGAGCAGGCAGTCTTGAGCTGTTGTTTGGGACGTCATGGTTAATTAGTTAACACTACAAAATGTGATATGGCCACATACATCTCTGACCTCCAAATGCACAAGAAAGATGCATTCGACTGTTTTTAGTGTTGAGACTCATGTTATTATCAGGTCTAAATAAGGCCATAGTTTCTCTACATGTAGATCCGATGTCTTCTGTATATTCTGATCCTGTAATTGTGGTGTAGGTGATGCTGTGTGGGATGCAGGAGATTGATCTGGGGGACTGGCAGAGGAACGCCATCTACAGACACTACGCTCGCAGCAGCAAACAGATCGTCTGGTTCTGGCAGGTTAGATCTCACACTATAACACAAATCAAATCACACCCACATGATCATAAATGTGGAGATGCTGCCATATTGGTGTCGGTGTTCCATCGTCTGCTGTCTGTGTTTAGTTTGTGAAGGAGATCGACAATGAGAAGCGTATGCGACTGCTGCAGTTTGTAACCGGCACATGCCGACTACCTGTCGGGGGATTCGCTGATCTTATGGGTAAGGGTCAAAGTTTGGCAAACCATAGATGATATTAAAAAAGGTCTGTTCTGAACAGGGTTATTATTGTACTAAATCTAAAAACATAAAAATACATGTTCATTACAAACATTATAGACACATACCATTGTTTTAATCTGCGTACAATTTTCTGAAAACCCAAAGAAAGATAATGTTTAATTAATAAAAAAATGAGAATGAGGGTGAGTAAATGATGATGAAATGTGATTTTTTTTTTTCTTTATATATTCAAATTCAGATTATACAAAAGATCAGTGTAATATATGAAGATTTCAGATGCAAACACCATGTCCGTCTGACATTTTTTTTAAATCAGGCTTCTACTTAATTAAATGTCTTGTTTTCAAAAATGTCACTAGTCAATTCACTGGTATTTAACTAAATTGATTATCCATGTGAAAACCTCAGAGTCCGTCTGGTTTCACTTTGTCGTGGGTGGAATAGAGCTGTTCTTGGTTATATCCGTTTCTGTCAGGGTTACAGCAGCACACAAAACACTGTTGTGTTTACATGCTACTCGTGAAATCCTGTCCTTGCCACTGTAACTATAGGGGCTTTCGCACTGGGTAGTTCTAGGAACGAGCCTCCAGGGTGGTTCCCCGAGAACTAATGGTTCCCTTAGGAACATTTTCCTGGTTGCATTCGCACCGCCAATAGGAACTCTGAAGTGACGTAAGCCGCGCTTGTTGTTGTGACTTTCAATTCTCCGTGTTCATTAGTTTACGATCTGTCTAACAGCCCTGTCTAATACGTTTTTAGATAGAACTGTTATACTTAAAGTAGACAGTATATGAAAAAGTATTAGTGTATGCTGTGTGGTTGATGTCCTGAGCACAAATACATAATCATGTTTCGCTTGGTCCCCTCAAGTGGCGCTGGATTTTCTCCTTAGCGTAAAGGTGAAGAGGTCCTTCTATCACTGCTTTCCATGTTCGTAGAGTTATTTTGTGGAGTAAAAATATAACTTTTTTTTTTTTTTTTTAATGGTGGGTGCTGGTGTTTAAAGTACGTTCGGCCAATCAGCGTTCACTAACGTCACTGGTAGTTCATATAGTGCTGGTTTAGACCCGACTCTAAAGTAAGAGCTAAATTAGTTCCTCCAAAAGGATTCCTGGAACTAAAATCATTCCTAGTTCCTGCGGTGCGAACACGCCAAAATCCGGGAACTTCCACCAATAGTTCTAGGAACTATGAAAAGGTTCCTCTGGTGTGAATGCCCCTCATTTCCTTTAGTCTTAAAGGATTAGTTCACCTCAAAATGAAAATTTCCTAATAATTTACTCACCCCAATGCCATCCAAGATGTTCATGTCTTTTATTAGAAATTATTTTTTTTGAGGAAAACATTTCAGGATTTTTCTCCACACAATGGACTTCAAGCGCAACCAACATGTTGAAGTACATTGTGTGGGGAAAAATCCTGAAATGTTTTCCTCAAAAAACTTAATTTCTTTTCCACTGAAGAAAGAAAGACATGAACATCTTGGATGGCATTAGGGTGAGTAAATTATCAGGAAATGTTCATTTTGAGGTGAACTAATCCTTTAATGCTCTTAGAAAGGTTGACCACGTTTCCTTTTGCCAGTGACTTGAAACTAACTCAGATTCATCCATTTCATTATAATTCTCCATCTTGTTTAAAAATTTCTCTTTAAACAGGATAAAAAACTCGCAGCTCGACAACTGAAAGCCGGTTCATACGCACTGTGTCATTCATCTTGAGATCATGTGATTTGATTCGTGTCTTCTGATTGGTTCTGTGAATTTAGAGGCTTTTGGTGGCAAAGGGAAGTGACATTTAGAGGTTTCTGCCAACGAACCAGTATTTCTGAGTGATCTGAGGCTGGGATTTAGTGAGTTTAAAGCAAAGTATTTGATTAGCGTATACTATGTGCGGAGAGCATTCGCTCAATATCGTTACCTCATGACGGAGGTGGCGTTTAGTGGCTTTTGCATTTGAAGTCTTCATATACAGTAATTTGAAAAACATTAGCCAGTTAACACAACTGCGTGAAGTTGGCGAAATAGTCTCAATCATTTGTAAACATTTTTGCTTGTGCTGCTTCGTTTTTTTTAGATATTAAAATAATATTTATAGATCATTCTTGGGTCTTGCCTCACACACGTGACCCACATGCTCCAAATTCACCCAAAATAGGCTCAATCTTTTGTGCCTTTATGTGTGATTGTTTAGACCAGAGTTTCCCAAACTGGGTTTTTGAGGAAACTGCAGGGAGTTTGTGTTAGAAATGCCTTAACATGTTGGTTTAAACACAAGTCCAGTCCTTTCTATTGCACTTTAAAGAAAATGTGGTCACACTTTACAATAAGGTTCATTAGTTAACATAAGTTAATGTATTAACTAACATGAACAATCCATGAGCAGTATTTATTAATCTTTGTTAATGTTAGTTAATAAAAATACAGATGTTTATTAGGGGTGTAACGGTTCACAAAATTCACGGTTCGATACGATACACTTGTGTCACGGTTCGGTACGTTTTCAATACAGCAAAAAGAAAGAAATGCCAGAGAAATGTCCTTGATTTAATTTTTTTTTTATATTTTTATTAAAACTAACATCATAAAGTATGATATTTTTTTTTACTTTGAGCAATGATGGAGCTATACTTGACTTTTCTTAGGAGCTTATAAAACAAAACAGCTCCTTGGACAAAATCAAATGTAATATTGTAGTAGTTATAAACAAAGGTTTATTTTAGTTCAGATTAACATTTGAGGGCATTATGAGCGCACTTGCCACGCGCGACGCGCCTACATTTGAAATAACGGAATGTTGGTCGGCAGGAAAAATGGTCCAATGAACCGTTCGGTTCAAAAATGCGTACCGAAAACCGAACCGAAAGCCTCGTACCGAACAGTTCAATACGAATACGTGTATCGTTACACCCCTAATGTTCATTGTTTGTTCATGTTAGTTCACAGTGCATTAACTAATGTTCACAAGATTTTAATACAGTATTAGTAAATGTTAAAATTAACTAAGATTAATAAATGCTGTATAAGTGCAGTTTGTTATTAGTTCATGCTAACTAATGAACCTTATTGTAAAGTGTTACCGAATATGTTTATTGATCAGAATGTGTGTTTTATTTCTGTAGGGAGCAATGGGCCGCAGAAGTTCTGTATTGAGAAAGTGGGAAAAGAAAACTGGCTGCCGAGGAGCCACACATGGTAAGATCAGAAATCAAATTTCATCACCATAATGTACAGTATGCAGGCCTGTTCTCACACAATCTGTATGGCATCAATGACCAGTGTGCAGTTCATTCACTTCACAATCAAGATTAAATCATTTACTATCTTCAAGCTAAAAATATAGCATTCTTATAGTCAAATCAAACTTTCAACATTTCTCACATTATCACAGTTTATTCGCTATCCACCTTATTCTGCTCTAAACAATGCGCGCCGCCATGACGACGACTCCGGTTGCCTACTTCCGGTTCGTAAGTTACTGTATTAGCAGTGAGAGAATGAGTTCAGGCTCTACGTGCTGTTGTTGGTTGTTTTAACAATTCAAAGAAGATTAAAAAAAACTTTTTAGAAACTGGGTGCTTTGAGCATAAGATAAAAAGGAGAGAATGCCCATGTCCGGTTCGTATTCAATGCTAGAGAGTAGACGTTTTTGGTTAGCTACGCTAAAACTGAAGCATCCAACGAAAAAGGTGTATGTCTCTCCGCACCATTTTGTTAACAAACGCCTAATACGTTAACAGTAGGGATGGGCATTTCAAGCAAAAATAATAATCGAAGATCGCTGGGTATTATTCAATTATTATTCGAAAATCGCAACCCTCCATCACACCACGCACACATGCATGTATAGGCTATAAGCTACACACCAGAGCACATGAGCAAAGCGGAGCAGTGATGCTTAAATATAAGTACAAAAAACAACTAAACATACGTTTTATATTTAAGTTTCACAATATAATGTTGTTTTTTTATTTCATCTATGTTGATTATATGAAAAGGGAACCGCATGGGATGAGTCAGATATGATCATAAGATGCCCAATATATCGGAAAACATTTGGAATGGCTCAGACAGACATTATTTTGACCACTTATTAAGTTTTGTTGTGTAGAAAGCCTTTCTTTAAAGTGAATTTCGTTTAGTATAAATTGTATCTTCATTTTAATCAATGTTTTATCAACAAATTGCCTGGAATACTAATAAATAAGAAGCAAATATATATACAGGACATGGAGCCACGGCCGCGTGAACTGGAGCGCGTCTTATTAATCAACGAAACTCAGCGTAGGCTATAAGTTACTTGCCTCACATACATGAGAAGTATATCTAAAGAAAGCTTGACATGTACTTTTAAACAAAATAATTAAAAACGAGCAAAAATGGGCTGCTCTCTGCTTATGTATTGGTTAATTTGTATGAAGTGTGCATTTCTCTCTATAGGCGCGTTCTCTACTGCGAACATGGCGAGTCAGCATCATCAAATTTATCTTTGCAGTCGACACTTACAGAAAACACTAGTTTATTAATAGACAATTCAAATGTTTCATGCATAATCATTACTTTTGCCGTTTTTTTGTGGCAAGCTTTATGCGTGCGTTGTGATGCAGAATAGTCAATATATTACGAAAACGCCCATTATGGTTTAGCATTCTCTCCCATATAGTATACATAACTTCCAACCCAACTTCAGTCTTGCACGGGCAGGGGCAGCCCTACTTATTTCACATATTTTCTAACCAGCACATCACTGTGGCGTTCTGAGCGAGCGGCGCTTAATCTTCATAAAGCTTCGAACCGGAAAAGGACAACCGGCTTCCGGTTCAAACCCGCTATGAATCATGGGTAAATTCGCTAACCAGGAAAAAGGTGGATAGTTTAGAAAATGGTAATAAAATATGACAAGAGCTCAGAGTTATTAAATGAGTTGATATTTGACTGGTTTTGTCCGTCCTTCGGTTAGACTCTCACACATGAATTATGTTGAATATCTGTCAGCTGTTAAATTTAACTACACAATTAGATAATACCAGTTTAGCTCAACCAGTGACCAAGCAATGCTTCATGTTGTTCAGTCTGTGTGTAAAAAGAGCATTAGCAATTACAGAAAACACATGATCAGCTCAAAGTGTCTGAATAATATTTGGTCCCAAATTTGTATACATTTTGACTGGTAGTCACTGTATGAAGAATATTTGGGTATAATATGTCCCAGTTTACTTTATTTTGCTCTCCTCACTTACATTAGTGAACTATAGTGTCCTGCACACACTAGTAAAACAATATCACAAATTATATCAGGTGTCTGAATAATTTTTGCTTTGACTGTAAATGACCAGTGTGCACTTCATTCACTTTACAATCAAGATTAAATCATTTACTATCTTCAAACTAAAAACATAGCATTCTTATTGTAGAGGCCAAAGTATAATTTATAGTAATGTGAATAAGAATTTATGTTAAACAGGTAAATCATTTCATTTAGAAGTTCATGTAATGGTTAAAAATGTTTAATTATACTTAAAAGGTTAAAAGCATACTATAATTCATGTGCTTGTAGGATTGGTAAAAATAGTGTACTGCCTCTTTAAGAACAGGCCAACTCAGATTATTACGTGTCTCAGATATTGAGAGCTGTGGAAGCGAACGGTTTTCTTACCTGATAACTGCTAATTTATAGCTATTTCTATTAAGAATCTCTTATTTCATTATCCATTATAACAAGTGTATTAATCAGCTCACATTTTATTTTGTAAATCGGAAACCAAGGAATAAAAACCGGAGATTTTCATCTTTTATTTCAACGTTTCTCAAGTGGATTTATTGAACTGTGTTGCTGAGCTTACAATGGAAACTGCAAATGGGACTAGCTGCTTGGAACAATGTTAGATAGTTATTAGTGTAAGCCATTGCACTTCTCAATACTTATAGTTAATAATAATATCTAAAACACAATTTTCTTTTATTGTTCACCCCACCAGCTTTAACCGCCTGGATCTGCCGCCCTATAAAAGCTACGAGCAGTTAAAGGAGAAGCTGCTGTTCGCCATCGAGGAAACCGAAGGCTTCGGGCAAGAGTGATGCGTGCGCATGCATTACCATGATGACACACATCAGCTTTCATCATATCAAAAGCTGCTGCTGCTGCTACTTTAAACCAGGAACGAGGGATAAACAGTGTTTTGTTGGAAGGAAATCTGCCGGCTTTGGCTACCATTTCCAGTTTTCTGATTTATGCTGCCTTACTCAATGATCATTGGCCAGTCGTCGGCTCACTCTATGCACACTGTGATCCTCTACCTAATAATGACTGCCGCTTGTCTCTACTCTAGTAATGCACATGCAACAGACTCTGATGTTTATTTTTCCTCTACGACTTGAAGTGTGAGTTTGCATGGTATGAGTCTCCTCTGTTGCGTGTACATTTAAGGAGGACTTTTTTATTGCACCTGAATCCTTTTTAGACATGGGTTTACCAGTTCAAAAGAAAGGTTCGCACTTTATTAGTGAAAACACTGGCCTGGTGATTATGGCGAGTACAAAAACTGCAACATGCAACGGGTTATATTTCACATCAGAATCAAAGGAAATTAGAAATATTGCATGAGGTTTAGTTTTTACACCTCAAAATTGACTTGTAATGCAGGAAAATCTCATTCTTATTGCTGTGACAGTTGCAAAGGATAGGCTTCGTGCTTTTTTTATTCAAAGTATAATTTCCTTTTTATTTTTAAGTGAGCTGTGACCTGGAAATGCCTACATTGAGAGTATGTTTATGCATGTGTGGTTGGGTTCACATACAGCAATAGTCCATCAAAACATCTAATTAATTTCATCTTCATACGCCACTATTAAATATTCACTTTCCTACCAATCATGAGTTCACAATCCACACGACTAATGCTATAATGTTAGCTGATTTAGTGTGGGCAAATTCACAGCCAGAAGTCTTTTATATCTTTAAAAAAAAAATGATGTTGTTCATGTTCACCAAAATCACTAATTTCGTGCAAAATGTGCTTTATTTTGTAAAAGAATAAAGTGTGTTTGTGTTGTAGAGATTATGTTATGCCGAAGATTTAGTCCTGACCTCATGGATATTCTGTGTGTTTCAAAGACTTTTCTTCTTATTCATATGCAAAACACAAAACCAGGACTGTAAATACTAATGTACAAAGATTAACTTATGATCATAACAGATTTAGAGGTAGGATTTGAACAAGCAAAGCAGTTTTTTGTGTGTGTTCACTTTAGCACAGATTCTGAGAGGATGCTTAATCTTTTCTTTTCCAGAACATGATTTTGATTCATTTGTGATGTAAACGAGTTCACATCACGTTAAATTAAATCTGTCATCATCAGAAACATCATTAGCGTTTGTTTCCGGACTCTTCAGTCGGAGGTCTTGCTACAGGGCACTTTATTTACTTTATACCAGATTGTTTGGGTTAAAATTAACTGACAAATAAAGGTCAAGATTCATGTTTCATGTCTTAAAGCATTTTGTAGCTCTGAATATGTAAAGCCTGACCTCTTTATTTTCTTAACACTGTACATCATGTATTGATTCGCCTGCTATCTATAACATATTAACATTGAGTAAAGCTGTGTTTAATGATTTGGATTATATTTATTTTTCTTAAGTGAATGTGTACAGTTGAATGATTAATATAAAGATACCAATTTATTCTCAGCTGAAGAAATAAAAAAAATAAAAAATAAAAAGGCATTGCTTCTTTTCTTCTTATTTAATCTATATGTTTAAGATTTCCAGTTTGCCAAAGTACATTTCTAAATAAAAAATGATACATGCTTTTGAACAATTTTTGATGAAAGGATTAAATTAAACGCAGTACTGTAATTTTATTCAGTATTTAGAATTATTTAAAAATAATACATACCGGTATGCTGTATATAAAATGTGTTTTGTAAAATGGTTTGTAACACTGGCTCCAGCTGTATAACAACGATATTCTGTGTTCTGTTGTGGGAAATTGACCTTGTTAATTTTTAAGAAAGATGAAACCATTTAATTAATATAATAAACCTCACTACATTACATTTTCTAAAGTAAAATATAGAACTAAATCAGAGAAATCAAGAATGAAGTTTACAAATTATGATATATTCTTCAATTATAGTGTTATTTTTATTTCCTTATTGTGTCATATTTTGTATGCTATTGTTCCTTGATATTTGTGAAGACTCTTTATCGTAAAAATAACAAATAGGAGGAAGGGACCGTTAGATCGTGTTTCCGGTCGGACTCTTCTCGTGTCGCACTCTCTTCCGCTTCGCCTCCATTAAAGGACTCAGCGGCGCTTCGCGGGTCAATTTTTAAACCTTGTTTGGCAGAATCCGATATTAATCGGAGCCATCCTAACAGCAACCATGGTAAGACTTCATTGTTTAGCTTATTAGTGTGTGATTAATCAATTATCTTAATATTTCGATTGATTAGTTAGGATTTTGAATAAAAAAATGTCTGCGTTTCCATTACGTTGTTGATACGTAGAGCAAAACCGCTTGCAGTGTTCAAAGAAAAAAGTAGCCGGAAACACTAAAGTTGTGATCTAAAGCACGTTATTTATGGTAGTTTATTCCTGAAATGTTTGTATAACAAAGTACAGAAATCTTTCTCTAAAATTCAGACAGGAGAATGAATGAGCGCCGTTTGTTTGCTCTTGCAGCCGAACTCCAGCTTAATGCTTCGATTTAAATAACGTTACTTGAATCGGACGTTATTACATTAGTTTTGATGCAATTTAATGAATTATGTTTTTCAGCGCTTATTTTTGTTTGCTTAGCTGTATGAGTGTATTGTTTACGTTTTCATGTCCTCTGCTCAAGTCAGTTGTGCAGCTCTAACCGGAAGAAGACTTTTATTTTGCTCAAACCGCTGTCGTCGCCAATAGTTTGTTTTTTTAAGCGGATTTCATTGCTATACGCGTTCACAATATTTCATACGTTTTGATTAAATTGAGTAATTATGATTTGCAGCACTTTTTTCTGCTGTAGTCGTGTATGGTATACGTTTTCATGTCCTCTGCATCAGCTGCGAGTTTTGCAGCGGTAACCGGAAAAAGACTTTTATTTTGCTCAAACGATTATTGCTGTCATCGCCGATTATATATTATATTAGGGCCGGGACTCGATTAAAAAAATTAATCTAATTAATTAGAGGCTTTGTAATTAATTAATCGAAATTAATCGCATAAATATTTGACCTGAGAAGTAATTTTTTTCACATGGATTTTTAGTATACCATTGAATAATGACTGCATACATAAGCTTAAGCAACAAAATATTGTTTATTTTTGTTCAACCAAGTCCAGCAGACCAGTGCAATTTTTGCCATTAAGTGTAGCAATAGCATATTGCAACAAAATAGCATATTGCTACACTACACTAATAGCAATAGCAAATTCCTTGTTGCATAGCTTGCACACAACCATGCTCTTATCGACGCGTCCATCCTTTCGTTTTTTGTAACAACATTTCCCAGCCAACGGCCAACCAAAGCGATCTCGTCAGCTTCTTCGTCATGAACGCTAGTTGGTGCGCCAGTATAATCGGTCCGCCGAAACTCATCCAGTGAGAAACGTTCCGCGGTGCAAAAATAAGTGCGATTAAAAAAAAAATTTGTGTAATTAATTAACGCGTTAAAGTGTGTAATTAATTAATCTTAATTAACGCGTTAAAGTCCCGGCCCTATATTATATACATATTTTTTTCAGATTTTACTGCTTAGGCATTCATATTAAGTATAGAATTGTAAATCAACCACCAAAACGCAATTAAGTGTACAAAGTATTGATCGTTTTTTCTTTAATTTGTTATAAAAAAGTCTGAGGACAAATACATTTTGGTCGTTGAATTAAAAAAAAAATATTCTAGCAGTATCTGTTAATACTGACAATCAGCAGTATCAGCTGGCTGATGTTCATATGACGCATCTCTAACTTGAACTCTTTTCTCTTTATTGTGTTTCAGACGGTCGGCAAGAGCAGTAAGATGTTGCAGCACATCGACTTTCGGATGCGCTGTATCCTGCAGGACGGGCGAATCTTCATCGGCACGTTCAAAGCGTTCGACAAACACATGAACCTGATCCTGTGCGACTGTGACGAGTTCAGAAAGATCAAGTGAGTCCTTGTGAAACTTAAAGGTTTATATCACCCAAAAAATTAAATATCACCCAAAGAATTATACTCGCCCTCAAGCCATCCTATGTGTACATGATTGACTTCTTTCAGTCAAACATAGTCAAAGTTTTATAAAAAATATCCTGGCTCTTCCCAGCTTTATAATGGGAGTGAATAGAGCCTGAGATTTTGAAGCCCCAAAAAGTGCATCCATCCCTTATAGAAGACTCCAGGGCTTAATAAAGGCCTTCTGATGCGAAGCCATGCATTTTTGTAAGAAAAATATCCACATTTATAACTTTTATAAACAGAGTTTTGTTTTGCTCTATCCTCTGTGCTTCTGCGTTCGTCAACGCATGCGTCAGGTCAGAGGTCACTTCCACCAGAACCAGACTCGCATACGGCAGTTACTAGAAGCTAGTGATTTTAGTTGATAAAGTTATAAATATGGATATTTTTCTTACACAAACGCATGTCTTCGCTTCAGAAGGCCTTTATTAACCCTGTGGAGCCGTACTGTTTGCTTATGATGGATGAATGTGCTTTTTTGGCCTTTGAAATCATATCCTCCATCCACTGCCATTATAAAGCTGGGAAGAGCTAGGATATTTCTTTATATAACTCTGGTTGTGTTTGGCTGAAAGAAGAAAGTAATGTACACCTAGGATGGCTTGAGGGTGAGTAAGTGGATTAGTTTAATTTTTGGGTGTACTATCCCTTTAAAGTCCCTCCGTTATGAAAATTCAGCATATCAATATTTCTCAATCACGTCCTTCACAGACCCAAGAACTCTAAGCAGCCGGAGCGAGAGGAGAAGAGGGTGTTGGGTCTGGTTTTGCTCCGAGGAGAGAACCTCGTGTCCATGACTGTAGAAGGACCCCCTCCTAAAGACGTGAGTCAATCACATTTATTTATACAGAGCTTTACAGAGATAACCGGAAAATGCAACAAAGTTTGTTTCTGGAAGAAAATGGCGTCACAGTCCAGCTTAAGTAAGTTCAGTGATAAGTTAACAAAGTTATTAATTTAGTCCATTTATATACAGGTGAAACTCGAAAAAATTTAATATCGTGCAAAAGTTATAATTTTGATGATTATGGCTTACAGCTTATGAAAAACCCAAATTCAAAATCTCAGAAAATTTGAATATTACATGAAATCAATAAAAAAAGGATTTTAAATACAGAAATGTCGTCCCTCTGAAAAGTATAATCATGTATTTAGTTATTACTAAATATGTATATACAGGTGAAACGTGAAAAATTAGAATATGGTGCAAAAGTTCATTTATTTCAGTAATTCAACTTAAAAGGTGAAACTAATATATTATATAGACTCATTACATGCAAAGTGAGATATTTCAAGCCTTGTTATAATTTTGATGATTATGGCTTACAGCTTATGAAAACCCCAAATTCAAAATTAGAATATTGTGAAAACGACACCGTTTTAACAGAACTCAAGTTCTCTCTACGCAAACTTTAAAAACGCGAGCCTGTGAGAACGCTGATGGCGCGCACATGCGTATTAAGAGCTCACTCTATAGGGATGCGCGTTTGAATATGTGCGCAGGCATGTAGTCCTTCCCTAAAAAACAACCCTCAACAAACTACTTGTCTGGCCTTAACTTATACCGTATTTTCCGCACTATAAGGCGCACTTAAAAGCCATTAATTTTCTCAAAAAACGACAGTGCGCCTTATAATCCGGAGCGCCTTATATATGGATGGTGAACACACGTTCACCAAGACGGGGAGACAGCGCAGAGCAACTTACGCCACTATCTGCCAATGGATCGTGGATGCCTGGGCTGATATATCAGTCTCAACTGTGATCCGAGCTTTCACGAAGGCAGGAATAATCTCTTTATTCAGCCGGCTCACATACCCGTAGTTACTTCCTGTTTTCGGCCGAAGTCCACAGTAGTCGATTGTTGAGTTCGCGTGCGCGATCAAACCTCCTCCGTGTGTTCAACATCTGATCCGGATGAACTATCCATTTGAGCTGATATTCTCAGAACACCACACAGCACCGTCATCGGCTGACAGTCTGAGTCTCCACTGTTGCTTAGTTACCAATGATCGCGCGCGCGCACTCGACAATCGCCTACTGTGGACTTCGACCGAAAACAGGAAGAAAATACGGGTATGTGAGCTGGCTGAATAAACATCATTTTTATTCATATCTTTCACATTTACTGGAGTCAGATTCACTGTGTTCACTCACATGGCTGTGCACTTGTAATGACACATTAAGGTTTTTAAGAGGCTAAAAGCAGGTTTAAAACTTTTCCCGTTTAAGTCAACAGGGTGCAAATTTTAAAAAGAGGATAACACGGTGTAGGCAACACCGGTTTTTGTCGTTGTTATCTGTACTGACAGCACTCCAAATTGACAAAAAAGTGAGCTCAATGTTAAAATTGACCGGAGTTTTCCTTTAACGTTTGAACAACGTTAGGCTACCATGGGAGTGAACGGAGTTGTCAGAACGCTTAATAAAGTTTGACTTTATCTGACTGTTTTGTTGACATTTGTTGACATCTAGTGGATGCATAACGCAAACCCAGTCAAACGTTTGACTGCAGTATCTTATGCGCCTTATAATCCGGTGCGCCCTATATATGAAAAATGTTCTAAAATAGGTCATTCATTGAAGGTGCGCCTTATAATCCGGTGCGCCGTATAGTGCGGAAAATACGGTAATACAGAATTGTATCGCTTCAGCGTAGCCGCGCGAACCGGGATTATCCCCACAGCGATCAGCACAGAGGTAAAGGAGGAGGCCTTCACCTGCATTCGGACTCGTTTGAAAGGCTTGTTGTGAGTGAAGAGAATGACGTGTTGTGTGTGTGACAGACTGGCATCGCCCGTGTGCCGCTCGCCGGAGTGGCTGGAGGTCCCGGTGTCGGCAGAGCGGCAGGTCGAGGTGTTCCCGCTGGAGCGCCGATGGCACAGGCTCCCGCTGGACTCGCAGGACCCGTCAGAGGAGTCGGCGGCCCGTCCCAACAGGTATGCACTGTTAACCCGACATGATTCTGTGATGCATGAAAATTATCCTGATTATTGGACATTTTGGTGTTTATTTTACATTTTTGTAAGTTTCATTTTAAGGGGTATTTTGTATGGTATGTTTTTCCCCCGACAAATTATCTATTGCACACTTTACTTATGCTGGCGTACCATTGTTCTTGTGTACATCAATTGCAGCATTTCAAATGTATTTAATCATTTTGTTGTACTTTAAAAAAATAATAATATTTTTTTTAATTTGTTCTGTTGGCAGTAGTGCACCTTTTATTTTGAAGATGACAATTTCTAATATAGTTCTTGCTACATTACATTCACTAATGCTAATAAGAGTATAATTGGGCAATACAATAAAATAATATCAGAACTCTGAATACAAGTTATTTTATTACAAAAATTTTTTTTTTGAAGTTTCTCTTTTGTAAGTCTTTTTTTTTTTTTTTTTTTTTTTTTTTTTTACTGGTAACATAAATTGGGTTACTTTTGGCGCTTTTCCACTGCATAGTACGGTACGGTTCGGTTCGGTACGGCTCACTTGTGGTGCTTTTCCACTGCATGGTCCGGTACGGTACGGCTCGCTTCGGCTCGCTTTAAATGGTACCTGGTCTGTTGAGGTTCCAAGCGTACCGTACCGGTACTAAAATGTGACGTAAAAACACTGCAGATCACTGATTGGTCAGACAGAATCGTCACTACCAGCGTCATTGGACACTAAACCCGCTAGATTTAAATAACCAGAAGACAACAGCCAGCCAACGCGGTAGCATCTGTTTTTTAAACTTTAAAAAGAAATGGCTGAATCGTGGTCAGTGGACGAGGTGCAGACGTTCCTCTCGTTGGTTGCCGAGGAGCGGATCTAGCGAGAGCTGGATGGGGCAAAACGGAATGAAAAAGTGTTCCAAGAAGTAGCTCAGCTCTTAGCCGCACACGGCTATCACCGGACCTACAACAGTGTAGGAGGGACAAAATAACGATCAGTCCCACCCACTTTGAAGGGGTACTAACTGCGGTGGAAAAGCAACCGAGCTAAAGCGAACCGAACCGTGCCGTACCAAGTCGAGTCGTACCACGCAGTGGAAAAGCGAAGCGAGCCGAACCGTTCCGCGCCGAGTCGAACCGAACCGAGCCGTACCAGCAGTGGAAAAGCGCCATTTTAGTAGAGTTTTTAAAATGGGGTTTTCACTAAATAAACATTTCTTCATTTATTTTCATTATATTACAAGCATGGCTGACCAATTCCACAGACATCTGATGTAACATATTTTTTTTTTTTGTCTGCTACAGTTGTCTGAAGTGCTGGTTTATTTTATTAATATATTGATATTTAAACTTATTATTTTTCCTTTTATTATAATTTTTGAATGTTTTGCTGTTTTTTGTGCCTTTGCTCGGGAACCCAGCTGTCCTTCTCTTAACAATTCCACAGACATTTGATGCAACTAATTTTTTTTATTTTGCGCCCTCACACTTTGTCTCTGCTACATTTGTTTATTTTATTGCATAATTGTTCCTTTTATTATTTTGATATTTTTTTGCTGTATTTTGTGGCATGGAAACCCATCAGTCCTTCTCTTTAACACACTGCCTCTCTCTCTCTGTCAGGTCATGACCCCTCAGGGCCGAGGCACGGTCGCGGCGGCCGCTGCTGGTGCCAGTATAGCCGGCGCTCCCACTCAGTACCCTCCCGGCCGGGCCGGACCCCCCCCACCGATGGGCCGAGGCGCTCCTCCTCCAGGTGAGAACGTCTCCGTGTTTCTCAGTTACGGTGTGTCTTTCGGATGGCCGTGCTGATTCGCCAGCTGTGATGACAGAAATGTTCTCTGAGGCCGATGACGTGTCCGCTGATGTGCAAGCAGGATTACACTGAGCTCAGAATCACATGGCGGTGTAACGCGCACTCCTCCAGCTGTGTGATGGTTAACGCTCACCCTTGTGCTCGTGCCTCTTCCGCAGGGATGATGGGACCTCCTCCAGGCATGAGGCCACCCATGGGACCCCCGATGGGAATGCCACCCGGCCGCGGCGCTCCGATGGGAATGCCTCCTCCTGGCATGAGGCCGCCGCCACCTGGAATGAGAGGTAAAGCTGGTTTAATTTCGCTCGCATGTATCAATGAAATGCATGATTTTATTTTTTTCATTTTCTTGGATGTATTTCCAATTTTCTCCAGAAATAAAACATACATTCTGATCAATAAACCTATTCGGTAACACTTTACAATAGGGCTGTCACTTTACGTTCGAAAATCGATTGGACAATCGATCGGACCGACCAACACAAGCAGGGGCGTAGGAATGAGCTTAACATTGGTGGGGACCAGGGGTGATTTTTAGGATTTTCATTTTAGGGAGGCTCAGCCCCCAATGAGAATACGCAGGGGTTTTTCTTGGCTCAAAACGAGGAGGAAGACATGAAATCCTGATCATGTACGTATTTATAAGATAATTTGAATTTTATTTTTCACATAGGCCTACCATATAGGCAGTTATTCCCACTGTATTTTTGTGGATGTAGGCTAGTACCTCTAGGGGGGTCCGGGGGCATGCACCCCCACTGGAAGAGAATTTTGTACATTTTAAAGATAAATTCATTAATCTGGTGCACATTGAGTCATCCAAATCCACTGTTGAAAATAAATAATCCACCCGCCAATCGACGATCTATGTTCGTGCCTGCGCGCGCACGCTACGCGGTCGAGCACAGTCTCTGTCTCGCACGCTCACTCTAGATTCCGGGAGATTTTAACTAATTTGCGGTATATCTAGTCGATCACGAGTGGCTCAACAGGGAGATCTATAGAAACTCATCTTTCAGGCATTTGACCGACCGGGTTGACACTTCTGCGTGAGAAATCGGGGGGTGGCGTGTAAAAACCAATCAAATACGTGTCTCACGGCCAATGCGTGAGAGTTGGCAAATATTTTTGTCTTTCGCGGTGTCATTTTTGGGTGGGACAAATGCGACTGTCTCCAATATTCCTACGCCAGTGAACAAGTATCGAAAACGAAAATAGGGAGTCAATTTTAACGGCTTTTTTTTTCTTTTTTATACCAAAAATGTGTTTTAGGTGGACAGATCAATACAGCACACAGAACATGTAGGATGGTGGAAAATAACAATGTCTTTTCTGTTAACCAAATGCTTTTTAATATTCGCTATTACTTCAATGCTAGTGAACAAGCGCGCCGTTATGTGTTGCGTAGTGACGTGTGTGTTCAAGTCAGCCAGAAATGTGCCGATTCTGTGCAATACGCTGGATTTAATATATCATGAGGACTCACGAGTTGCGTATTTGCGCAGATTTGGCTTACACGAACTTCCACAGCAAAGAAAGTGAAGAAATACGCCAGATTGGCTCGTGATTTGACAGCGTTTCCCGCCAAAGTTCATTTTTACCCGCATTTGGCGGATCCAGGGCGTTAATTTCAATCTCTGAATGTTGCGCTCCTGTTTGTCATTGTGCACGAAACTTCACGCCAATAAATCATCAGAAATATTGCTGACTTGTGCGTCTCAAGCGCCTCTTTACGCTCGTCCTAATGCCTGTTAGGTGTCCGTGGATTTGCCTATATTTGGTGTTGAAAATTCGTCTTTAGACATGGAGAATCGATTTTACAATCGATTCAATGAACATTTGTCTCAAATCGAACAGGATTTTTTTTCACAAAAGTGCCAGCCCTACTTTACAATAAGGTTCATTAGTTAACTTCCTTAGTTAACATGAACCAAGAATGAACAATACTTCTACAGCATTTATTAATCTTAGTTAAGATTAGTTTAAACTTTTACTAATACATTAATAAAATCAAAGGTTGTATTTGTTGACATTAATGCACTGAGAACTAACATGAACAGCAATTTGTTTTAACTAAAATGAATACTGTAACAAATGTATTGCTCATTTGGGAACACTTTATTTTACAGTGTCCTTGTTACATGTACTTACCATAGTAATAACAGTCAATTATGCATAATTACATGCAACTAACCCCCAAACAAATCCTAACCCTAGAGTAAGTACATGTAGTGGCTTAATATTACTCTGTACTTAAATATGATTACACTGCAACAATGACACCTTAAAATAAAGTGAAACCGCTCATTGTTTAGTCATGTTCGTTAATACATAAACTAATAGACCTTATGGTAAAGTGTCCATTTTTCCAACTCTTTGATTTTATTTATTTAATTTACAATGATTTTAATTGTTGTCCTGCTCTTCCTCCAGGTCCTCCTCCTCCAGGCATGCGTCCTCCCAGACCGTAAACCTCTGGCTAACGTGTTTCAGATCCGTCTTTTCCTTGTACAGGAAAGTTTGGCCCCAAGTTCTTGTATAGTTTGATTTTTGTATTTTGTTACTTTATTTTTTTTTTTAAACAATAAAGTGTCAATTTGACAGTTATGTTTTAATATGACTTGTGTTTTTCTCTTAATTGATGCCAGTTAAATATCCAATAAACTGTTGAGCTGGTTTTTTACTATTTGATGCAACTAAATGGCCTAAAAAACATGCATTATAGAAATGAATCATGCAACTTCATAAATGGGATGTTCTGTTAATGTTTAATTTATGCATATGGTTTCCTGTAGAATATACAGCGATGCAATTGCATGTTTGGATGATGCATATAGTTAATATTTAGAGTTTAGGTTTGTGTAATATTCAAGAACTGTTAAAGTAGAAAACTATTGTTACACATTTGCTCAGCTTTTTTTCTTTTTTAAATACTGGGTTATTTTTGAGATGCATTGCTTTAAGAGTCTTTTCCAAAAGTCTTATTACAGCATTCAATGAGTTAATTTAAACTGAGCCGGCCGTGTCCACTATGATTTAAAGTGTTTAATAATATAATATGCATGTCTTCTGTCAGGTTGTAATATAAGGTCTGGCACTTGCAACCACATCAAAATGATTTTCCTGAAAGTAAACTATTTTAAATCATATTTTGTGTTCAGAGATTGTTTATTTTAGATCTACAACCCTCTACAGTCTCAGCTAACCATATATTGTTCATTTAAATGTCCCATTTCACACTGCATTGTTGGTAGAGGTGGTTCTTAAAGAGAGAGTTCACCCAAAAATTAAAAAATCTGTCATTTACTCGCCTTCAAGTTGTCCAAACCTGTATACATTTCTTTATGCTGTACACAAGACATTTAGAAGATTTTATGTAACCAAGCATATCTTGCCTACATTGACTACCATAGTAGTAAAATATACTGTTGAAGTCAATGGGGGGTGAGATCTAATCGTTTACATTCTTCCAAATATCTTCCTTTGTGTTTGGCAGAACAAATACATTTATACAGGATTGTTTGCAACAATTTGAGGGTGAGCAAATGACTGAACTTTCATATTTTGGGAGATCTGTCCCTTTAACCAATCGTCTGGTCCTCCGCGCCTGTAGGTGTCAGTGTAGCTTCCGGTTTCCCCGCTGCCTCTGAAAAAGAACCACGTGAGAATGACGCACTTCCGCTGCTACAGTTAAGCGACACACGTGTGTTTATGAACATGCAGAGCTGGTAGTGTGTCAATCAGACAGTTATATATTTATGATTTGTAAGAATATATGTCCGTTTCTCTTTTATGTAGAACAGAATATAAGATACGATATAGTTACTAATAATAGTTATTAGTACTCTGTCGTAGTTATCAGCCTGTGAGTTTTACAGCACACATGTTTTCTGATATGGATTTAATCAGAACTATTGATGATGATGTTGAAGTGCCAGATGAGCCGGATTCAGCGTCGGACGATGAAGATGTAAGTTCAGTTTACAGTTCAGATACAATGAAAATTCATGTTTTTGGGGCCTGTAAGTTACCATGATAATACCATGTTTTGTGAAGTGCATCATGGTAATAGTGTGTTGTGCTTTGTTTTGGGGAACATACTGTGGTAATACCATGTTTTGTGATCTGTGTCATTATAATACTACTTTATATGAAGATTTACCATGTTTTTGAAGCACATCATCATGATAATACTACGTTATCTGGGAGTGTACCATGGTAATACTGTGTCAATACCATGTTTTGTGATGTGCATCATGTTTATTTTTTAGGGTGTACCATGGCAATACTATGTTTTTTGTCAAAAAGTTAAAACAAAAAACAAAAAAAGCATAAGCTTGTTAAAGGAACACTCCGACTTTTTGGGACTTTAGCCTATTCACCTTATCCCCCAGAGTTAGATAAGTCCATACATACCTTTTTCATCTCCGTGCGTGCTATAAGTCTGTTTGACGCACCCACCGCTAGCCTAGCTTAGCACAAAGACTGGATGTAAATGGTTGCAGCTAGCATACTAATCCAAATAAGTGACAAAATAACGCAAACATTTTCCTATTTACATGTTGTGATTTGTATAGTCACAGAGTGTACAAAAAACAAAGTCACATGAGACACAGACATATTTTAACCGTATAAATACTGGGAACTATATTCTCTGAAGGCGAAGCACTGCTACTTAGGCGGAGTGATAACCGCTTATTTGGATTAGTATGCTAGCTGCAACCATTTACATCCAGTCTTTGTGCTAAGCTAGGCTAGCGGTGGGTGCGTCAAACAGACTTATAGCACGCACGGAGATGAAAAAGGTATGTATGGACTTATCTAACTCTGGGGGATAAGGTGAATAGGCTAAAGTCCCAAAAAGTCGGAGTGTTTCTTTAAAGGGATAGTTAACCCAAAAATGAAAATTAAGTCATTAATTACTCACCCTCAGGTTGTTCCAACCCCGTAAGACCTTCGTTCATTTTCGGAACACAAATTAAGATATTTTTGATTAAATTTGAGAGCTGGATCACTCCTCCATAGGCTTCCTAAGGGAGTAAAACTTGACGGCCCAGAAAGTCATTGAAGAAAATGTTTAGATTGTTCGAGTGACGACAGTGGCTCAACTATAAGTTTATCAAGCGACGAGAATACTTTTTGTGCGGAAAACAAAAACAAAAATAACGACTTTATTCGACTATTCCTTTTCTTCCTTGTGGGCCTCAGACGAGAGTTCAAGAGATTTCCACGACGCATGCGCGAGAACTGAACAAAATATAATAATAATAAAAACAATAATAGTATCTCAAGTTATGTATTAAAATAACTATTACTATAGTATGTTTGTTAAACATGTACCATGATATTCCTGGAAGACCCCTGGCTGCATGATTGTAGATAAATTGAGGATCTTTTTAAAAAAAAATCACAATTCTAAATAGACAACTAAGCAAAATAACATGTAATTTACTAGAGGTTCTCCCATTGTACTAAAGGTGCGAAAATTCATCATAGACCCCAAAGTACACACATTGGGGAAAGAGTGGGTGGAAAACAGTAAAGCAAATGTCTTTGTTAATATCAAATATCTTGGATTATTTTCAATCCTACATAACTACCATTGCACATGAATTCCCTCATGGTGTATTCGCCTCTGCTAGCATGACTTTAGCCTGGAATCACGTGTGTGTGTGTTCAGGATCAGCCCATCGTGTTGAGCAAGGAGAAGCGCGCGCTGAAGGGCCGCACAGGAGACTTCAGTGCTGGTTTCGAGTTTGGCGAGCGGGACGGCCTGTACAGCGGAGACTGGGCGATGGATGACGTGATGGCTCAGCTGAAGAAGAGGGTGAGTGACGCTCACACTGACGGACTGATGCGTGTGGCTCGTGTTGATCTTCATCTCTTCTGTCGCTTTTTTTCAGAAAGCGGCCACGACTCTGGACGAGAAGATCGAGAAAGTGCGGAAAAAGCGCAAAATTGAGGTAAGACGATGTTGAGTCGAGTCACCTTTATATAAACGGCGCTTTAGACAATATATTGCTTCAGAGTAATGAACATGCAAATAACACGAGCTGTAAAGCAGCGCTACTGAAGACTAGTGTCGTTATTCTGCTTAAAGGTACACTGTAACTTTTGGCCATCTAGTGGTTAATAAAGAAAACTGCATGCGTGCTTGGGCTCTGCGTGACTGCGGATCTAGGGCTGTAGTCAACCAAAGAAATCCTTAGTCGACCAAAGTCTTGTCCTGCGCAACGATTAGTCGACTAAAAAAAATAAAAAATAAATAAAAAGACGCGATGTTTTGATTGAACATTTTTTTAACAATTGTCATAGAGCATTTATAAAACAACAACGAAAAAACATCAAAAATACATAAAACTATAATAATAATACAATTCTTTGAAAATTAAGTGATTTTTTTTTAACTGCAAAAAGTGAGGAGCTCTGTCCTAGGTCTATAGTGACAGTCACAATCGCGCACCTGACCACACCACACACTACAAAAAATATAACTGCTATCTGCCACAATGAAAAATCCTAACAAAAGCTCTCGTTTATACAGGCTGTATATTCTTCTTTACTTTCAAAGCTATAGGTTAACTTTTGTCCAGCCTATCTAGGCGTTTTAAAACAAACACACACAAAAACCCAAAGAGCCTAAAAAACAATCCTAATAATAATCGGCTGTATTGTAGGACCGCATATAGGTTTATTTTCGTTTTGTTACATTATTTAGGCTATTTTCAAATGCGTCAAGTGTACAAATAAAAACAAAAACATATCAAGAAAACACAATCTATTGAGTCAGCATGATAAAGCCGTTAAAGGGACTGCTCACGTCTTTTGCACGCTCAAGTTCGATTTCAAATGTAGGCGCGCGGTGTGCGCTCATGATGGAAGCAACGGTCGCGGTGCGACGCGCTCTTTTTTTTTTTTTTTTCAAGTGCGTCCACGCCGCATCGAGATACAAACATATAGTGTATAAAAACATAAAAACCGAAACAAGTAGCGTTCTAACTGAATGAATACAGCTAAACTACCTATATCCCTCACTGAGCACGAAGCAGCAGCGCAGCCACAGGAGCGAACCGCGTGTTCTATGTGTGTGCGCTAAACTGTGGCGCTGTTACAAAATAGCCTAAATTAAAGCATTTAAAGTTGGGGAGAAACCATAGGCTAATTATATTTAGAATACAGTAATATTTACCTGCTTATAAAGGAATAAATATCAAGGAGTAAATCATTGAAAATTTCTTTCTATTGGTAAAAAAAAAAAAAAGCAACTGGTCGACCAATAAGAATGTCAGTCGACCAAGACGGCATCGACCGATTAGTCGACTAAAGTTGACAACCCTATGCGGATCAATATGTTTCTCCTAGGGATGCACGATATAGGATTTTGGCTGATATTCGATATGCCGATATTTTCAGACTAATTTTGCCTGATACCGATATATTTGTGTGTTTTTTTTAAGTGCAAAAAAAGCTTATTAAAGCTTCTATTAAAGTTCTCAGTCAAGAGCAGTGAGTGATTTCCTCTGTGTTTTGTTGTTTTATTAACATTAACGGGATAGTTCTCCCAAAAATTTAAATTGTCATAATTTACTCTCTCAAGTTTCTTTCTTCTGTTGAAATTATAAAAGTTATTTGGAAGAATGTGGCTAACCAAACAGTTGCTGTACTTCAGTGACTTCCATAGTATATTTAAGCACAATAAAGAAATGAATACAGGTTTGGAACAACATTAGAGTGAGTAAATAATGACAGAATTTTTATTTCTGGGTGCAGTATCTCTTTAAGGTCAAGCGGCAGCATATTATTACTGTCTCTTTAAGAACTGCACACGACGCGTCTAATATACACGCATTTGACGAGCAGATTTTCTCTGTTTGCTTTCACTTTAGACATAACCAACTTTGTTTATGTAAACCTTGTGTGTATTTGACAGTATCAGCGCAATAAGACTCGAAAGATTAGTCCAGTATGCAGACTCTGTGACAGGCTTTAGTTCCTGTGAGCGTCGGGTGTAACGCGCTCAGAACAGCACATGTTAGAACAGCGCATCAGCACGTGAATGACATGTTTACCTAGCAAGACTTTGACTTTGGTGAATTGCGGTGTCCCGTGAGTGTAACTGTACCTCTGCGTTTACATGTGATGTGATGTGAATGGGCGTCGCGTTGTACAGTATGTTGAGATGAAGGCGCCAGAATTGAACTGATAGAATGCACGATACTATGATTTTTCTTCAAAAGCAGATCGTGGAGACATTTTAATCGTCCACGATCAAAAACCGTGAGACGCACACCCCTAGTTGGAAGTTTAAGTTGGTGGCGCTCATGCTTCGTTCGCGTCACGTGCGCATAGGAAACACGCCACCCTATCGGCAAGGCTCATCGGCAGAAATATTCATATCGGCCGATGCCGATGATGGTCATTTTAAGCTTTTATCGGCCGATACTGATGTTGTCCCGATATCATCGTGCATCCCTAGTTTCTCCTGTTGCTCATAAAACATGCTAGGCTTCAGAGCAGGGGCGTCGCACCCGTGGGGGATGTGAGTGTTTTAACACCCACACTTTTCCCAGTAAGAGGGTTCAACACCCGCAGTTTTGCACAAACGCCTTCCTACAGTCGCTCCTCCTTTTCTCTGGCCGCTCTGTGTGTGCGCTCGCTACTAGGGGTGGTTAATCTGTCTGATTTCCCGATTCGATTCGATTACGATTATTGAAGTCCCGATTCGATTACAGTCGATTATTAACGATTCTCGATTAGCGATTATTGATTTTCCATTTCACAACAGTAAACTAAAATACAGTAGACCAACATATGATTATATTAGCAGCAACATTTTGGTATTAATTGCACTTTTTATTTGTTTGATATTCAATGAAAATGTATTGATGGTTAGTTAGGACATGCAAACATGCTTGTTGTCTACTTCTTAGGAAACCCATTATAAATAAATACATTTTTTAAAGCAATTGGGTTGCATTATAATGCAAAGGCACCTGGTTCTATTAACTGACAGCATTAAAAGGCATTTTGTGATTTCCTTCAATTGAAAATCTTTGAAGCAAGTTTGGGGGACTCTAGGGCACCCAATTCAGAGAATCACCCAGAAATTCAAAAGAACAGCATTTATCTGAAATAGAAAGCTTTTGTAACATTAAACAATACCGTTCAAAAGTTTGGAGTCGGTAAGAATTTTTATTTATTTTTTTGGGCGAAAGAAAAAAGAAATCATTACTTTTATTCATACATATCGATTATCTGAATCTTTTGTGTGTGTGTGTGTGTGTGTGTGTGTGTGACTATAAATACGTTGCTTTAAAAGTAAATGACCCATAAAGAATTAACGTACAATATATTTTATTAACATTGCAAAGAACCAACAGGAAAATAAATGTGTGCCTGAACTAGGAGCATACTTGTAGTAAATTCTTTCCTCTGACTGGAAACGTGTCAAATGGCTTCTCATATTTGTCGTGTTTCCGTCGTTAGTTTTATTCTACAAAGCTTACAACTAGGGTTGCTCTTGTCCAGCTCCTTTCCCCCTTCAACTTCAGAAGCCAAAATATTTCCACGCCAGCTAACCTAACAAGGAGGGTGTTTGGATTTAGCACGCTCAGCCATCGCGTCTCTGTTATGTGCACGCCACAGACGGGTCCGGCCACTGCACTTCCGCGCTTCAGAGTTCCGTCTTTCGCGTTCCGTCAATATTACGTTATTATAAATGTATATAAAACTTTTTTTCTTTTTTTTTTTGAAAATCGATTTTTTTACATTTGTGAATCGATTCAGAATCGTCCACGTCCGCATCGCGATGCATCTAAGAATCGATTTTTTTCCCCCACCCCTACTCGCTACGGCTCCTCCTCTCCCCCTCCCTCTCAAACATGGCACCGGCTTTGAGTGTGACTGGCTGATGATTGGCTGTTCTGCCTTAAGTCCTGCCTCTCTTGGTGCGTTAGATTTATCGGTCAACTCGTGCTGAGGCAGCGGGAACTTTATGGTAATGGTTATTTACATCTCCTTTTTCCAGGTACTTTGAATGAGTTTAATGCTTTCGAGGTTTTTAAATAAGCTTGATATGTGTTTGGGAAGATATTCTGCTTATGTTTTGTTGACATGTCGAGCGTTTTCGGTATTATATTTTGTTTTTTTAGACTAGACAGCACAATACTTTAAGTAGGCATTCTGAATTTCTGTTTGTGCTGCGTGATTTAAAGAAAAGTGCGCACTTTGCTCACGCGATCATTCAGTATGGTGATCTGGTGTTTTCTCTAAAATTCAAACTCAAGGGTTTATTTCTTGCAAGTGAAGAAATTAGGACTAAAGTATTGTAATTTTCCCATTCGATGGCGTAATATAAAATATACTTTTGAAATTTTCATTTCATTTACAGTAGCATACATTTATAGGCTATATGGATTTTTCATCATAGGAATAATTATATAAATCATTATAATATTATTATAATAAATGTTTGGCATTCTAAAACACCAGTGATAATGTAATGTAGACTGAGACTCTGTATCATAAGTAAAAAGATGTTTGAGCTCTCTTTAGGTACAAGTCAATTATTTTTCTTTGTTCAATGTGCACAGTTCATGGGTCGAAGCCGGGCTGAAGCTCTTTATTTTGAGCTCTCAAAGTGCACCAGATTGATGCATTTAACCTTAAAATGTACAAAATTTTCTGGGAAACAACGATCATTTACTGTTAATGCCAAATTTAAATGTCCTTGGACAAACTACACCACAGTCCTGCCTATGACAGGACTGTGTCCTCTGAATGGAGGGGCCTCTGAATTCTTAATCCGGCCCTGACCACATCCACCCCCCGCACTTTTGAAAAGCTTGCTACGCCCCTGCTTCAGAGATATAACCAGTTTAGATGAAAGGATCTCAAGCTGAAGACGTTACTGTCGCTTTACCCATTATTAGACTCGGTACTTAAATAAATTCCTGCACAGCGCTGAAACAACTATAATTAAATGATCTTCACTATAGATAATGATAGAGAGCTAATAATTGGAGAGCTACATATGGCAGTTTATCTATAAAACACTTACTCTCCTGTGGAGTAATAAAACACCATCTCTGCGTCGCTTTTACAACATTTCAAATCCCTCAGTTCTCCATGCCTGAAAAGCAAAGCTAATGTTGATTCTAGTTTTATTACAAGCTCTGTCTCGTTCTCTTTTCTCCTGCAGATTTTCCTCTGTACACACACACACACACACACACACACACACACACACACACACACACACACACACACACACACACACACACACACACTCACACTCAACTAACCTCTGACACTAACCCCCCACACACACACACACACACACACACACAACTAACCTCTGACACTAACCACACACACACACAACTAACCTCTGACCAGACACACACACTCAACTAACCTCTGACCAGACACACACACTCAACTAACCTCTGACCAGACACACACACTCAACTATCCTCTGACCAGACACACACACTCCTCTGACCAGACACACACACTCAACTAACCTCTGACCAGACACACACACTCCTCTGACCAGACACACACACTCAACTATCCTCTGACCAGACACACACACTCAACTAACCTCTGACCAGACACACACACTCCTCTGACCAGACACACACACTCAACTATCCTCTGACCAGACACACACACTCCTCTGACCAGACACACACACTCCTCTGACCAGACACACACACTCAACTAACCTCTGACCAGACACACACACTCCTCTGACCAGACACACACACTCCTCTGACCAGACACACACACTCCTCTGACCAGACACACACACTCAACTAACCTCTGACCAGACACACACACTCCTCTGACCAGACACACACACTCCTCTGACCAGACACACACACTCAACTAACCTCTGACCAGACACACACACTCCTCTGACCAGACACACACACTCAACTAACCTCTGACCAGACACACACACTCAACTAACCTCTGACCAGACACACACACTCAACTATCCTCTGACCAGACACACACACTCCTCTGACCAGACACACACACTCCTCTGACCAGACACACACACTCAACTAACCTCTGACACTAACCACACACACACACACTCCACTAACCTCTGACACAGACATCACTTATGAAAAAAATGGGTCAATTATGAAAGAATTATTCAGCATCTCAATCGAGTTTTGTTATCAGCCGATGCGGATAGTGTCCGTGCAAATCGATAATACTTCTGAATATTAAGTGTCTCGATATTCAGTAATACTGAGTGCGTATTGTTTTAGAAGTTATAGTATTTGTTAAAGATTCGTTTGTTTGTAAATCATTTTAACTCACATTTGTGCATCTGCAGGAGAAAACTAAAAAAAACAAGAAAACAGAAGCTCCAGCCTCTAAACCACAGCAAGATGATGAAGATGATGAAGATGATGATGATGATGATGATGGAGAAGAGAATGATAAAGAAGAGGATGAAAATGACAATAAAGAATCTGCTGGAGATGATGATGAGGTGGAGGAAGACGAGTTCTCCTCGGGTGATGAAGAGGTGCTGAAAAAAGCCGGTATGTGGAAGAACGACACCAATACAAACTTTCCTTTTTTTTTATGGATTATGGTTAATAATCCATTTTTATTTTTATGGTTCATATTATTTCTCTATGAACATGTTTGATTTATTTCATCCTCTTTCTTTTCTTCCAGACACTGTGAGAGAAAAACAGAAGAAGGGCAAGAGGAAAATCGTGAGTATGAATCAGTTTTCTTGTTGTTTATGGCATAAATCTCCTATGATTATGATCATAATGTGTGCAAATACTGTTTTACTCCTGCGCTCTCTTCCAGCCTGAAGCGTTTTTTGAAGACGCTTCCCAGTATGACGATAATCTCACCTTCCCGGATATGAATCTATCCAGACCCTTACTGAAGGTCAGACTGACGATTAATTATTCATTTCAGTTGATACACTTTTCATATATGCACTTTTATATCAATATATAGCAATCATGGAACGTAAGTGACACTTTTGACCTAGTAATGCTGGTTTAGGCTGCAAAATTATGTAAAGTAGCTCGTACAAACGCTTTAGGGACTAAACATGGAGAATTTCTTGAGATAAATACATGGTGTCATCAGAATAAATGACCACTTTTATAAATAGTAAAGAGAAACATAACTAAAGCCGTCAAAATTAAGGGGAGACACCCCAGGTGAATAGTAAAAAAACCAACAAAAAAAAAACTAATAGATATCAGCATGAAACTTCCCCAGTTGATTACTGACATTAAGATAAATATCTTTTGTATTACAAGTTTTTAAAATATTTCTATTTAAATTTGCAAATTTGGTATTATCTCTTTAAATATGCGCTAAATTGCATATATTTCCAGAAGAGAAATCTGAACATTGGATAAAGCCAGATTCAAAATTCTTGTTTCATTTTGTTGACATATTCGAGTCAAAGGTTTTTACAGAGGGGATTTTGGATATCTCTTTTTATCAAACTGTCAACAGCCATAAATTCATTTTCACCCCGTTTTTAGGTATAAAATGTTGTATAAATCAGATTCTGAATGATATATGAACACACCCTGCGGTAAAAACCTTAAGAATATAGGTAGGAATACAACAGTATGTAAGTGCAGCTGAAGTGGAGATTTCTGGCTCCGAGGATGAGAAAAAACTAGGGCTGTCAGTTAAACGCGTTATTAACGGCGTTAACGCAAACCCATTTTAACGGCGTTAATTTTTTTATCGCGCGATTAACGGTCTTTTTGGCCTAGCAAACTTTGTAGGTTTTTTTTTTCACATGCTTTTGCAACAGGACGGCATGTGGGCCGCTGCGCTATGAAACCCATTCATTTCAATGGCTTGCGGCGCGCGAGGACGTTTTTAAAGCGCAAGCGGATCTAGCTAGACCGGAAACAAAACAACAGGCACGCCGCACACACTTGTTTGGGCTTGCGAGCCGGATGCGCGAGCGCGAATCTCTCTGCTCGCGTGCGGAATATAATGTGCCGAGCACGAATCTCTCTGCTCGAGTCGCGCGCGCTCTCAGATACACGCTGCTCTTGTAAGAATTTTCTCTGGGCTCACTCAGAGAATATGCCTGCACTTAAAACGTGTTCAGTGCAATCGCGAATCTCTCCTCTTCCCCAGCTAACAATTTTAGGTTATAAGAATGTTTTCATAACGTTCCCATTAAGTTATAAAAACGTTATTTCTGAATGTTATAGGAACGTTCAAAACGTCCAGTTTTGAGTGGATGACGAGCGCGAGACGGCGAAATGGATGCCAATAAGATTCTGAATGGAAAGTTTACTTTTAAAAAGTTGCCAAATGGTTCCATTGACAAGACCAAAGTGATCTGTGTGTTTTGTGGTTGTGAACTGAGCTGTCTTCGCAGCACGTCTGGTCTGAAATATCACTTGATGATGGCCAGCACACACACACACACAGACACAGCTGATGCGAATTCTCCGTCCCCTCGTCAATATCAGGACCTCGTCAGTATTTATTTCACCCTTTTATTGATGGACAGTGTTATATTGTGTGAGACATTATTTGCTCCAAGTGATAATGTTTTAGTGTGAAATTGAACAGTATATGCCAATATTGTTTTCAATAAAAAACATTTGCACAAAGCAAGCCGATCCACTTTTCCATGTTGATAAGAGCATTAAAATGAGAAAAAAATAATGGGACAAAAAGAAATCAAGAGACATTTAGAATAGATAAAAATGTGCGATTCAATACGATTAATCGCGAGTTAACTATGACATTAATGCGATTAATCGCGATTAAATATTTTAATCGTTTGACAGCACTAGAAAAAACACATTTTGAGAAAACGCCCTTTAAAGAATTGGCATCAGCCAATGAGATTTCGCTTTTAGAGTTAAATGCCCCATTGTACTTTCACGATTGGATAAAAAAGGAAATGACCATATTTGGATCCGACAACATTGTACAGGAGAGAGAGAGCTTTCCAACCGTATACAGGTGAAACTCGAAAAATAGAATATGAATATGGTGCAAAAGTTCATTTATTTCAGTAATTCAACTTAAAAGGTGAAACTAATATATTATATAGACTCATAACATGCAAAGTGAGATATTTCAAGCCTTTATTTGTTATAATTTTGATGATTATGGATTACAGATATGATCACATGTGAGTCATAATCATCACAATTATAACAAATAAAGGCTTGAAATATCTCACTTTGCATGTAATGAGTCTATATAATATATTAGTTTCACCTTTTAAGTTGAATTACTGAAATAAATGAACTTTTGCACCATATTCTAATTTTTTGAGTTCACCTGTATGAAATGTATTCAACTTTTGTTGAATTTAGGAGAAATCTACAGACAAAGTGTAGTAAAATAAAGACCTAAATCTGTAGTTTGGACTTTTTTTCACCACAAGTCTGAAACAAGACATGTAATGAAGACAAATAGCCCAAATTCGGCCAGTGAAAAACCCCGACGTTTTTGCCTGTCGCATCTCTCCTCAAACATTGCAGCATCTGATGGACCTTCAGTAGAAGACGCACAGTTTCATCTCACGTTCTCTTCCTCGTGTTTCCTCAGGCCATCACTACTATGGGCTTTAAGCAGCCCACTCCTATTCAGAAAGCCTGCGTCCCTGTGGGGCTTCTGGGAAAAGACATCTGTGCATGTGCCGCCACTGGCACTGGTAAGACTTCCACTGTCTGTGCTTGATTTGACCAGAACGAATGCGAATATTACTGTTTTATTTTATTTATTTGTGCTTGTTTATTTAACAGGGACAATACACTTGGCATTGTTACACAGAGACAACCGATGCCGTGTACATAGATAGGGCATATACAGATGAAACTCGAAAAATTAGAATATCGTGCAAAAGTTCATGTATTTCAGTAATTCAAATTAAAGGGTGAAACTAATATATTTAGTATATATATACATATGCATGATGACATTTTTCAGAGGGCCGACATTTCTGTATTTAAAATCTTTTTTTTTTTATTGATTTCATGTAATACTTTTTTTTTTGTTTTTTTTTTGAGATTTTGAATTTGGGGTTTTCATAAGCTGTAAGACATAATTATAAAAATTATAACTTTTGCACGATATTCTAATTTTTCGAGTTCCACCTTTAGCATAAAGATAATGTGCGGCCCTCGTCCCTGGTTAGGCTTTTACATAAAATCAAAACAAAGACAATTATCACAAGGAACGAAACAAATACACATACACACATGTATATACAGATGACTATGTGTGTATATGTTGTACCTAAACAAACCAACAATGGCGTATTGACATACCTAAGCACATATGTAACTTTATACACTGTCACAAACATAAACTATAAATGATCCTACATGCAAAGAAAGAAAGAAAAAAAAAAAAACAACCAACCTAAGTTACTCTATAACTGTAATCTCTGTGACGTTTAGTTGACTGTATGCGTGTGTGTGTGTGTCTCAGGGAAGACTGCAGCCTTCATGTTGCCGGTTCTGGAGCGTCTGATCTACAAGCCGAGAGAGACTCAGGTGACGCGAGTGCTGGTTCTGGTGCCGACCCGAGAGCTGGGCATTCAGGTGCACACCGTGGCCCGTCAGCTGGCCCAGTTCACCAGCATCAGCACGTGTCTGGCCGTGGGTGAGAGACGCACACGCACTGTTACAGGATTTACTCACGCTTCCAAGTAGCTTTTATATTTTAACTTTTCATTTTTCAGTTTAAGTATCATCAATTTTATGTTTCTTAATTATATATACACTCACCGGCCACTTTATTAGGTACACCTGTCCAACTGCTCGTTAACACTTAATTTCTAAGCAGCCAATCACATGGCGGCAACTCAGTGCATTTAGGCATGTAGACATGGTCAAGACAATCTCCTGCAGTTCAAACCGAGCATCAGTATGGGGAAGAAAGGTGATTTGAGTGACTTTGAACGTGGCATGATTGTTGGTGCCAGAAGGGCTGGTCTGAGTATTTCAGAAACTGCTAATCTACTGGGATTTTCAAGCACAACCATCTCTAGGGTTTACAGAGAATGGTCCGAAAAAGAAAAAACATCCAGTGAGCGGCAGTTCTGTGGGCGGAAATGCCTTGTTGATGCCAGAGGTCAGAGGAGAATGGCCAGACTGGTTCGAGCTGATAGAAGGGCAACAGTGACTGAAATAACCACTCGTTACAACCGAGGTATGCAGCAAAGCATTTGTGAAGCCACAACACGCACAACCTTGAGGCGGATGGGCTACAACAGCAGAAGACTCCACCGGGTACCACTCATCTCCACTACAAATAGGAAAAAGAGGCTACAATTTGCAAGAGCTCACCAAAATTGAACAGTTGAAGACTGGAAAAATGTTGCCTGGTCTGATGAGTCTCGATTTCTGTTGAGACATTCAGATGTTAGAGTCAGAATTTGGCGTAAACAGAATGAGAACATGGAACCATCATGCCTTGTTACCACTGTGCAGGCTGGTGGTGGTGGTGTAATGGTGTGGGGGATGTTTTCCTGGCACACTTTAGGCCCCTTAGTGCCAATTGGGCATCGTTTAAATGCCACGGCCTACCTGAGCATTGTTTCTGACCATGTCCATCCCTTTATGGCCACCATGTACCCATCCTCTGATGGCTACTTCCACCATGTCACAAAGCTCTAATCATTTCAAATTGGTTTCTTGAACATGACAATGAGTTCACTGTACTAAAATGGCCTCCACAGTCACCAGATCTCAACCCAATAGAGCATCTTTGGGATGTGGTGGAACGGGAGATTCGCATCATGGATGTGCAGCCGACAAATCTGCGGCAACTGTGTGATGCCATCATGTCAATATGGACCAAAGTCCCTGAGGAATGCTTCCAGCACCTTGTTGAATCTATGCCACGAATAATTGAGGCAGTTCTGAAGGCAAAAGGGGGTCCAACCCGTTACTAGCATGGGGTACCTAATAAAGTTGCCGGTGAGTGTGTATATATTCATTTAGCTTTTATGTTTTCATTTTTCAGTGTAAGTATCATGAATTTTATGTGTTTCGTAATTATACATCCATTTAGCTTTTAAGTATTTTTACAAATATTCCTATTTGTCTTATTTTTATTTCAGGTTTTGTTTTAGTAATTTTAGCACTTCACCCTAGACATATTTTATTTTAATAAGTTGCGAAGTTATTCATCTAATTACTTTATTTTATTTCAGCTTTATTTTTGTATAACTATTTTCAATATTTTTAGTTTTAAAGCTTCGTTAGTTTTATGTACTTTTGTTGCCAAGGCAGCATTTCTAATTTAAGAAGTTTATCTAATAATTGTATTTTATTTCAACTATTTATTTTTAAACCATTTGCAATAGCTTTAAAGCTAATTTTTTTTGTGTACTAATTTTATTTCAAGAAGGTGCCTGGAAACATCTCTGAATTTTAAGGTTTTCATTTAATAATTAAATTTTATTATTTCAGCTTTCTTTCTTTTTAAATGATTTTTTTATAGCTTGTTCTAGTTTTATATAGTTTTAGTAATTTTATTAGCTTTTTAAATTTTCATTAGCTTATGTATTTTTATATTAGGGGTGTAACGGTTCACAAAATTCACGGTTCGGTTCGATATGATACACTTGTGTCACGGTTCGGTACGTTTCCGATACAGCAAAAAGAAAGAAATGCCAGAGAAATTTCCTTGATTTAATTTTTTTAATGATATTTTTATTAAAACTAACATCATAAAGTATGATATTTTTTTACTTTGAGCAATGATGGAGCTATACTTGACTTTTCTTAGGAGCATATAAAACAAAACAGCTCCTTGGACAAAATGAAATGTAATATTGTAGTAGTTATAAACAAGTTTATTTTAGTTCAGATTAACATTTGAGGGCAGCAATTGTATTCATAATGTCAAAATAAAATCGACGTAATGTTACTTGAAAGCATTATAGTCGACTATTCCTGCCAATCTCCCATGGTTACAGTTAGTAGTGTTACTACGGTAAATCCATGGTGAATGTTGCTGATCTGTGGACACTGGATAGTTCATTCATGGCACAATGTTTCTCCCTGGTTTCAGCGCTGTTTGATCCGTTAATAACGGAGAAATGTGAATGTTTCTCACTAGATCTCGCAGTGATGTTATTATTTCAGTGGCGAACTCAAATGCTTTCTTTACTGGATTTGGCTGTGTAGTAACAGTGCTGATGATGAAGATCGGCTCGCGCTGCATTGGTCCAAACTGATAAACGGTCCGTCAACCACACAATAACGAGTGGTTTCGTTCCGCTTACATTTGCCATTTGATGTTGGGCAATATTGTGGTCCCGCCAGCGTCTCTTACATTATGAGCGCGCTTGCCAGGCGCCTACATTTGAAATAACGAAATTTTGGTCGGCAGGAAAAATGGTCCAACAAACCGTTCGGTTCAAAAATGCGTACCGAAAACCGAACCGAAAGCCTCGTACCGAACGGTTCAATACGAATACGTGTATCGTTACACCCCTATTCTATATATATATATCTCTATATCTCAGTGTTGTAAATGAAGGGCTGCAGGATTGAGGTGTTTTGTGACTCTGTCAGGTGGGCTGGACCTGAAGTCTCAGGAGGCGGCGCTGAGAGCGGGTCCAGATGTCCTGATCGCCACACCAGGACGACTGATCGACCACTTGCACAACACGCCGTCGTTCGAGCTCAGTCAGATCGAGATCCTCATCTTAGACGAGGCCGACAGGTGAGAGGGAAGCTTCTGCAGCTACTGTGACTGTGAAGGGTTTGGCTGGTGGTTTAGACGTGTGTTAGGCTTTAGGGGTGCACGATTCAGAAAATGTCACGATTCGATACCGATTTTTTGTCTCAAGATTCGATTGAAAATCGATTTTCCATTCAAAAACGATTCTCGATTCAAAAAACGATTCACAGTATATAAATGTAGTTTACTTTTTCCTGTGATTGATTGCAGTAGACACAATTTAAAAGAAAAAAAACACAGCAAATTAAATGTAGTTTGATATTACTTTATATGACTTCATACAAAAATAAAAACTTCTGCAACTAAAAAGTGCAAAGTGCCAAGCTTTGGCCAGCTTACATTTAATTCAAGTTTAAAATAAAAC